>NW_027018682.1:7559961-7781945 GCF_013076305.1 Rhopilema esculentum | reverse complement strand
AAGATTGTTTTGCAAGAGAATTGTTGTTTTTGTGTTGTGCCAGCTTTACATAAAACGGAGAGAGTCTGTTCTTTCAAATACTTCAAGTAAAGGGGGTGCCTAAGTCACGGTTAAAGCAAATACAAATTGAAAGGAGTAAAACATAACACTCCTGACTGAGGCAATTATATTAAGGCAACCGACAGATACTAAAGGGGCTTATTAAGTCATCTGTCGATTGTCTTTAAATTACATTCTATGTGTTACTGATTTAGCTCGCCTCAGCAAATGAGGGGAGCGATTCACAGCTCACCTATAAAAATACAAACGGCCAGGCCTGCCTTAATGTAGTACCATCTTTTCTAAAATAACCAATTAGAGGTTTGAAAGGATGGAACCTGCACAAGCAGTCATGTGACAGCCCAAAGCTATTTCAACATCAATTGTTTAGATTTAGTGCTCGATTTAGTGATTAGATTTAATGTTGTGGCCCCAACCTATTTCAACATTAATTTCAGATCCTCTGTTGATCTGCATATAACTAAACCCCACCCTCCCCTGAATCCATAATAATTATTTACTGATCCCTAACAAGATAATAATAAAATTTATTCAGGTTTGGCTATCTCAAAAATGTATGTTACTAATAACATCTACAGTGTGAGTGTTTGAAAAACAAAATATAACCATGAACACTGTGATAAGAAGCTTCTTTCAAAATAAAGTCCTTTTCTTACCATTTACAACAGAAAGCACAATAAAAGTATTTTGTGACTTGATAAGCTTCCATCAGCTATGTATTAAGTAAAATGTTTTCGATTTTAAAGTTAATGACACAAGCCAGATAAGGTTGCTTTATACAACACTATCACAGCAACAATTAGATATTGTCATTTTACAGTGCATTTCTAAGGACTTTTATTTCAAAGTGATAGGATGAAAATATAATTCTTTAATGCATGATCACAGTTATACAGGTATTTTAATTGTAAAATTGACATGCAAATAGTTTATAAATCTTCGTTACTTATAATAAGGGTATGTGTATGTATTAAGCTTTAATATTGAATGTTTAGCAGGATGTTAGCAGGATGTTAGCAGGAGTAGTTTTTTTTACCCATTTTGAGGCCGAGTGCATGGCTCCAATACTCCTTAAGGCAATAGGATTAAGGACCTTTGCCAACCATGTCTGTTTCTAACAATAAAATCAGCTATATATTTGTTTGGAGTTTTGTTATGCTTACCACAAATTTAGGCCAAGTCTACCTGGGGTGCAGTGGGAGTTAAATTTCAAGGGGGGGGCTTAAGCTGGAATTTTTCCCAATATCCCAACAAAGTGGCGAAATTTTCATGACTTTTCTCCTTAACCCCCTGCGACTTCGTCCCTGACGTTTGCACCTATATGCTTTTAAAATATTCTGCTTTCATCTCAATTAAAGGATTATAAAGTTTTGTTTGCCCTTCCTAATACTGCCTTTTATTATTTTTATGTAGACAGAAGACACAAACATACAGAATAATTTCGATCCTTTTGGTACTGTTTGGCTAGCCCCTCGCATTATAGATGCACTTAAATTGTGTGTAAAAGCGGTTAAAAACTCCTGTTTGAGGTCAAAGCCCCACTGCTATTGAAACAATCTTGAGTATAATGCAGCGTTTCATATACGTAAAAATTTAACTAGATATAACGTAACAGTTGTCAGAATAAGTTTCTCAAGATTCATTAGGAAACTTTTGCAGTTTATCAATAAACACAATGTATCGAGAGTAAATGTTGCTCCTTCCTGTTATTTTCGTTCTAGACAAGGTGAGGCAAACGTATGGTTGTCAGTTTGCCATTCCTCCCCGTTCTCACATTATGTATTATCTGGCAAGGAATCTGGCAAGTTGCTCGTAGAGACTTTTTCTCTTTGCTCAAAGGTAAAATCTGTTTTCCTAATCACAGTAGGGAAGCAAAAAGCAAGCAATTTTGGGATTGTTTCCTGAAGTGGAACAACTATCGATGAGAATGAATCGTCTTTTCTTAATAACTGCTAGTGAGGAGATGAAATTCTACGTTGGACGGGAACCAGGAAAGAATCTTCTGCTTTAGTATTCCTTTTTGGGCTGCCCTTTTCTATAATTTAGGGGACGCCCTAACACCCCATAATTCGGTACCTCTGGTGCATGGCACGGGGCCAGTAGTTGTATTGTTGTGGTCTTGAGGAACATGGACCATGTAGAGGGTTAAGTGCCCATCATTTTTCTGCATGGGAAGTAGCAACCTTAACCTCTTTTGCAGCTACCCTCAGAATTGCTTGCGTCCTAGATCTTGAGGGCTTGCGTTCACGCAGTAGGTATGAATTATCGAATTCGTTTCAAATTTGTTGCTGTTTTATTTTACTTAGCTCTGTTAACTTTACTTAGCTTTTATTTTCATGTGTAGAATGTTGTGCGGTCGCTCCCAGTAAAATATAAATATTTATTTTGTTGTCTGCTTAAGATTATTAAGTATCTTTATAACAGAGCATGTTGCGAAACGTATTTGAAGAATTTGATCTTTGTTCAGCATCACCATTAAAATGAATATCACACCGTTTTTAGCTTTGTGTGCCTCTTTTTGCATTTTGAAGCAAGTCAAGCCAGGTCCTTTGCTGTGAATATCTATGTCTGAGAGTAATTCAAAATGAATTTACAAAAATTTAGCAAGATAATTTTGATTGAATTTTTCTCCTTGCAAATAATGTGATGTTTATGGCGTCTTTTTAACAAAGTTAAGAACTGACGTTTTCAGTTTACTCTTAAGCGACTTTTGTCAGCTTAGAAATCACTAAATTTGACCCATTCCGAACCATAAGGACAAATGTGTCCCAAGTGATAATTGGAAGGTAATGTAAGAAATTTCCAGACAGAAAGTCCAAAAATCATTCTACTCGTTCTATCCTTAGTTCTACTTAATTAGAAATTTTGAATATTTTTTTCAAGTCTCTTATTAGTCATAGTTACAATCGTGCGGACAACTGTCAAAACAAAGGAAAATTTTACATTCTAAACATTTTAAAAGAATTGGCTTTCACAGTCATTCTTGCAGTATCCTCTTTGACCAGCTTTGGCAAAAATGCTAATCTTTCCCCATGTTTGGTTGCAGGTATCACCACCAACACTGTGTTTAAAAGGACAACTCTTTCTATTTTTCCTCTAATCCAGAATGGAACTCCTGAAGTGGCAACACAGCCCGTAGGTAGATTTATCTGGTCGGTTTTTTAGTCTTGGTTTGGTAAAAGAAGTATACATCAATGGAAAAATAGTAATTGGGCCAAAAGACTAATGGCACTCAAAACTGTAGCTGATAATTCCATGCAAAAAGGACCATTTGCTTGTTCTGGAAACAAGGTTAAATGATTTAAAGTGTCCTTTAGAGCTTAAAAGGGATATTACAATCCTCCCAGATCAGGACTGCAAGACTACCAGATCATGCAGCGGCACTTTTTTTGAGCTTTTACTAAGGCCCATTGGTTTTTTTATGAGGATACAAAAGTAAGCTTGTTTATTAGGAGCTTTGCATCGAGCTATGAAAGGCACAACATCGCGGTTTGAGGATGCGGTTGCGCAAGCGAAGCATTTCAGCCTGTGTTAACATGAAATAGTGGCGATCGTTCGCTTGTGCAACCAGCCGCTTTGCATCGTTTTCGCGGCTTTGTTTCTAAGGTCCTCCCTCTGTCCCTTGATGAAACATTTAGGATTCCCATGCTGATGCATTCCCAAAAGGTTTCGAACATCGAACTGCGCTTTTGCAGTTTCTTGACTGAACATAGTGCGAAAATTTTGCAAATGTCAAGAATATTATCATGTCTGCTATCTTCCATCGTTCCATCCCAATTTTTAGCCAACAAGGAAGGTTCAATGATTATTCAATCTGCAGACGAATAAGCATTCTTGGTAAGTAACTTCATTTCTGCTTTACGTTATCACAAAACACGGAGTTTGACTTCTAGCCTCAATCAGCCATGACTGCTTTGTTCGGCACTGCCTTCAACACACGAGAACTAACCTTGTCATCCGTGTTGAATTTGCGCTATTTGCAAGAATCTCGATTTAGCTTCCAACCTGAAAGTTGATTTGGCGGGTCGCGGACAACAGATCCAAGGATCTTGGGTTTGAGTCCCTGACAAGACCAAACTTTCGCCCATAGTGAGGTGGAAATCACGAGGTGTGATCACGTTAGGGAAATGATCTGGACACTGCTCGACAACCATAGCTTTTCAGTGTCGTAAAACCTATTATACGTTTTATGTTATTTTAAATTAACGCCCCCTTCCCAATTAACGCCCCTTTCTAATTAACACCCACCCTGAAAACTTGAAAAGTTAAATTAACGCCCCAGGCGTTAAATAGATCGAAGATGGTACTCGAAAAGAAATGACAACGCTGTCATGGCAATCTCAGGTAGCTTTTGTAAGCGCTTCCCCCTCATTCGAGACCCCTAAATTGGACCCGGTACATTCGAAATCAATAAGCTCCCTAAGGGGCATGTTCGAGGATTAACGGTATTCGTTACAAATAGGGGATGGAAATGATTTTCTTGATTATACATTGCAGCTTGTTTCAAATTACGATCAATGTAAGTTTGTTTCAAATTACCTTTGTTTAGGTTCACGCATATTTAGATATGTGTAACGCAGTATATCACCGTGTTTGCCCATCCGCTCTTATTCAATCAAAATGATTGTAAATAAGTTCAAGTTTATAAATTGTCGCAGTTCTTTGTCTTTTGAATGGATACCCAATTGAAAATTGATGATTTTGAAGAAGAACCTTCGTTGAGTGTCGATATATAAATACTGCATATTGACTTTTTATAATCATTTATAGAAATACTAATCGTACTGATCTTAAATATATTTCAAAAACAACATTTTCTGGCCAAATGAGAGAAGTACCTTTTGATACTTTCCTCAAGTAAACTTCATTCGTCGGTCTTCTCATTGGCTCAAAATAAGGGCAATCGTTTTGCACTGACTCACTGGACGAATAATAGGCAAGCTCCACCTGGAACCGAATCTTTCAATTATGCGCCGTAGGCTACTTTTTCGCTGTTTTTTCTTGTTTTGCCATGGAGTGAAAGTTTTATCTTGCCAATAAGCGTCTCACCCATTCCAAGGGCCGTGGAAAGGACTAACATTTTAATTTTTAGCATATTAGTGGCAGTGGCAGTTCCCGTGCTAGTGCCAATGTCAGTGCCGGTGCCAGTACCAGTGCCAGTGCCAAGGGGGTATGGTATCTTACGTAATTCTTCTAAAATTTGAATCTGCATGTATGAGTTACAATAGAGAACATTCAAGTTCAATTTGAGCGTTTCAGCTAATGCATTCAAATGTTTTTGTCACCTCAATCTTCTTTCTAGATGTTGTTTCTCCATTTTATGGAAAGTTGATTCTTATTGAAAAAATATTTTCCATAGCATACTTTATTCAATATAGGAAGATAAAATAAATGAACTTGCTTTTAATTTATCAAAGAAAAAAGACAACGTTTGTTCTGAGGCAGCCTTTCCACAATCTTGGGTTAAAACAAAAACGGGATAAACAGCTATCTGTTTTTTGCATTGCGTTCCCATTAACGCAGCATATTTTTGAAAGAACCTAATTTTGTTGAAATGTTTTGTTTCATAAAGTACGCGGCCTTTCACTTAAGATACCAAAAACATTTTTAGCAGGGCCAATTAGGTTCTTTGCCGGGGGTCTAGGCTCCGTAGATCATTTAGGTAATCCGTCACTGATTGGGAGAGTATGTCCACAGTATAGAGATCACCCCTACTTTCAGTGGCGGAAATTCAGGCTTTCATTTCGTTTCATTTGGGCCCAGGACTCTTTAGAAATCTTTGCTGACCAAGCGATAATTAAGTAGCAAAAAGAACAATCCATTTATGATTTTTGATATCCAGATTGATATCTCATCTAAGACAATTGGTGATACAAATGGTAGACCGATAACACTTTTGACAAGTCGTACGTTCATTTTATGCATTTTATCTTGTTTTAGTCAGTGAGAAATACGTTTGAAAATAACTTTTGTTCAGAAGAATCCGATAGAAATTTTGGCTGATCATTACGGAATTGAAATTAAATACACAATTCACAAGCAGTTTTGATTTTGGTCATGTATTATTTGATTGATTATTTGGTAATGGCTAATATTTCATCAGCTATGCTATGTTCAAATTTTGCAAAAAAGGAACAGAGAGGTTATAAAGGCCCCTGGGGTAAAAAAAGGAAACGTGGATCACCTGCGAGCGAAGCGAACAGAAAATTTGGCAATTACGCCCCTTAGATTAGTTTAAAATTCCTTTTCAGAACGTTTTCTTGGAGTAATTCGACACGTTAAATGGTTGTCAATTATCCGACGAAGGCCCGAGCCCCCCAAACCCCCATAATTTCCGCCACTGCCTAGCCTACTTTTACGGTACGGCTCCTGCTGGGGGGTAGGTACAAACATCGTCACTATAAGTCTTCCTATAACATTTCAACTTTTTGTAATGAGATAATAGCATTGTGACCCTTAGTGCCCGGCTTTTAAGACAGCAGCATTGCTCGTAACATACCTTGTTTTTTCTGTCCAGTTCAAGTCGCTTATCGCGCCTTTCGGATCTTGGCCTCCTTTCCATACTTCGATTCACCTCAATTACTCTTATCACAAATTCATATTTGCGAAAGAAGATTGCAACGAGATGAAATGGCCAGAGGACTTTAATAGAACCGTTGATATGTAAACGTTCTCATTCTTATAAAGAAATAAAGTTGAATTTGTTTCAAGTGGAGGAATAATTGCTTTTTTCTAAAACTTTATCGGCCTGAAAATGCAATAGATGATTTTAAGGTGGCACGGTGGCGGCCTAGTGTAGCCAGAAGTAACACGAGTTACTTCTTGTCCGGAACAAAGATTATCAGAGAGAGTACAGGACCACATATCATGGAGGGATCTATAATGGACGAAAACTTTCTGTTTGGTAACTTCGAAGAGCAGCCAACAGTTAGAAATAAATCAAAGAAAAGTAGAAAACGGAAACTTTCAGACTGCATTGTTGGAGACGATGGCCTACCAACGATGGAACTCCCAGAAGAGCTTTCCAAGCTCATGGAACAGAAAGATAGATATATAAATCAGCTTGAGGAGCAAAACAATAAACTCAAGGCAGTGATAAAGCGATTGTGTGGACCCCAGAATTTTTTAGAGAAGGGAAACCTTTGGGAACGAGGTTCAACAGCAACAATGCCCATGGCTGTTGTGCTTTTGCTAAATAATGAAATGTCATTTGCTTTGAAGAAAGATGTCGAAGAATCAATGCTCAATATATTGTTTTCAAATAATGGGAATATGGAGGGCAAATTGGCTTTAACTCAAGACCTTAAGACACAACAGTCTGCAATACCATTGAGAGCTTTTACTGTAAGCTCGAAAGGCAAACGATTGCATATTGCCAAGAATGCATCAAAAGATGCTGTTGAGCCACACATCTATAGCGCTGTACATTACTACTTTGATTTCTGCATTGACAGAACAGGGCTCCCATTGCTTGAACACAATCCAGGGATAACTGAAGTTTGGGCCATCCCAGTTTATGATCAAGTCTTCTTCAATGCCCTTCCAGTCATAGATGATGACGGTAAGAAGGTATTTGTAAGGCAGAGGAGGTCAAAATATTGTTTTAATTGCCTTGGTGATCATAATGTAAATCAATGTGACCAACCAAAAGATATGGCCAGAATAAATACAAACCGACAAGATTTTGTAAGCAAGTTTGGGGGCTCTCCAAGTAATGATTCAAGATATCATGATGGTGAACAGGAAAGGTTCAAGTCATTTAAAGCTGGAATCATCAGTGAAAATCTGAGAGAAGCATTATGTATTGGCAAAGATGAGCTGCCACCATATATTTATAAAATGAGGACTCTGGGGTATCCACCAGGCTATGTTAAGTCAACTTCAACAGGTCTTCTGATGTATGGCAAAGAAGGTCAAATTCAAGATAGTTATGATGGAGAAGAAGGTGAAATACAAGGGCAAAATGTTACTCATGAGGTTCAATACCCTGGTTTCAATTCTCCAATGGAAGAAGGTATTGTTTTTCTATCTTTAATGATGTTACTTTTTGCCATTTGGTGAACCTTGTTTCCTCTTATAACTTTCACAAACAAAACCCTATTTGTAAACTGCAAAGACAAGTGAAAATAGTCATAAACATTGTCTAGTTGTCTGAATCTGACAAATAAAGTATTTTATTTTTGGCTCTAAATTACCTCATTCCACCGTTAGACATAGCTGATAAAAATTTATCTTCCTTAGTTGCGATGAATCACCGAAAGATATTTTATTTAACTTAAGCACCTATTTCTTTATTTTTCAAAACAACAAAGTAAGACAGGCCTACTGCAAATATATGAATTATTATTATTATTTTTATTCTCCTTTCCAAAAGTCAAAATTAGACAAAAGAATTGATCCTTCCTGTTAGAACTACATACTATCATAAACTTATTCCTTCTAGAATTCTTTTTGCCAACTTTGGTTAATTGGCCAAATGAATTACACATGAAAGTTTATTTGCTTTCCTACAAGAGCTAAGACTATCTCTAAATCCTTGAAATAAGCTCAATGCTTATAAGTTCTATGAGTAGCAATTATCCTACTAATAACTGTCTTTTCCCAAATATTATTTGTTGACTTTTCTTAATTTATTATACTTTCTATTTGCACTATACTTTATTGAAACAAAATCACAAATTTAATTTTCTTGAAGGTGTTATTGACAGATCTATTGATTATGGGATGCCTCCATTTGAAGAATGGCGTTTCTTTGAGCACAACAGATCTCATGCTGGCAATTCTCCAATGCAACCTCTTCAAGCTCCATCACAGGATAATTTTAAAAGGACGAGTAATAATGCTAACAGAGGAACAGGTTTGGATGACATGGAAATAGAAGATACCCATGGTCACTTGGAAGACAAAAAGATAATGTGTAGTTCTCCTATGAATGGGGTTGGAAATAGCTCATCCATTACACCACATAAGGTGAATGACACTTCTGAGAAACCCCATCTTCAAACAAACAGCAGCCTTTACCCACCACCATTGCCACCGTATACTCCTGAAAAAGCACCACCTCCCCCCAGTCATGGCCCTAATGAGAGTGCCAATGAATCAGCATTCACTGCTATTGAAATAGGGGAAATTCTTGAAGAAGCTGAGATGAGAGCAAGACAGACAAAAGTCTTAGATTCTTACTTAGAGCAAGGACAATCAGCCCAAGCCGAGGGGTCTTCTCATCGACAATGGTGGAACAAGGAGCCATTGTCCGATACTGCTGGCATATTATACTTCACATGTACACCCCCTCCAAGTTTAAGAATTGAATTGTCATTATCAGAAGTATTTAAATTTTGTGCAAAGGATCTTGATAGAGAACCATGGAAAACAGACAGCACTAGTTGGTATGATCCATTATATGGTGATCTTTCAGCTCCTACAGGTATTTATGACTCAATCAAAGAAATTCTGAAAAGAAAAAAGAAGAGAGGACGAAAGAAATGTTAATTATATTGATGTCTTTTTTATCTAAAATTGCAGGGACAGCTACTACGATATATTTCTGTGAAGGTGACTAAATATTAGAGAAGTGAAATGAACTTAGGTCTAGTAAAGTTATTATGATAAAATATGATAAACGTTATTGTGATAAAGGTTAAAATTGTGATTAACGTTTCGACAGTTGTGTTTGATATGAAAGCCAATCCCTTGGGCACTATCTCTTTTATTTTGTCTACATGTATTTTCAAAACATAGAATTTTGGAATTTTCTTGTTTACATCTCTTTCAGTTTTACTGTTTGTTCCAGACATTCTTGTTGATCTTGTATTCTATTATTTTGGTTTTCGATACACATTTCAAGCAGTCATTTTTAAACTTTAAGAAATTTGTGTTTATTTATTATAGCTTAGAACTGTCCAATGAGCCAATCTATGAATATAACTACAAAATGTATGTCAAATGTTTGATGTTTCGATGTTCAATTTTTGCAGGCTAATTAAAAATTGTAAAAAGGGCAATTATTTGTCTCAGTCAAGCCTAAAAAATTTTCGCGATTGAATTAATTTATGTATGATTAAAGAATTGAAGGCCTTTCCCGGACCTCTTATAATTTATAAAAAGAAAATATCTACAAAAAACACGAATATGATGATTTGTGGTTCAAATGAGACTCGATGAAGATGCGGAAATTTCGGATAGAACGATGCCATGGCAGGCACTTTTTATTCTGAAGACAAAGACTGAAATTCTCAAACTCAGAAGATTCTGATTCCGAAAACCATTTTCCCATAAAATAAAATATGCAGAAGTTCTTCAAGGCTACCGTTAATGTGAATTGGTTGTTTAATTCAGTGTCACAACTAGGTATGGTATGTGGATGCCGATGTCAAATGAAGTCCCTGATAATCCTGTTAATAATTTTCGTGAAAGTATTGGGCAAGAAAAGCTATTATAAAGAACATCAAGTCGCAGCCCTTTTACATTTCCAGAACAACTGCTCAAAAAATAAACTGGCAACCCCAGTGACACCCCTTGTAATGTGCCAAGTGAAAACCATCCACTGTGAGAAATTTCCAGACTGGGGAGTCCCCTTTGGAAACATCCAATGACCGGCACAGTTTCCATTTTCCCACCCCCTGGCAGACTGAAATATTTGTGCCCAGTCCTCTATGACTCGAAATCCCAGCCCCTGTCAGTCCAAGACTATTTTTGCTGCCTCTGTCATCAGGACCGTCACGAGGCAAGCCTTGTTGGGGGGGGGGTGTGGACTACAAATCTACCTGGTTAGAAAATGTTTGCCTGAAATTCTTCAGTTGCTGTCACAAACCTCTGCAATACATTTTGTCAATCTTACTGTGTATAATTCGCGAATTTCATTTTCATATGATGGTAACGGACTTTCCTAAATTTTTTTCTCAAATCTCTATACCGGGACGGGCAAAGGATATGGATTTACAGTAGGAAGCATGAAGCAACTGGCAAAAAGGATAATTAAGATGTATATTCAGATTTATGCTTTTTGCTGAAGATGTCTTTGTCAGCGAAGCACCCGTGACACCAGAATGTGCGGCAGAGATTTTAAATGTAGGCCCATGTCTACTTGGAAAAATGGAGACTGGTCCGAGTACGAATAACAAGCAAAGAGCTGCCTTTTTCGATTCTGGATGGAATATGCACAGAAATGGACCGAAGGTTTTAACATTTCGACGGGAATTTGTAAAAATTTGTCCCCCTCCCTCCCAAAAGAAACCTTGATGAAGAAGCCAGGTTTCATAAAGAAGAGCATTCTAAATGTTACTAGAGGTATGTCAAATATGATGACCCCAAGTCTCCTTGAGGGTTTGGAAAAGTTTGCAGCCATGAAAAAGAGAAGAAGATTATTAGTTGAAAACAATCGACTTTTTAGCATTATTGTGTCATGTAGCCTGGTTTCCGTGCTATCATGTTGTGTTGATAACGTTGTCTAATTTTTTAAGTTGTAACCTTTTGAATTTTACTTAAGAATGCTTTCACTTCAGCAACAGAACAACTACATTTAAAATATAGCAAATTTGGTTGCACAGTGGGCCACGAGACCTATACCTAGCAAATGTAAACTGACAAATAGATATAGATACGTAGTATTCTATGTATTGTATGTCGTCAGAAATATTTTAATGTCCGCACGCCCCCCCCCTCCTCTATATCACTACTGGTGTCGGCTTTGGTTACTTCTAAAGCTAGGTAAATAGCAGCCCTGGTTGTCAATTCAGATCCCTCTTTCCATCTTAGCATGCCTTCTGAATGTTAAAAAAAATATGGAGCTCATAGTTAATTGCAATTGACGCTTCTATCGAGAAACTTTAAGGGAAATGGACACAAGGCATAATTTTACCTAAAGAGGGCCTGGATTTTTAGATTTAGTGCCAAAAAGAAATCTTCAAATCTTCAAATCATTAGTTTGTTTCCTTTCATTCATATCAAGGAATGTCATATTCAACCAACGGAGCAACTACCTTGGCTTGATCATTTATTGATTTAACGACATGAAGGTCTCTGAAATACCTAAAGTGTTTCTTCCACCGAGCGAGTTTTACCTGAAATCTCCTATTGAGATACCATTGGGGGATGTGACACCCCCCGCACCACTCGGTCACGACGCCCCTGCCTGTCATATTTGCCTTTTTCCCATTGTAGAAAAAGCTCGCCGGGCTGTTACACAATGGTATCCAGTGGCATAGAATGCTTATTGCTGAAAAATTGTGAACTATTTTCAAATTTCCATAAGTCTACGTCTTAGACAACGACCGCCAGGGGCTCACTTTTCAATTTTATCCAAAAAGTGTTTGAACCCATGCACTGAATTAAAGTGCTATTGGATTTTAGTATAATAAAAATGATTTGACTCCCAATCTAGTGCATGCTCTGTTGTTTTGGAAGCCCCAATACCTACAAAGACCTTTTATTTCAAGGCGCACGAAACGTCCTCAACTTCATGAAGTAAAGTTAAAAGCGTTCATCAAACATTATACCTTAATCCTATGGTGTTCGAGGTCAAAGGTCAGTTTAAAGGCGAAACCGTATAAGGTTAGGTAGGTTGTGTAGAACGGTTGCCTGACGATCCCACAAAATGTGAAACTCAGAGTTGCAGCTTAGAAACCTTCTGTTCTACACACCACGCGTGAGGTCAAGGTTAAACCGATACGGCGCTTCTGAAATGTAACTGCCCTCTGACCTTGGTAAGCCAGTTCTAAAGAAAGACCTTGATGTTTACTTTGTACTGGCTATTCAGAGCTTATTGGTCATTGAGACAAATTGCCTGTATTGCAAAGGGAACGGGGGGTGTCGTAAATCACAATTACCTTTAAGAATAACGATTTCAGTTTGAAATATTTGAATTTTATTGCCTGGACTTAGAACCAGGCCTGCCACATCTACTGCTAGCATGTTTTCACTTTTTCATAATAATACTATAAATTTTGTTCATATATTCTTGAAGTAGTATTATTTTTTCAAATTTGATACGGTTTAAGGGGAATATTCCAAGAAATTTCATGTTGATTAAACCTAGATTAACCTTTCAGGGATATTGATTTTTTATTAACCGAACTTAAACCTCAAAGCTGGCTTAAATAAAAATTAATGATAATTACAGGCTTTTTAAGAAAAATAGATAAAAGTTGACAAAATATTTGTTCCTGTGACTGTCTAGAATGGCCGCTTAGGTTACATGTATTTATGTTAATCAGTTAGCCACGTCGGGCAGGCTGGTTCTATGTGCTTCTATTTTAGAGCAAAGAGAATGAATTAAGTGATTCTTCTCGCTTTCGGTTCTGTTGAATGATGTAAAGTTTCGCTGAAAATGGCATTGGAGACATGTATTGCCCTATGAATTTTTTTGAGATTCATATTATTTGTAGGTGATATCATATCGCACAATGTGGCACTTCTTGCACTGTACAAAAAGCTTAACTTGTGTGCTTTTCAATCTCGAAATCAAGAAATAAGATCCTTAACCATTTGCATCAATGTTTAGTTTTACAGAAAGAACAAGCTTGTATTGCATTGACAGAAGGAGCTTTTTTCACCCTTGCGCACAAGTGGTAGCTAACTATTTCCTATAGGCACGCGGTACTAATTGCGTAACTATGCCGGTCAGGTGCTCACGTTTTTCTGATTGACCTATTTCGATCCACATAAAACTTGGTATATATTTTCTTCTTGATTTTTTCTGTCTTTTATCTGTCATATAATACCCCGAAAGGTGTTAGACGAAAAGCTTAAGTCATGTTGAAAAATGTTTGCTTTTTTCAAAACCATTTCCAAAGTTTTACTTGTGCGCTTTTGAATTCTGGCTGATTGCTGTAGGTAAATTGGGAGCAGTCAAATGACTAATTGAACTAAAATCATGTTGGCTCAAATGACACACTGCTATCAGTACATTTTTCATACGTATCAAATTTATAACCCTAAAGATCTCAGATCTTATTTCTTCGGGTCACCAAGCTCTTCCATCTCTGGGGGTAGAAAGATTTCTAGCAGTTTTTCCTTGCTAATGTTTTACTGAACTGCATGGCATAGCTCCTATTTTTAAGCATTTAACAAAGCGAACATCTATATCTATTTTTATAAGAACCAGTAAATTGAAGTTGAGGCTGACTGTTTTTAATTCTTTCGAAAATCTGAGGCTAGATTGTTCTTAATTTTTTTCTTGGATTTTCGTGTAAACAGTTGTATTGCTAGCTAGTGTGCTCTGTGGTGGCTTTAGGCCTCGTTTGCCAACAATGTGAGTGAAACATTCGTTATGTGCCGACAAGTTTGAAAAATTCATCGTAAATCTCCTAGTTTTTTAGATAAATCTCCACTGTTCAGAATTACAATTTACAGTAGATTTGCCTCTTGTTCTAAATTTGTCAAATTTTGAGGCTTGTGTTCTTATAAAGTTGTTCTTATAAAAAGTGTATTGGTATTAATAACACGCATTGCTGAACTACAATTGGGCCCAATTGGCCATCACGGGAACGAAAAGGGTCAATTGAGAGTACCCTGATCACACCCTTCTGGAACTATTTTATTTTTAGGAATATTTCGCTCAGTGAGGAAGGATAAAATCTTTTCTATGCTCCACGATTCCCCTCCTCCCTTGCCACAAAGTAGGAATATCTTAATTCAAAAAGTTTCTTTGGTCGTTTAATTTTTCGAGAACATTCATGTACTTTGAAGATTGTCAAAACGATTCTTCTATATTTAAAGTTCTAAAGTAGGACCTCTGTTTCAAATGTAAGAGCCAGGGAAAATGTGTTGCTTCAAGCGTTGCTAACATGCCAATGATGTTGATATTGATGACTCTACTTTCTCTGCACCGCCGAGATTATTACTCGCTGGTGACGAATTCAATGAATAGAAAACTAAGTTGCTTAACCAGCATGATTTCCATGTTTGAAAGAATAGTCAGCTTTGTGACAAGAATGTAGGAAAGGAACACGATTGCTGATTGTTATGACCATTATATCGACAAATTTGTGTTACAAATTGTGTTTCTTTTGTTTCTTTGAAACCAGGAAAAACAGCATTTCGTCAATTTTTCAGTCGAATATAAAAAAAAGGTGCAGCTAGAGGTAAGTTTGCTACCAAGTAACTCTAATATCTGATATCAGGTTTTGACAAAGTTCTCCGATGACCATTCACAGATCATGGGCCTAAGGTTAGGTCAGTGCTGGATTGCTGCCTTCATGTCTATAATCCAATCCGATCCCTCTTTCAATTTTTGTCAGTTTTGTTTGGAGTTTATAATGTTTTTCTTCATTCAATTGATATAATCCCGTCAACATAGCCTACCTCGCCGTTTTTTTCCGAATCGACTTCCAATTATATCTCTGCTAGATAAGACTGACTGGGATTATAGCGCAGACTGTGTAAAAAGTCTGAGAGAAGTCAGGGGTGACGAAAATAACCGATAACTTTAAACCTTTTTTTCGAACGATAACATATTCCGCTCAAGCCTGGACTTTCCCTTGTTATAATAATAACTGAGCTTCCACTTACATATCTCTTTGTTTCTATCCATTTCTGGTGTTGCAACATAACTTCAAAACACATGCTGTAGCCCTGTAGCATATTTTATTTCATCATTGATTTTCGTTTGTAGACTGTTTTCATGAAAAGATCTGCATATAGTTTTAAGAAGCTATTTATTCCGTAACATAAGTTGAAATTTGAAATCCAGAACATGCCTACTAACAAGTTTTGACAAGATAACATTCGATGGGCAGATCTACTTAATCAACAACGCGATGTTCAAGTCTGACCCAAAGCACGTAAAATCAGGAATTACTAACATAGACCCAGACCAAAATCTCTGAGTTTGTCTAAGACCGAGGACATTGACGCTGTTGATAATCTCGGACCAGGAAAACAAGTCGAAAGACCAAAGTCAAAAAGAACCTTGGCTCTGATTTTGACATCTCGTTTCATGTATGAGATATAAGATTTTTGTTTGAAAACATATAGGGTAATAATTACTTCGAGGATAGATTTGAGTTGTAGACAGTCTTATGGTCTTATATGCTTCTTCTACCCCTTTCGTTCAAAATCATCTATAAACTTCAACTACAATCTTTTATAGGAACAATTTTATAAGAACACGAGCCTCAAAAGTGGTTAAAAGTTAACAGCAAATTAAGAACAAGTTGAGGCTGAACTACTGTAAAATGTAATCTTCTCGGCAATGTTTCATCTCAATAACAAGAATTTTTGCCATGCGTGGGTGCTTTTTCAGTGAATTTTTAAACTTGTAGACAAATGAAAGTTGTCTTTTTGTCACTTTGTTGGCAAATGAGGCCTGAACACCTCCTTGGAGCAAAACAGCTAGCAATGGCACTGCTTACACCCTATTAATTCAATAACATATAAAAAACATTCCATCCTCAGATAAGAAAATGTACATATTTTACTTACATTCAAGAACTTCGAACAAAAACTTCGAACAAATCAGTGACCTGAATTACAATGCTGTGCATATGTCTTTAAATTGTTAAATCCTGATCGAACGTTTGTGTGTACACACTGGACCCATTTTCACAGAAGTTTTAAAAGTAGTTCCCGGGATCCAAAAAATTACTGGTTTTTTCTTCGTAAATGTGCTTTTTGAATGCATAAGAAAATATTGTCGACAGCCTTCAATTTTAATTTGCCTTTGATATCAAGTAAGCTTCATTATTGGTCTAACAAGACAAGAGGGTAGGATTCGTGGTTCCTGGTCTGGTATGGTTCTTTAACATTTTCAGGATGCGGGAGGGACGTCGAAATCATCCGTGAAAATCTTCTCAAGAAACAATTTTCCTAAAGGAAATTACGAAGCACAGTTGAAGCTTGTCAAGCTTAGCATAACTTTTTCTCATAAGAGAAATGGCAAATGTCATGTTTAGTTTAAGATACGGTGATTAATTTATTAAGCGGTTTTGATATCCAATTTTCGTAGAATCCTTGGGAAATCTTGAGATTTACGCTAAACTTTCCTAAACAATCTTCACTCTCAGTTCCTCTTTAAAACAAATCTGTCATTTCCTTTGTGTTAATCTACATTTACTGCATGTGGTGGTGCCCAAGATTTGTGGGTATAGATGTTTTTACATTGTTTTCTGGCCAGGAAGATTTCATATACATTTTAAAGTCCTTCTATCGCGAAGTTTTGATTTTAGTTGTCATGTTTGGGTCAAATTAATATTGGGCCCTATTGGGCTCAAAGCATCTTTTTTCTTTTTCTCTATTTGATGATGTAAGGAGAAGGCTTAAAACTTTGGTTATCTGGGCTCTAATGGGTACTGTATGAACAGCTATTTTCCCTTGGAAATCGTTTAGACAGTGTCGTCGGAGCAAAACTCATATATTGAAGGGTTAGGGTGCTACTTTTTAAGTTGCTTTCCATAGAGTACCTTGCTATAAAGGAAACAGAACTATCCTTGGCAATTCCTGGGGGCTGCAGTGCAGCCCCTATAGCCTCAGCCCTATCACATAAATGGAGATTTGAACTACACTTCGTTCATCAAAATTACGGAAACGGCCTTACCGTTTGGGAAGCCAGTGCATCAAAATTATTTGACTATTGAAACATCCAAGTGTCATTTCGCTGTCTAATGTAGTAATGTCTTCAATTTAGGATTTTTCAACGGATTTTTCAACAACTTATTCCGTGATGCAGTGTTTAATTGAAGTTACCGTATATTTAGAGTTTGATAATGGTTTTCATGTATTCGTTTATAGCAGTACAGAGTTATAAGTTTCCGTTTATTTAAATCCAAACATGGTTTTCATGAATTCGTTTATAGCAATGGAAATTTCCTTAATTCTATGACCTGCTATGAAATATAGGCAACGTAGACAGCTTTTGATTCGCAGGGGCATGGCCCTTTGATGACAAGTTGGGTGGGCCTCCAGAACAAAGAAATTAGAGTTGAAGCGCATTGCTTTTTGGTCTTATTCTTAAAAGCAGTTACGAATTAAATTGAATCCATTCTAAGTTGCAAAGTCTTCAAATGGCTACACCTTGCTTATCCATACTCCAAAGGTCTGGAATCTGCAAGGCCCGATAAAAATGAACAGACATTGGGCATGCTTCGCCATATCGCCACACTATTGCTGGGTCAGTAAGAAAGCTTAAATATTTATTTGCAAAACTGATTTCTTCCTTCCTTTGAAGATTTTCAAATGGATGGCTGACAGAGGATAGAGGACAATAGACCATAAAGAACTACAAGGTATGCATCCAGAAAATCAATTTTATGTATCCTTACATAAACGATGTTTAAAACGCCACTCAAATCTATAGAGAAAGTACTAAATGGATGGGGGTACGACTACATCCATATTTTGAGAAGACTCCTTGATACGTCAGCTAATTTTAAGTACCTTGTCTGGAAATCTGCGTGATTTTGATACTAGTGCCCTGATATCACACGGAAGTGTGGAGTTTGTTGTAGCTACGTAGAGCGTCGTGGTTGACACTCGAAATCCGTGATTTTTGTGCCATGATATAAAGCCCTGGCCAAACGAATAAAACATCGGCATAAAACACGTTGCAACATTGTTGCATAAAACATGTTTTATTTGTTTGGCCACCCTGTTTTACGATGTTTTATGATGTTTTACAAAATTTGATTTCCATCAAACATTTCGTGAAACATCTCTTTCGTTCTGATGTTTGATCAACAATGTTGCGTTCGTTTGGCCACCCCATAAAACATTTGCTTTACTAACGCAAGCGCAGTAGGTTAAAATTTGGCAAATACAACGCAGTAACTGTATGAAGCTGTGCGGCAGCGCTTGACTATCACAGATGTTTTAACATTTTCGTTTGGCCAGGTCATAAATCATCGTCCAACAATGTTGGTACAAAAATGTTTGGCAATGTTTTACGGATGTTTTATTCGTTCGGGCGGGCCTGAAGCTATAACCTAGACATCATTGTTAATTGATAAAATTGATTGAAGGATTGATGTATATATAAATGTCTTAAGTTGAAAATTCAAGAATACGTCAGGATTCTTTAGACTGTGTTTAACATATTTGACCTTTCAAGTCATGCACTGTAGTACTAAGATGTAACAAATTTTTTTTTGATGTTTTTAGCCATGTTTTGGATTATCTTACACTAATTATTAATGTTTTTTCATTTTTTGAATGATCTCAAACAAAAATTTATTGAATTTCAATACCTCAATATTTTAAGACCAAAAGGAAGTATAGGGAACCCTTACTTTCCTCCCATCGAATAAGATTAATCATTATCTTCTCATTATCATTAGAAGACAAATACCACGTACGGTATTTGTTTAGCCAGCAATTAACCAAAGACCTCTAGGGCAAAAAATTACTAACAAGAAAACAGTATATTGAGATGCTCAACCCATATCGAGGTAACAGTATACTGAGGTATATCGGGTAGCATACTTTGTCTAAAGGGTAGAGAAAAAGTCTGCACAGTCAATGCTAATGCATCATCTTTCGTACTTGCTTTTGACGTCACGAGATGGTTCATATATCCAATTCGTATACTACAACGTGATTTATTCAACCTTGGGTTTAAACAGCAATAGCACTGTCAAGGTCATATGATTCAAGTAGTCATTTTACAAGGATGGGATTTTTAGGCAGACAGTGGAGCCTCCATGTAACGATTACGGATACGGTTCTGACCATTGTAATTGTCCGTTTCAAAGAGGTTTCCCTTGGATAGAGGTTCATTTTTATTCTTCTCCATAGCCCTAAAGAGCCATTATATATTTAAAGACAATAGTTGTACCATCAACAGGGATATATTTTTCATATTCTTGTTGAAATACGAGCCTTGCCTCCTCGAACCTTGGTACAACCACGGATTTCCTAAAAACATTTGTATCTCAGATGACCATTGATTTGTATCTAAAACTGAAATGATATCTTCAATGGCAAGAAGTTCATGATATCACGTACGTAATTTCATGAACAGAATAACAAGAAATCTGTTTTATTTCCAGGGTGTATTGATGTTTATGAGCCTCAAACATTTAGTATGATAAACACATTATATCTCAAGTATGGGTGCCATGTGTATATAATGTGGTGGAATTACGATTTTACCCGGACAAAAATAATAAAAAGCTGTAATTTGGCACATAGGTTCCATACGATACTGGGAATAACCAGAAAAAAGCCCCATCAATTGGACATTGGGAATTCCTTATTTGGGCAAATCCCATATGGCACACTGATCAGCAGGGGTTCAAATTTTGATGTCGCTAAAACCACATTATATGTACATATTCTGAAAGACAGTTTCATGCTGAACATCTTTTTTTCAACATACACGCCCTTACATTGTGGAAATAAGTACTTTCTGGTCAAAAATAGCAGATAGGGGGCAACTGGGCAATAGAATGTATAAAGTGGTGGCGCCAGGGGAGGGCTAGGGCGCTACAGTCCCTCCATCGGAAGCATCTAGCCCCCCTATCGGAAGACAATTTTAGGTTATTGTCGGAGCAAATTTGACAAAATAACGTACGAAAACTGCATATTATAGTCAATTTAGCCCCCTTGTGGGAAGCTCCAACCCCTCTGTCGGAAGATTTCTGGCGCCATTCGGTCGCGAGTTACTTTGTTTTAAATATTTAGATATTTCTTTAGATTTGACCGGAATTTGCTGCTGCAGTGAAAAAATTTCACTTGAGTCAGCCTGGGCTGAGTGGGCCCGGGTTGAGTCAGCCAGGGCTGAGTGGGCCCGGGTTGAGTCAGCCAGGGCTGAGTGGGCCCGGGTTGAATCAGCCCTGGCTGAGTGGGCCCGGGTTGAATCAGCCCTGGCTGAGTGGGCCCGGGTTGAGTCAGCCCGGGCTGAGTTACCCAGTTTAAGTCAGCCCGGGCTGAGTGGGTATTATCATACTTTATCTTATTCACACACTTAATGATTTTGCATCGATAGAATTTGCGATATAAAATGAAAATTTTCAGCAAGAGGATCAGCCATTTTTTCCGTGCGCTTTTCAATATTCACTCGTCCCACTTTGTTTCTGCCCAATCACCCTGAATATGCATATTCTAAGGGTACGTATGTTAAATAAAAGTTATTCAGCATGAAATTATCTTTCAAAAGATGTACATACTATGTGGTTTTAGCAACATTAAAATTACAAACCACTACTGATCAGTACGCCATTTTGGTATTTGCCCAAATAAGGAATTCCCAATGTCCAATTGATGGGGCTTTTTTCTGGTCATTTCCAACTTAGTATAGAACATCTGTGCCAAATTACAGCTTTATATTATTTTTATCCAGGTTAGACCGTTTTTATATCTAATTCCACTACACTAGTAAGCAAAGCGTTTCAGAAATAGGGTGTGGATTAACATTCCAGATCTTGACTGTTAGCACATCCCTATCCACATCTTCGTGATTCCTCTTCTCTAGGCATTCAGGAGAGTATTTCTTATTCAGTGTTGTTTTTATTAAAGATTTTTCATTTGCAATCTAAGACTGGCTCGGCCTCCCAAGAAGTTCCTTTTCCGTACACCGAAAATTGACACAACGAACAGATGTGGCAAGAATAGAATGGTGCATTTCAAAGCCTACTTGATTAAATTATGTCCTCATTTTACATCTTTTTATCTTGTTGTCTCTTGATGAAAAATCGAATGCATTCAAGATAGAGACTAAAGTATCAAGAATAATTAATGCAGTAATAAACTTGACCTGAGATATCTTTTTGACACTGTTGGAAGCTAGAAAAAGCGACTGTTGGAGTATAATTTCTCTATTTTAAGGCGTTGATTAAACACAACGATAGTAAGGGAAATACGATTACATCAGGTAGCGCGGTTAGAAGAGGCGAGGCTTACGAAGATCTTCTGAAAGGGAACTGTATAGGAAGAAAGGAAACCTTTATGGCTTTAGTGTCTCTTCACGTGACTGAACCATCTGAGGGTCGTGACAAAAAGCCCAATTTTTTTTATCTTAGAAGGCTTCTTGGAAAGGAGCCTTGCAGAAGTCTGATTCTCCAAGAAACATTTTCATTACTTTTTATAGTTATTGTCTATTGCAGAAACTCTGATTATTTAGTTCGTTGGAAACTTTTTGACCTTTTCCCTGAAAAACAACAGATGCCCTGTATAGATTCATATTGTTCAGATGGATAGCGAGGTAGTATATAATGTAGTTTGATCAGCTGGAGACATTTATACAGTTGTGTGGTTTTGTGGGATATTGCCCCCCAACCCCACCCCATGATAATTCCCTATTTGTAAATTTTGCATATCATAAGCTTTATCATTGTGTTTACAGTGGAACCCTGCTATTGCAAATTCTGTGGAAACAAATAGTTTGCAATTTCAGAACTTTCAGGAAGGCAAATCTTTTGATGAATTCTTTGTAAAATAGGTCAACATGCCTCTTGGACCTTTTTTTCTACCAAGGCCTTATTGACCCATTGATTTTTCACGTTAATCTGTTAATACAATTACAATATTTGTGCTCTAATAGTTGACCATCAGAAAGTTAACGTTGTGAATTGTGAAAACGATAACAAAATCGTCATGACATGGGGACCAAAAGTTTGGTAAACCGAATGCTCGTTCGTTAAACCAATAGTTCATCTATGGAGTGTTTGCAAAAGAATTTATAGGTCAGAATCCATCGAGAAATTCGTATTCAGCGGGGTTGGCAATAGCAGGATTCCCCTTGAGTGTAAAAAGCAATGGGCCCCATTGTTTGACTCCTATCTACGACCGCAACCAGTCTTTGGAAGAAGAGCAATGGTCTTGCATTGAGTGGCGCACGAGAAGCTCCATGCGTCTAGACGTTTCAAGAGCAGTGTAATCTTACGTTTAGAAAGAGCTTAAATGTTTCATCCTACTGCCATTCAACGTATGCTTTTTGGAGTTGGCACATAAATTTTTAAGGCAAAGTACTCTCCACAAAGACATGCGGCCTTTTAGCCACCTAATGTGGTTATGCTACTCATGACCTTAAACAAGATATTGAAAATCGATGTGGTCTCCTTATAAAAGTTAAAGAAATACGTATGGTTTTTCAAAGAAGCAAATTTATGAGGACAAGATTTAGTAAGCCATCTCGTTGATTGTCGATTGAAGGCTCATTTACAAAATTGATAAACCTCTAGATCAAAAACAACTTTTCACACTGCTTGTTATTTTGAATATCAATTTAATTACCATTACTTGTTTTTCGAAACTCTTTTAGTCTTCTAGGGTGTTATAGTAGACCTTAGCGTTAACATATCGCGTGAAACACTGTTTCATGTTGGGATGTAGTGCCTTGGATATCGTATATCAACTCCGATCCGATCTGAACAGACGTTTAAACGAGATTGAATTAGTTTTGGTCTTTTTCAGATTATCGTTGATAAATTCTTAAAAGCTAAAAGACGCTTTGAAGGTGACAGAAATATTACTTGTATTTCCTAGAAATGTAGTCTTGCAACCCTTCAAGTAAGTGTAAATCATTCAAAACCAAAACTTTCAGGAAAGTCGCTTTTGCTATCAGTAAACAAAGACGGTGCCCTGCTGCTATAAAGTGCACATTTGCAGCAATTATAGCTCATGACAATTATTCACGTTAGTGTATGGTAATGGCAGGGCCATGGCTATAGGAGGAAAGGGAATAGAGGCCATCCATAACGTTTTTAAGCTACTTTGGAAAATCTTCCAATGGTGAGGGAAATCATTAGTTAGTCCGTAAAAGTGCCTGAAAATACTTTAGTAAGGCATAAAACTGTGTTATTCTAGTTCCTTGCCAGTATATTTGTCTTTTAATGAACGTGTGAATGGTGTTGGTATCAACGCTTTGTTCTCCTCTCTACCGTACGAGTGTATCGAATTAAAGCAGCAACAACAACAAACAGAAATCCATGGAATAGCCCTCTGTGTGCATCAGACAGTGGTCTATTATACCGCGCACATCCAAATGCCTCTTTTTGAATTCCTGTTAGGAAATGTGATAAGCTGCCGCTTTTTGCACCCGATTTCGCTCAGAGAACGAACGAGGGGAGGAGCCTTAATTGACTTAACTGAATTGCTGTCGATTCATACTGAAAGGAGTTTGACCGAATGGTTTTCGAAGATAGTTGGAAGTTGGAGTAGGGTGTCAAAAGCCTGAAGTGAGAAGAGCGCACATTATTACTACATAAAGACGCTCTTCAGATGTACGCGGAAATTTCGCCGCTTCATACGTCGCAACAGCTATTGGTTTGATGCCTAGTCAAATAATTAATTTCTGAAGATTGCGCCATTTAAGAGGGTATGTTTCTAATTAGGTGACATTAAATATTTAGAAGTTAATAAATTCGAGGTGATGGACGTTTTCAGCGAAGTGTTCTATAAAACCTAGAAACACGCCGCGATTATTCTACAAATAGCAACGTTTCACAAGGGGCTTAGAGCCTCTCGCAAACATGGCTGCCGTATTTGGCCTTGCAGTCAGAAACCATTCCTCTTCTTGCTTATCAATCTTCGGCAAATACAGATGTTGTTACTTAATTTCACAGGAGATAAGGAGTCGCCGCAAGCTGTTTTATGCAATTTGGATTTGCATATTACTCAGCAAACAAATTCTACCCTTACAAAAACCGAAGAGGGGTTCGACAGTTTGGATCAGCAGAGACAAAAGTGCCTCAAGTATCGCAAGTGAGTGATCTCAGGTTTATTGCTTATGGAAAATGCCAGTTACTTAAGAACTATCAACGAGTTAAAAATGCAAATTTCAAGAATCATTCCAGATTACGGAATGAAAAGTAACTTAAATAAGGATTGCATGGTGTCATGCTAGTGCTCTGATTGCGTCCAGCTATACTTACACTCTATTTAGTTACACCAGAATATCTCCAAAGAGTTGACCTTCACTTTGTAAAGCAAAGTTTGAGAATGGCTGCAGAAATTACCTGCTATTATCTCTGTTTCATCAGCAATCTGCTTTTAAACTGCATAATTTGAAGTATTTCAAGTCTCCTTTGGAGGGTTGGGAAGCAAAAGTTTCTGCAAAGTAGGTAACTTTCTACTCACAATAAGGATGAATCGAAGTGGTAAAAATGATATTTTATTTCGTTTCTTGTTAGTGTCAATTGGTATAAATCACTGAATCATCTGTTTGTCTCTAATAAATACGTACAATTCCGTTGCGTGAATGTCACAGAACTGATGTGATGTTTCTGTGTCTTTGTATATTAACTACCCTGGAAAAAAACTATTAAGAGATATCAGAGCTGTAAGCGACATAACTACATAAAATTGTTCTGGCAGAGAGACCAAAGATTAGACATCAAACTAATGAAAGATAAGTGTATGCTCTATCCTTCGTCTTACATTGAGATGTTATACATTTGTGCATGTCATCCGTAAAGCAATTTGCATTACCATCTAATTTTTACGGAATCCGTATTACTTTTCGAAACTGAAAAGAAGTATTTTGAAATTAATTTATGTTAGACCTATAGCAAGTTTGCAGGATTTCAGTTCGTGGCTTTTCAGGAAGCATATCCACCTATTTTTTTCAAGAAACGTTGAAATTTTATTAGTGTTTGAGAGAGATCGAGTGAAACTTCTTTGCAGTTTTGCCTAGTTTGATAGAAGTCTTTGAGATTTTTTCATCTAAGATTCTTGACACTCTGCACCGTTACTTGCTGGTACAAATATATATTCAAATGCACCAAGGCCTTTCTAGACCTAAAGTCAAAGAATTCTAATGGCCGAGATATCCACATTCAACTATGAAGTCTAGCAGGGTAAAAAATCTCAAATTTTCTTTCAATGGTCTAAGGTCAATGGAGAACAGGTATTTCAATCTAAGCGAAATCTCTCTTGATGCTTGCAAAATCGGTAAGGGAGGCTTACAGCCGACCATTTGAAAATTCCTGGAAAATGCTGCACAACCAGTTGCTAAACAAACATTAGTAGATAGGTCCTTTTTAACTATACCGCTTATTCAAAAACTTCTTATACAACATAAGTCTTAGTGCCTAATTCAAAAAGCTGCTTTCTTTTGCCATTCGATTTTCAGAACCTTTCATACCATTTTGATGCTTCCCAGTTCCCCTTCAAATCGAGTGGTAGCCCAACACAGGGTGGCGAAGAGCCTTCGCCAAAGTATTAAGAATTTGGATAGCTTACTTGTCGAGAGAAAAAGTGTGGACAAGTCTTAAATTTATTTTTCTTTAAGACTGGGACCTTTGAAGAAACGAATAATTCCAATTTCTGTTATTTGTGAAAAGGTCAAAGACTCTATAACACATTTCGGAAAATGGCACCTTATCATGGTCTAAATTTGGAAGGAAATACTTGAGAATAACTGGAGAAACCATCCTCAGCTGTCCATCCTGAACCACAGATCAAGAAATGTACATACCTACTATTGTGCTGTTGTAACCAAGAATGTAGAGGCTACCAGAAACGAAAAATTTCGATTAGATGAAGAAAGAAAACATGGGCTAGTTTTTAACAGTTTGGTTCACAATAAAAAAAAAACAAACAAAACCTTGTCGTAAGCTGACCGTTGGATATTTTCTTCAAAAGGATTACTGTATTTAAACAGTTGTTGATGACTCTCGGCGCAGGCACCGTGCACCAGTCTGGAAGTGGGTTGGCGTGACCGATAGGCCCTTTAGAACCCCGGAAAATGCCCCTCATGGAAAATACTTGCTTCTTTCCACTTATTTTTTATAAACAGTCCGATTCAGAGAAGGTATCAGTTACTCTAAAAATAGATTTAGCACGATAAGATACTGAGAAAATGGACAAAAAAGGGTTCCCAGACAAGAAGAATTGCTACTTCTTAGGATCCGTTAGAGCAAACTTTCCAAGGTTGCGTTAGAGTAAACTTGCTAAACATTTTCTAACCTATTATTCTATTATTGCGAAAAAGTGGGGGAGGGGCTCTTGCTCCTGCTAGACTAATGGCTGCGCGGTGCCTGTCTCGGGGTCTCAGAATGTAAGCATACATTCCCCTCAACTGTAAGCACACGCTTACACATGACTTGACTCATCCAAACACTCGCTATTGAGCGAACGCACTTCTGAGCATGCGCAACCATTTAAGGCCGGTTTTCACTTGATTCGCTCTGGTCGCAAGACTGAGCGAGTGCACATTTGAGCATGCACAAATCGAACTTCCTCACTCGCTGCGAATGCGCGACCATTCGCTGAGTAGTTCAACTCAGTTCCGTTTCGCTGGTTGTTTTATTCGCTTTCGCCAAAGTCGCGCGACCAGGGCGAATCAAGTGGAAACCGGCCTGATAAGTTCAACTCACTTCATTCCATTACGTTAGCTGAAAATAACTTTTAATACAATAGTTCACAGAGGCCGCTGGTGAAATATGCCGAAATGCATTTTATAGATGACCTCGATATCAGTCTTATCCTGGTGAGAACCAGAGATAACAATTTTCTGTGATTTCTTCTCACAGTAGGCAGAAATTCGTTGCTGAAAGCCGTTGTCTCTCTCAAGTAACAACGATCTAAAGATCACTAAAGGAAACCGAACTTTTATCAAACTTTTTAAGCCATAAAGGAATAAAATATATTTGTTTCTAAGAGCTTGAGGTTTTAAAAATTCTTGAAGAGCAAACGGATTGCTGAAAATTAGCGAAGAATTTGATTGACATACCACTGTCCTTTGAAGAGATATTTGGTTTGATTCTCCTTTGGCAGCTACAAGTGTTGGACGCCTCTCTGTTGATCCTTATCTTCAGATTACGTTTCAGGAAAATTCTTGAATGATTTTGAGTCTTCTTCATCTCTAAAGGCAAACTCATTTTATCGGTCTAAACAAAATAGCACTTTATAGCTTTCTTTCAAATAACATGTTCAATATTTATACTAATTGTGCGCTAGGCTGATGCATTATGCTGAAGTTACAAATAAGAAAGACATGCAGAAATCTCATCCCAAATAGCCTAAAGATATTCGCTTAATCATCCCTTTATCATGACATTGTTCCCAAAGACACTTATCATTGATATCTGAACATATCTGAACTGAAAGTATCTTACAACTTTTAAACTGAATTCTCACCGTATTTGAAGCGCCAGCATCTTGAATCAAACTGCTGAAACAGAATTCAATCTTTCGGGCTCTGACACATATCTACACCATTTATCAAAGGTAAATTTTGTTTTTGCAGTCACATAATCATGAATTCAAAAATAGAAAGTGGATCTGGATTTTATAACCTATTTTTATAATGTTTAGAAAAACTGAACGTATTCTCGATCATTTTTGTCCGAGGAAGCACAACACTGTAATTGGAGCATCTAAAAAGCTAATGATATTTGTGTCAGTCACTGCAATGTCATCAAGCATTTTGTCAGCCAGTCATGATCATGATTTTCCAGTTTCACTGGCTTGAGATAAACGAAAAAACAGCCCAGAAAACTAACAAGAGAGAGCTTTTTGGTACTATATTTCGTCACGAAATACCGTTATAATACACATCTGCGTTTGTGTTTTGACTTTAAGCTGGTGATCTATTGAATCAGAATTGTGACATGCAGGATTCACAAACCACCTATCTTTCAAACTAATTTCATTCTTAATTTTAACTAAGAAAAAAGGGTCTATTCTTTGGAAATACTCTCTAACTTTCTTAGCTTTTTAACTTTCCAACCTTGGTCACTGAAAATTGTAAATAGGGAATTTTTAACTTGTAGTGTTTTTATCCCTGTATAGATATTCGAATTATTTCTAGATTCCGTGTCCTCAAATAGAGAAAAGCCTGTTATCAGACCTGTCGCGGCTGGTTACCGCAACGGAATTTATTTGCTTAGTTCACTTAGTTAGTCACAGTAGAGTTTTTTCAGCTCATACGGCTTTTAAATAAACTTCTAAAGGATGAATGGTTTGGAGAATATACGGAATAACTAACATCGAAATGCATCAAAATGTGTCCGCTTAAAAGAACTTCTTCAAATTTCATTAACCAACCATGACGGTGAGATAGAAATCTTTGGCTATATAGGTTTGTAAACTGTGTAGAGTATACTAGCTGGTTGTAAAGTATGTTCTGTTTTAGGCATTCCTTGTCTACCATTAAAATGCTTCAACAAGTGTTGGAGTAGCCTGCTTGAACATATGACGTGACACTGACCGCTTTCTGCTACCTCAGCTACTCGTCAGTAATATGCCAAATTTGTATGGCCCCTTTATTAAAAAAGGAGAGGAAGCGGCTATATGATTCATTGCTTTTTAAAAACGTTCCATGATTTTACGCGAAAAAAACGTACCATAAGAAGTCCATCATTACATACAGCCAGAGACTATGTTATGATATGAAAGGAAGGAAACTTATTTCAGGTTTCATTGGTTAACTGTCCCAAGTGTTCTTTGGTTTCTTTTACCAACTATAAAAGTTCCTGATACATGACTAACCTAAAAAGCAGTGAAGCGAGACGTAAATGCGTCTATGTAATGAAATTAATTAATGGTCATGTACAAGATTACCCAATTCTGATCTCGTGGTCGAGCCATATGTTTTCTGCTGAACCGTAGACCAAAGGATCTAGCCAGGATTGATATCAGTTTAAGAAGAGAGGACCCTTTTTCAGAATGAATTATTTAAGCTTAACACCTTGCTTTGGAGCTGTGCTGGGGAATCACTGTAGATTAGTTTATTAGTTTGCAATCCAGCTCTTAAGGCGCAGATAAGGACAATGTTGCATACTTGCTTTGTGTTGGCAGTCACCGCGAATTCCGTATTTCATGATACACAGAGGTCGACTTGAATAGCTTGGATATTTGGCTAGAATTATGACTGTTGGTGGGCCGTCATTTTCATTTCATTGTGCAGCTTCGTCATTATGCAAAGTTCCTTTCGCGTGGTCCTGAACTTTACATCATTTGGATATAACTGTTGGAAAGCGGAAAGTCGAGAACAAGGTAAGATAAGACCAGCTCTTACTAGTAGGATTGCGCATAGACGAAGACGATAATAGAGCGAAATTCTCTACAAAATAGACCCTTACGAAATTAGGCTTACTGTCCATTGAAAAGAGGTCTGTTTATACATGGCTTTTAGCGCTTAAAAGATATACTTCGAAAAATATTATCATTTGAAGAACCCACTTTGACATACTTTGATATCCTACAGATAAACTGTAAAAGAGTTCATGTGGTGAAGGGGATTCACCATGGTGGGGGCTGGTATCAGCCACCTCTTTGTATCTGACAGCTCTGTGTAATGAATGTTGAGCTTTTGGCCGTTGTCTTATACTTAACTGAAACGAATTCGTACAAAACATTCAACCTTTTTATCAAATGGCATTTAATTGGATCTGATGCAATTGGTAAACACCAGTGCCTCCGTAAGATCTTCATTGTGAAATTGTTTAAAGGCCTAATCGTAATTTTCTGTACATTGTAATTGATTGGGCGATAAAAAACATACGTTAGTGACGACATGAATTCACAAGTTTGCCCAGCTCCTAGCTTTATGTTTACAAGTAGATCAATGGTGACTCTCAGTAACTGCGTCAATGATATCTGGATTCACTATATCTGTAATGAGAATACGCTACTCTTTGGGTAAAGCAATGATAAACTGAAATGAAAGTCTACGTAAGGCAAGGATACTCAGGTGTTAGATAATCCTCGCATTGACAGGCTTTGCACCACCCAGGTGATATTTCAAACCAAGACAGTTTCTATCCAAGAAAAAATTTGTCACAGGCTCTGTACGTTTGTATGACCTCTTTTATCGAATGCAGATTTTTTCTCTGTCTTAATCTTTCCTTCTGCTGACCTTTTCAATCATAGCTTGCCATTTTGAATTTGATAAGACCTTTCTTTGTTGCCTCCGAGTCATTCAATGAAGAGTTTATATCATAAGACGACATCAGCATAAACGTACGAAACCAGTGTCGAATTTAAATATGACAAAACGCAAAATTGGTTGGCAAAATTTTCTGTAAAGTCCAAGGCAAAAAAAATTTAAAGCAGAAAAACTCCTATAAATTCTCCTGTCCGTTACCTTTATGCAATTTTACAAGTGTTACCAAAATATTCTCTCCTTTAATGCTTTAGTCATTGATTTACAATGAATTTCATTTTTTGTATAGCAAAATCTCTTACCTTCTTGAATTTACAAAGTCTAAAAAATCAAAGGTGGCCAATCAAGTTTATTTGACTGACGTTTTCCACTTATGCTATCTCTGCACAACAGACAAGTGATCTTGACCCTTTAGACCAAGTTTGTTTTCTCAAACCATGAAACTAAGCGGTTTATAAGAACCACCCAAGACAGGAAGGCCACTCATTTGGTGGATCTGTAAAAAATTGCAGGACTCTATCAGTTTGTCCGTGTCAAGACAGTGGGATGACTTGAACTCAGCTGATCTCACTGAACCAGGCATTCAATCGTCAAATAGGCCTGGCTATCTTGCAGTTATCATATAAAAGCATTCGTTCTACACTACAAAGCTTGCTCGTCTTCTGTTCCAGTTATTTTCTCCTCCGGGTGAGTAAGTGTATCACTGTCCCTAAACAATCAAAGTGCTAACAGAATACAAAGCCTGCAGTTTCAGTACCATTATTAAAGGTCTTTATTTTGAACCGACTTAAAATTTTTCTATAATTTTCACATCTACGAGTAATTGTAACATTACTGAAAAGCTAATTTCGCCTCCAAAATTGGAAAGGTACCTAGCCCTTTTTACTGTGAAACTGGTCCTCTGTCATGTCTAGCTTTTTGGTAGAACGATTTGAAATGTTTCTCTGACAGACTTTTCTAAAGCTAAATGTTTTTATGTTTTGTGCTTACATTTGGTTAGAAAGATTAAAGATCCAAATTGTTGGACAATTTTCAAAATTCACACAATCTTCCTGTTTTATATGGGATTTTTCTACTGCGTTTCAAAAATTTTGTTTAAAATTACATTTTACAGTATTTCAGGCTCAGCTTGTTCTTAATTTTTTCTGGACTTTCTACTGATTTTTAAGGCTAGTGTCCAAAAGTGCAAAGAAGTGAGCTTAAATTTTGTGAAAGCAGAACTTAAGTTGAAAATACATACACAAAAACAATCATTGGTCATTTTACTCTAGTATATTTTTATAATTTTGTTATCATTTTCAGATTAGAATGTCATGATAATGTTGATAGTGTACGTGATATTCGGTAGAAACCCCCGGAAATGTTTAATATCTCAATTATTCTGTTGCTGTCTAATTTTTGCTTGCTCTTGTTAAAAAAGTTTGTAGTTGTTGTTGCTTGTAAAAAACCACCTGAACTAAATTCTACAACGATTACAACTGGCTTCAGCCAGAGCATTATTCTTGGTTTATCTGAATTGAACTAAAAAGCAATTTTAGAAAAAGGCTTATTTTAGATCATCAATGAGCTTGCGACATGCACACGTCAAATGCTCGAGTTATCAGGGAATGCACAAACCTCTCAAGGTTCTTAACAGGTGATCACCTTTGCTTTCTGTGACTGTTTCTACTCGTGCCTTCCTTTGTGAGCACGTATTTTTGCACTAACTTACAATTTCTTATCTACTATTTTACGTCAAACTCTAAAATCCGGTTTAAAGATTTTAATCTATCTAAGCATGATGTTCAAAGCACCATATTGTTGTGGAATGTAACTTTGCCAAGTTTTCAAGTATCTGTCATCCTGGAAATACTATCTTTTTAGTCTCAGTTTTCAATTTCTCTACTCAAAAGGGATCAGGAACGGTGGTATTAAGGCTCTTGCTGTAGATGCGATTAGCACCTATTCCAACACGAGCATGCTTTCGAAGGATAGTTTACTTGAGTTTATTCAATGCCTCTTTCCATTCCTTAGTTTCTCTATGGCTGGCTAAAAGATTTTTAGCCTGTCATTTGGATAAGCCCCTATATGCCGAAAATGAATATCATTTGAATGGATTATCGACAAGGACAGACTCGTTCTCGTATATGGAGACTACAAATAGTATTGTTTATAGAGGTTTTGTGAAAGTTTTACAACAACTACGTCAATTTTTCAGGAGTCGTATTAACTATATTTTTAATTCCTGGCTAAATGAACAAAACATCGGCGTAAAATCTCATCCAACATTGTTGGATAATACACGTTTTATTCGTTTGGGCATCATGTTTTACGATGTTTATGATGAATCATATTACCCCGTACACCTTGAAGGTCCTAGAACATACCTCAGGCAATCGTAAAAATAGAAGCATTTTAAAACAACTTAGTAGCAAAAGCTCTAGAAACTGGCTGCCATAATAGATTCACGCATGTTTCGCTGATAAGTTAGCTTAGCTAAGCTGAAATCGTTTGAGGGCGAGCAAGCCAAAATCTTCTAAAGAGAACAGTGCAAATGCATGCGCAGTTTACGTCACTCGTTCACTTGCCCGACTTATCAAAAGCATCTCAATTTCTGTATAATCTTAACAGTTCTTTAAAATAGCTCCATTTCCTCCATCACAACTTTGTATGGTTATTTGATGGCCATGTTTGATCTAGTATGATTGTTGGGTCCGTAACGATTTATGATAGAGGAATAAGCATTGTACGGGAAGAAGGAGGCGAGAATTTAGCAGAGGCTTTGATTTCTTGGGGAAGGTAGTTAAATTCTGATGATATTGTGGGATAATATTGAAAGAGAATATTGTGGTAGTTTAGAACTATTTTGGCAAGCAAAACTCTTGTTACCTATCCGCGATCAACCATTTACGAGCTTACTCTGTGTTGGTTTCAATTGAGTTATCAGTCGTTTATTTTCAGTATATAGTTTATGAAAGTATCTGGTACTACTAAGCTTGAGAATGGTTTGTGTTGTTAGAGATTAGAAGCAAATGCTCAGATTTTTAGAGGAATTAGAGAAGATTCGTTTAAAAGAAGAAAGGCAATTAAGTAAATATGGCTAGCTCACCTCACGGATAAAGAAAAATGTAAGTTAATCAATTAGGAGTGTATTTCCTAATTAATTAATGATTCAATGAATGTATATTTTAATGTTGTCTTCCATTTGCTAAATGCATTCATCAAATCATTTAGTCTGAAAGTAAAGAAATTAGATAACAATAGAATTAGTTAGTGTGCTTCGGAATAAATGCTTTGTGGTGCAAAATAAACTAAATAATGAATGAATGAATTGATAAGGAATCAGATATGATGAAGAGCTTCTAAAATGACTCAGTAAGAGCCACTGATCCCTGGATCAGTTCAACTGTTGGTGCTGCTGCAAACCAATAAATTTTGAAATCTCGAAGCAAAGGCAGAGGGAGATCAATCAGCAAGCGAACAAAAGCCTGACCATGGCTCTGATTTACTGCTCCTTTTAATCCGCCATTTTAGTACTTTGTGCTTGGCCTAACCACATAACTACCACGGCACCAGCGTATGAACTGTAGGTGGCACAATCTTTGGTTTATCGGCTTAGTTTATTAGATGATTTCCATTTGTCAAAATCTGGATTAAGTGTTTTCATTTCTTCTGTTTTTCTTCAACTCGAAGTGCTTCTTTTAAACAGTGTTCTCTTGAAAACCAATTCAGAGTATGATTAATCCGAATCGTTTGCAAATTTCTTATATCCAGATGGTTTTCAACCACTTGTCAACATTAAGAGGTTTTTGAAGAGTTGTTGACTTTGTTACTAGCTTTCGCCCTCGATGCCTTAGCCACTTTTCAAATTAAACCCATTTTGATCTCTTATTTTTATTCATACCGATTTAAAATGTCATCCTTCTCTTGCTTAAGGACACTGTCATACCAAGAACCATGGTCAAGATTGTTGTGACGTTGCTTTCCAATACTCTTCTTACGAAAATGATGCTTTCCTTTGAATATGGGTTATTTGTCTTTTGAGATAGCAAAGTCAAGGCTGCGAAACAATGAGTCGGATGATTAGAGGAACAAAGTATTTGGGGAGAGAAAGAGAAAGAGAAAGAGAAAGAGGGGGGGGGGGGTAAATGAAGACATTCAGCACAGCCAAAGCTTGTTTTTGGTAGATGAGGTTTTTGTGAACCTCCAACTCTAGCCAGTTTTTCTGATCCCCCCTTTCTACTAAACCTCCTAATTTAATCATTATGACGACGTTTGCTAGAATCCGTGAACATGTTATCTAATTGTTCTAGGATATTGTATGATACAGCTTTATGGTAATCGTGCTAGGTTATAAAATTCCAAGATCAACCTACATGGAATGACAGTGGCGGATTTAAGGGGTAGTTGCCCCTCCCTCGAAAAGTTGAAGCAAGTCTATCGCCTCTTTTTTGAAAATTGTGCGCCCCTTTTGAAGAATGAGAAACAGGTGAAAAATTTCTGAGACCGATAGGTAAATTTGCTTCAAGAATTACCGCAAAGTTATGTTGTTTATTCTGAAAATGGATCTGAATTTTTTGTATACAGCGTACTCTTGTCACCACTTTTTGGAAATTTTTCAGCGCCCCCACTACCGACTGCCTCTCCTTCAAATTTGCTCTGGATCCGCCCCTGTGGAATGACCTGAAATTGCTAAATAGGTTTCGGTTTAACAGAACATGCCCTGTCACTGCATGCACTGTGTTGCGCAGATGCATAGAGCTCCAGTTGTCACTTCAGCCTGTTCATATTTTCTGCTGTAACATGGTAATTATTTTGTTTGTCTCAAATCAGCGACGAAGCACTCTGGTTTGTGGTTTATGGTTTCACCATATCAGATGCTTCACTTTTCTTGGGTACGATCGAGAATAAACAAATAACTCACGTAGGGTTTAGTTTAACAGGACTAACTCTTAATTCCAGAAGATGATGTTCAAATCTTTAGTAAGAAGGTATTGAAAGTTTTAGCCTTGGGACAGATTCATTATAGATATGTCTCTCAGCGACGATTTCGAAAGCTCTCTAAGTTAAGTACCGTGGAGTTTTCTCCAGTTTTGCGGCTTTCCTCTTTATAAGCCAGTCATGATGGAGATCCTTATTTCTAATTTATATGTCACCATTAGATCACACCCAATCGTAAGCTCCGATAAAGTGCTCTAATCAATGCCACAAAATTGTAGCCATTTGCGTGGTTTTTCGTACAACGTGGCGAACATTTAGGAACCAGTGGGCCTGACACCAGCTTTTTTAAATGAAAACAAGCAATTTAATACTTGGAATTGTGGTCTTGGGCCTATAGATTAGTGTTCTGATGAAAAAGTGAATATCAATGCAGTTTTTATTTAGGCCGTCGATAAATCCGGAAGAACGGAAAATTCTTTCTTATCAAAAGGAAATCTTTATAGTGTGTCAATTGTCAAGTATTGCTTTGATCAGTCAAAGGGAAATTGTTACAGCATTTATGCTGCATGACTTTGGTCTAGGACCTTTTCCACCCCTAAATACTTTTAAATTGTCTAAAGATGATGAGAACAGAGACTTTTTGCGAATGGACGCGAGCAGAAGGGCAAGTCTCAGTGCAAGCGGATTATTTTCCAAATCGAGGCTGGTCGATGAGATCAAGAAGGTTCACAAGTCACAACACACCCTACCTTCTTTTTTCCTTTTATGAAATAAAAATAAAATATGTAATTATGAAAACTTAATCACAATAAGGACCACCAAGGTGGCAAAACTCGTTTTTAACTGTGAGCATCTTTTACTGTTAAAACCTCTTCCTTGCAAGATTTATAGATTTCCTTGTACGAGTAATCGATTAGTAATTGCGACAGCTCCATAAACAATCACACCCACCCCGAAGCGCCATTGAGTCATAGTAACGTGTGTAGCCGCGCTTTGCATCGCTGTTGTGCTTGTTCACAAACATTTTTCTGACTCTTTTCAGCTGTAGTTAGACTCTAAATGGAGCTGCGATTGACAGTTCTTTTAGACAGTTTTTCCTTTTGATCATGACGCCATGTCCTTAAGAAAGTCTGTGAGAAAATGTTTGCTTCGAAAAGTGTCATCCTAGTATCGAAAAGCATTAACATTTTTCGCAACGTTGAAAGGGTAGTCTGCGATATGCTCTTTTACTGCTTGTTACTTTACAATCCTAACATTTGCAAGAATTCTAGGTTGAAACGTCCACCTAGGAGAGACCTTTGCAAAGGAAGTTGCTATTCATCTGATTGATCATATTTTTCTATGTTGATAATCAAACTTTTGCCTGTTTGCATATTTGTTTTAGCTTTACTTGCCCTGCCATTGAAAATCGCATGCATACCAGTAGCATTTAGAGTTGGATCGTTGAACAATAACGACCGAGAGATGGCTTATTTATTCCTCATGCAGGGAACACAAAATATAAACACAACGGAGAGATATAACCAAGGTTAACTTCAAAGGAAGAGATCACAGAATGATATTAATTAGAATAATTGAAACTTAGAGGGGGCCTGCTAGAGATTAATTCCAAATTCCGTATACAAACAGCGTATGAGATCCACGATTACTATTACAACAGAGAGCAAAGGTAACCTCACTCACGATATACCCAGGAAAATTGCGAGATTTTATTACAGAACCCACGCCTGACCTGTGAACGCTGTTGTCGGCATCTGCATGGTATGAGAAATATTGTTAACTAGTTTGAAAATACAACTAAGAAATCAAATTCTTGCTGTGAATGATTATAGCAATATCTTAGTGAAAACCTCATTTCTAAAAATACAGTTCCAACTGCACCATTGTTTTGAAGATAGTTGCACCATTTTGTGTCTGATTTGAAACGCACGATCCAGTGCTTCTTTTGCTGTAAATCATTTCGAGGCTGTGGATGCCTGTTTCTCGCTCTGCTTTGTATTTTTGTACATTCTTGTGCCTTTGGTTTGTATCTTTCCTTTCTGTGACACAAGATACCTTTCCTGGCTGATTTTTTTAGCAACCGTGAAAGTCACAGTTTTACCTCTATAATTATCTCTATACTTAAGCAGGGCTAGTTAAATTGCAAGGTGCTACACAATGTTACAGGCAGGAGCTTGCAATTTTGGCCATAAAGGGCAATGCTTCGTTTATAATGCTCCATCTGGTTTGTGCTGCTTATTTGAGCTCTTGATGAGAACAGTCGACTCTGCTTATAGGCACTCAGCTTAAAGTCGCACTACTGGTTACAGTCACATAAAAACTTAGACTGAAATACAGAAAACTACGTTTTCAATTTAGCTCCGTTTACAGTCACACTCCGTTTACAGTCACACTCTATTTACAGTCACAGGTTTTTGAGGCAGTATTTGATGTCTACTCTCCTGAATAATCATGGGCTCCGACACAGGTTGGAAAGTGGGTGGGTCAATGGGAAAAAATTATTTTGTTTAGCAAAATAGTGGGGGGGGGGCCTTCGTCGGAGGCACTGATAATGCATTTACTTTTATACCATTCAATGCATGTCAAAAAATCATAAGATCAACATTGTTGATGTTGATCTTACTGCAGGAATTTTCCTTTACCTTCCCGAGTTACATTAACAGCTGCTCTTCATTTTTTGATAATCAGAAAAGTTGAACTCGAAGGTATGACCTTGTGTGTTGTAGCTTTGCTAACACAATCCGATCCCAAGAGGCATTTCGTGCTCACCTAGTAATGGGAACAATTTTTTCCACATTCCTAAGAAACGTTGTAAAACAGCTATGCGGAATATTTCTAACACGCGATAATGAAATCACAGACAAACAAATATTTTTCTAATATTGCATAAAGTTCTTTCAAGTGTTATTTACTCAGTGAATTCAAAATGAGATACACATCGTCAAATTTCATTGGAAAACTCATCATTATCAATCGTATTTCATAAAGCTAAATACACCTTCCTTTGAATTGTTCAAGGCTTCAAGCAATTTGCACCAATGCCTCGCAATATCTCAAACGCAAGTTATTGCAGCACCATCTCATGCACTTCAAAAGGGCGTGATCGCAGTGCCTGGTACTCTGTCCGAATTGGTGTGTTTGGCAAGTATCATTAGAATCTGAAATATTTAATCGGAATTTTTTTCAAATTCCGTACATTTGATTCAAGTTATTGAGTTATCTTTACAAGGTAACACAGGAACCACGTTTCCTTGAAGTAAAACTTGTTTCACTTCAGTTCCCGTTGAACTTGTGATAGTACGTAGGGACGTAGGAAGCGATGTTATGTATTGCCTTTTCAATAGAAGTATTAAATACTTTGATTACACTACACTTTTTGCTTTGATAAAGTTACTGAGTTTGTGAGTGTCTTTTATGCAAATAGACTTCATGCAAAAAATTTCAAGCAAGTTTTGTAATCATCTTTTCCTGAAAATAATTTTTACTTTAATTAGCTTATGAGAAAAACTTTTCCTTAAAATAATTTGTATTTTCAAGTGATGTATTATTTGTGCTTTTTTGTCGAAACTCTTACAATTGCATCCTATAAAGGCCTTCCTGCCAAAAATTCTAGCAATGAAGCACATAGAAAATATCCTACATTGATTCGTTAGAGAAAACGGCCTCTACTCTGATTTTTAAAACCTTTTCAAAGACTTGTTTCCTTTAAGCTTTCTATGCCTAAACTTTGTCTCTAAACATTGCCAACACTTTCATTTCTTGCAAAAAATGTCTAGTCCGAAGGTTGCACAAAACCAATGTTGACGATTTCTCAGTTTTACCAAGATAAAGCAAGTTCCTTATTTTATCTTGGTTATACTAATGGGTTCTTTAATTAACCCAAGTAGGTCACAGTGTATCACATCTTGATTATGTAATCGTAGAGTACTTTATGAACTGGATATGTTGCTCTTGTGGTGAGAAAGATATCGAGACTGGAATCTGTAAGATCTCGTGATATCATACGGTTACTACCTGATAATTCGAAATTTCAGTACACTCTTTTTGTATAAGAACGATTTTATAAGTACACGAGCCTCAAAATTGGACAAAAGTTAAGAACAAATTAAGAACAAGCTGAGGCTGAGCTTCTGCAAAATGCAATTTTGAACAACTTTTTATCCCAAAATCGAGGATTTCAAATTTGTCAGCAAAATAAGGCTGTCTCACTCACTTTGTTCGCAAATGAGGCCTGAACACCACCCTAAAGCGAAAAAGTTAACACTCGCACTGCTTACACCCTACTGAATTAAGAACAAATTAAGAACAATTCAGCCTCAGATTTTCGAAAAATTTAAGAACAGTCAGCCTGAACTTAAATTTACTTGTTCTTATAAAAAAAAGGTGTATATCAGATTTTTTGTTATTCGAACAAACATGGTTCACATTTTTTCCGCAATGAAATAGCTTCGAGCACAAATCTTGGTGAGGAAAATGGTCACGGTGTGTACAGACACTAAATTAGGAAAAGACAGGAAAAGAAAACTGTTTTTAAGAAATCCTATCGATTGCTCAAATTAAAATTGTCACAAAGATTTCTATTATCAGTTAAATGCAAAAGGGCTATTCGCATTAAACATTCGAACATTTCTTTTTATGGGTTGATTGATATTCAACATCTCTGCGACAATGTAATACTCCAACACTTTCCTGACATATCTCATGACATTAAAATAGTACATTATTGTATAGCTCTTATCTCGAAAGTTCATGCCGTTGATAATGATATCATAGTAAATTTGCAAGTTGGTTATTTGCAAAGTGTTATTTGAAACCAAGAAATTTTGATGGCTAAAAAATATCGGGTCTTTTAAATGGCACTTTGATCGTGGAAAACAAAAGAATTTGGGTTGTTTGATTTACCACATGCCTTGTACGAGAATCAGGTGATAACACTCGCTTACCTACCTACACGGAGTAATACATCAGCATGGGCAATTCTTTCCAAATTACCTTCTAAACGCTCATTAAAGCGTGAGTGACAAGTGTGAAAGGGCCCTCGCAGGGGGTGCCCTAACAAAGGAATGAGACTCAAGATGGGCACTGAGTGATGAACAACCACAAGGGCGTTTGATAAATTCGTTCTTAGGTGGAACACGTCAAGGTGTTGATTGGATTAGCCGCAATTGTGTCATTATTTTATAACTGTTGATGATCTCTCAAAAGGAACCCTAGAAGGTCAATATAAAGCCAGCAAGCTTTTTATCCTCCATAACAGTCAGACATAAGTTTTCCCTGAGTATTTCCGAACCTGATGTAAGCACGAACCTCGAAGAATTGATTTTGTAGCTGCTCCAAAGGTCATTCTCGCAACTTAGTCTTGTTTATCATTTTTGTTTCGCAGAAAATTTGAGGTTACCGTACAGTGCTGGGGGATAGTAGCCAAGATAACCAAAGGTATGTTGTATTTTCTGATTTAATCATTCTTAGACAGTTAACTAAACTGATTCAGACAAGTAGACCTTTGAACGTCAGTATCGCTCGATAAAATCAAATATGTATCGCGAGAAAACGTTTAAGGAAACAGGACAATAACGATATTTGGTCTGGGTACTGCTTTTGGTCTGCGAGCAAACATATGTGTGCCATAACATTGGAATGAATGGCTGTAAGTCAATGAAAGGGAGGAGAACCGCAAAAATAGCATTTTCTCTTTCTATTATTTGATCGTCATTTAGCATGCCACGCCAAACCACCAAGACTTCAGATGCGTTGGTAATTTTACGGCCATTTTTCCTCAACCTGAACTCGAGATCTTGCGTTTTCGGCAGAAACTGAAACCAGTATAAGCCAATATAGAGAAAAATTTTGCAGCCGTCGAAATCAGCACTTCCTGTAGCTGATAAAGACTTCGCAGATGACGTAGTCGTTAATGGCTTATCGTTTGGTATCAAAGTCAAACTACTTTTTAAAAAGATATAATGAATTTTTGAACCAAAAACCTGAATGATCGTCAACATATCACATTTTAGAGGTATCAAATGTCAGCGCTTTATTTCAAAGTTATAATATTCAAGAATTTGACATACCAATACGATTAGTTGTTATAAATTCCTTACAAGTTTCGATATCCCTTTTGTTTTTTAACCATACCACATACCCCAGTTATATTGTTTTTCCGTGTTGAACGCTCAGTCTATTGTGTAATATAGGATCTTGATATTTTAGACGACTGGGGCAAATCCCAATGTTATGAAAGAAACTACTACAGAGGTGATACAACAATAAAGCGTTCGTTCGTATCGTACCTGCGTTAAAATGTGTATCGAGTGATAACTCCTTTTCTGTTGATGGGAAATGCCCTTCCATGAGGTTCTTAGGCTATTTGATAACCAAATAACAGAATGGACAGAATTTTAGTGCGTGCTGGTGATGTGGTTGTTAACTGCACTATTCGTAATCCAGATTGGAAATTTTTCAATTTGCGCGGCTGAGTCGCTAAACCATAGTTCGATTTGCGCGGCTATTATTTACAGCTCAATACATGTGTCAATGAACATAAAATACATAATGTATGTTGGTATTGCGCGATAAATCGGCCGCGCATGACAAACTTTCCAATCTAATTCGTAATGGGTCTTAAAAGAAGAATGTTAAACGAAAATTGAAACAAGCCATCGCAACATTAAACTTGGAAATAAGATTTGAATGAAATGGCCAGTTAAATTTAATGCAATGCTCTTTGCTTGAATACTAAAAAATGTTTTGAACCTAGACCTGTTGACCAACCCAAACGGAAAGCTGTATGGGAATTCCGCGGTGCGTTTGTGGACTGACGGAATTCGCAAAAAATACGTAGCGTGGTATACGCGCGTTGCTTAATTTCCTGCAAACGATGTTCTAATTGTAAGGTTACGTCCCGTGTCATGAAACACGAGATGCGAAATCTTTCTACTCAGCTATAAAGTAGCGAGCTTTGTGTCACTTGCTGACTTCTGTACACTGTTTTGCAATTTCCTCATTTTTATAGGCAACTGGGAAGAAGAGCCTTCTCTAGAAATGGAAACATTTCTCTATAAGAGATCAGTGGTCCAGACAGAGCTTTTTATTAATTTAAAATTCTATATTTTAAGGTTATTTTTTAACTATGAAAAAATAATTAGGAAATACATTCTTAATTTCTATAAGAACAATTTTTTAAGAACACGAGCCTCAAAATTGGTCAAAATTAACAAGCTGAGACTGTTACATTAAAATGTATTTTGAACAATTTTCCATCTCAAAAATGAGGAGTTTTCTACCAACCAGGGATGCTTTTACGGTCAATTTTCGAACTTGGCGGCAAATAAATGATGTCTCACTCACTTTGTTGGTAAACAAGGCCTGAATACCTCCCTAGAGCGCAATGGCTAGCAATCGCACTGTTCACATCCTAATAATCTAAGAACAAATTAAGAACGATCCAGCCTTTCTTTTTCGAAAAAATTAAGAACAGAAAGCCCGAGCTTCAATTCATTGGTTCTTGTAAGAAAAGAGTATACCGTCATACTTAAGTGTCCAGGGCTACCAAAATGTCCAGGTTTCTCTCCAGGGATCAAAAGGTCATCCTATTTACTTAACATTTGAACACTATCTTTTTTTACTCATTGGCTTTTTCATAAACTGCGGCACTCTGGATTTTCTGCAAAACCGTGCAAAGCAGTGTAATGTAGAAACATAACTTTGCCATCTCGAATCAACATATCAACCTCTCGTCAGTCTTTTATAATGCGCGAATTTTCTTCAATCCATCACCCTCAACCCCTAACTCCTCTATAATTTACACAACAGGCACAAACAGGGGGTTGAAATGGAGACAGGCAGGTTGCAATACTTGGTTGTTGCCCCCAACTAAAAGACTTTGTAAGAAAAATTGCCGTAAATTGTTTGTCCCGTAGACATAACGATACTAGGGAGATATCCGCTCTGGAATCACTTGCATTACCTTTCTATTGAGTTGTTTTTATCAAAATATTGTGTCCATCAATGGCTGCTTTGCTGTTCGCTACTTACTTTCAGTACTCCTTATTTGGCTAGCATTCAACTGAGGAAGTAGTCCACTGCCAAGTTTCTAGGGTGCACTAATGGTTAAGGACCTCATTACAGAGCAGATATCAATAGTCATATTTGAGGGTAAAAGTCGTATAAGTTTTCTACAGTACAGTTTATCTACCTCTTTACTTGAATTCTGACACTGTATTGAATTTCACACAGATGCTTAGCATTATAGCCAAGGAAAATTGATTCCTAGACTATTAAGTCGAGAGCACTGTTGCTGGGTCTCTTTTGTACCCAATTATCTTCCTGGAAATATTCCCAAAAGAAGCATGCTACATTCAAAAAACCTGCTACGAACACTATAAAATGGCCTCTATTTAATGATGACTACGAAATCGAGGCTAAAGGTGACATAGTTGCTTCATTGTCAGCTTTAGGGAAGGTTTAATCAGGTTTCTCTACGTGTAATGTTACGTAGCTTTGCGCTGATACGCACAAATGCAGTGGTCACACATCACAGCAGAAAGCAGAAGAAGTGTAGCTGTGTAGGGCGGGCACATCATTCAATGGTGGTTTTGCTGTCAATCTCTTGTTATTTTCTTAGCTCTAAGGGACAACCGGTGGTCTTATATGTTGAACCCTGGTAATTCGCTTGTACTTGGAAAATAGGTAAAAACTCGTCTTGTTGGCTTCTGTTCTCGTGTAACAACTGTTGACCTCCTCTCTAATTTAGAATTGGTGAGAGCTAAATGTTCGTTTCTCAGTATTGTTGCAAAGATTTCGTTGACCAAACTCTGAATTTGTTCAACTGTATCGAAACAAATGCCACCAAATTCACAAATGTGTGCTTTGATATAAAAACGAGAAAATTATTTCAAATCATGCTCAAACTTTTTGACTTACCTCGTATCTAAGATTCTTGACCAAAAAGAAAAGTGTCTTGTCACTTTTTTTAGGCTCCTGCCTCCTAACCATCCGAACCTTCCTACCACCTCTGGTTAGAACATAATCCACTTGGCTTTGCTTACGTTTCGAATATCTAATTTAGCATGACAAAGTTAATCTGAAAGTTCTTCATATGTGAAAGGATTTCGAAAATTTCGTCTCTAACGGATTAGGTAAAGAGACAGTAAGTCAATTAAAATGTATGCAACTTGGGAGGGAGTAAGGATAAGATACAAGGTCAACTGAATAAAAAACAAAATTGTTGACGGCACGGTCATGTTGTCCCAAATCGATCATGCTTAGTCTCTTTTTTTGGCCAACAGGATGTTTAAGAAACTGTACGATTTTTGTTAGATGATTTTCTTAAGTTTTGATTCACGAATTGATTGGAAAAGCTGTTGATCAGTTGTTTTGTTTACGTCACAACCCCCTCAATCTAAAAACTGCACCTAAAGCCTCGCCATTTAAAGGCAATGCCTATCCGCAAACACAGGGCAACAAGCCCTCAACTTTGACCAATTTTTGTTGGCATACTAGATTTTGGCAAGCCTATCTTTGCACCAGGATGCGACATGTTATTGCTGTTGGTGTTGACGACCTTCGTGTTCCTAAGCCCCGGGAAAACGACTGGACATTTTCGCTGAATATGCACTGGAGAAATGTCCAGGGTAGATGTTGTGTCGTTTTACCACCTTGTTATGTCCAGTTTTGTTCAGCGATGTTCAGCCTCGATTTTTGAAGGCAGTCAAAAATGTTCAGTGGACAGGATTAAATGTCTTTTCTTCATAGATGTTGTAGAGAAATGTCGAGTCGTTTTGCAATTCTACTGAAAATTGCCCAGTTGGCGCACGTGCAATTGATGTAATCGATTTGATTTGGCGCGAATTTTTTTCCTACATTGAAATTCAACATTAACATTCAATTCGACGGAGAGCATTAACATTCAATTCATTAGTAACGACGAGTCTTCTGAAGAGATTAGCTTTAGTTCTGATTAAGAAAGCGATGACAGATAGTACGAATACGGTGATTGTGATGAACCCCTCAAAGGCCTAACTCTTCTTCAGACGCAGTATTCCCGCGCGCACTCTTCCACAGTGCAAAAGTTCACTGGACAATGTTCATTCGTTTTGCCACCACCAAAATTTTCTGGATGTCCACACACTGAACAAAGTAAACAATGTCCAGTGCATGACCAGTGCAAATGTCTAGTCGTTAAGGAAATAACCAACCACGATACATAACCACCTTCAGAAAATGACTAAATTCAGTAAATGACTACTTTTAGGAAACGACCATTTCAATACGACTACTGATTCAAACTGGCCATCGTACCATCGATAAACTTGGGGTGATTTTTGTAATCAATTCTCAGCAACATTCTATTTTGGTGTAGTGGACAGCTTTTTGCGCAAACTCCACGGCAAGCAACTTGGCGTCACAAGCGGTGAAAAATCATATTCGCAGTTTTTTCTGTATCTCTTAGGTCTCAAAGATTTTTAAGAGATTCTCTAAACAGTTACTAACATCCATCCGAATCGGTGGATCATACCAAATTTTCGCAAAACAAACGGACCAAACGCCTTGAGCACCAGATTCACCGTAACTTTCAGCGCATAGATGATCTTGATTTCGCGGTTGCGATAAATTATTTTTTTACAACCCTCGTTTATAAGGTTAACCATTTCTTGGTTTGTTCTTTTTATCCAACCATACGACATGAAATTATGTTTCCAATCTCCTTACCACATCAGCTAGTTGAAGCACAAGAAAAGGGTGTCATAGCAGATTTCAGTTGAGCAGCTGGAGATATAGAGTCATGCCATTTAAAGCACAGTAACCTTCACCACAATCTAGTATGCTCACACGTTCCAATTTGCATTACATGGCTATTTCAGTTACTGCTGCAATACACTCATTTTTTTATAAGAAACTGGCTATAAGAAACGAGTATTGGACAATCAGAAAAAATTAAGAAACTTCAGTATTCGAGGCAAAAAAATTAGGAAACTATTAAATCGTGATAAAACTAAGAACAACGAAATTTTATAAAATCCAAGAACATGATTGCCCTGACGGCCTAGAAATTAAGACGCAAGAAATAAAAATATACTTCCCACGTCTAAATACAGCGTCAGAACGGAAGCGAATCTCTTGACGTGAAAAAAAGGTCACGAACATTTCATAACCAGAGTCCAGAAAAGTTTTCAACCTTCCTCCAGACAAAAATATCCTAGAAAGCAAACCTTCCTTTCAAAATAATAGAAAAGTGGGCGTGGCGTGGGTGTGTCGTAGGAGCTTCTATTGTTTTTCGTGGACCCTCTTCTGGTCAGTGGCCGTGCGACCATAATGCTTTCTTGACTCTGTTCATATAACATCATTCATGACATCATAATTAAGAAATTCTTAAGAAACAGTGAGTATTGAAATTTCCAGAACATTAAGAAACTGGAGTACTCAACATCTTTTTAAAAAAAATGAATGTATTCATATTCGCCCTAGTTTCTTCATGTGTTTATTTTTTTCCATAGTATAACGTTACCACTGACCTATTATATTTTTGGACAATGTCTCGCCAGTCAAACACAGTTGTTTGCTCCATGTTATTTTTAAATATGCAATATCTCACTAGAGACAATCGTCAAATTGGTGGCTAATAGGCTAGATTCCGTCCATAGTCCTTGCATTATGAAATAGTCTTTACTTCTTTCTTCTATGATTGACCACAGTTCTTATTGATCATTATTTAATATGCTCGAGATTTAGCATGGATTTTATAATATTTAATTTGTATTCCGGTGAAGACCCGCGAATTCCTAAATAAACCCATTCCAAATGCTCTTTTTTATCTTTTGAGCTAATGCTTAATATCTATAACGTGGTACGCCGTTTCGAATAACAGCATTTAGAGATTTGCTAATACGTGCTAAGATGGTAAACTTATATACACTAAGACCCATCACTCTGTACCAGTCCACCAGTTAGTATGTGTGGTATGGCATATAGGTCTGCCTGGCACCCTTGAAATGCCTTGGAGCATCTAAACAGCCAATCCTTAAGATCCATATCATATCTTCTATAATAGAACTATGATTTGTTTTGCAGCTGACAGTGACCTTTTTATCCATCTCTTTTGCAGCTGTTGTATAGTTAGGGAGGTTGCTAGCGGACAGGTTATGTAGCGCAGATCTAAAATCATAATTAACAAGCAACTCTCTATCAAAGGTCTCAAAAACTATTAAAAATTAGGGAGTGGGTAAATCAATAAAAAATAGCAGAGCGACCTGAAGTGATCCTACGAGATTTCCGGGTACGGGAAAATAATGCCGCTAGTATTTTGTTGTCTTGCGATTGTTGAAACCTGGAAAGCTGTAGACATTTCATGTCATTGCACAAAGAGCATGTCATATGCCTTAAAAATGCGCCAAGAACATTTCTGGATTACATCTAGAGCTACGCTACGCATAGGAAAAGGTGTTGGCTTGAAGGCCAGGAAAAATTGTATTCCTTCTGCAAAAAACAGCGAGGCAATTTATACGAATTTCAAGAGAATACATTCCAAACAAAAATGTTGAAATGATGCACCACAACGAACTTCTGATCAGAACTTGAAATTCTCTGAGAGTTATCGAGTGTAAAAAGTTTAGATAAAGGCCAATAAATGTTACTTGAAAGGGTCTTTTTGGAATCTAACATATAAAAAGATCAAACGATCTTGTTAATTTTGTTGTTCAGACACAAATACTGACTTTTCTATGATAATTCATAATGCTTTTGAAGAACTCAAGTAGCCGAGCAATAAAATGAAATTATTGACATTTCCAAAAGAACTGCTAAGGAATATTCTCGGCAACTGTTAGCGGGGGCAAGACCGCGCTAACTCCGTTTAAGGATACATGGAGCAGGATGTTAGAGCCCAGTGGCTTTGGCCAAATTCAGTAACAAACGCAGCATTAGTTCTAGTTCGTGTAGATATACATTATGAAATACACGTTTTTCTGTATGAAATTTGAATTTCGAGATTTAGAGTCAAGAGCTGTTGAGATCACCAAGTCCCATTCAACAGTCGCTCGTTGAATCTTTGTATTCCAGTAAGTGTGATATTTCAAGATCTTCCGAGTGACCTCATATCACGTCTTACTTCGCTGTGGCCTAGATGTTTGCATTTGCTTTTAGTGAAGATTAGTTGGCATTTCTTTGAATTCGTCGATGATTGCAACCCCGATTTGCTTAAACCGGTCGAGCTTATCAGTGTCTTACTGGTATTCTAGAAAGCAGTACAACAAGATGGACCGAACTTGGATGGCCAGGTTGACAATTGTCGTTGCAGCAGCCATTTCGGTTTTGGGGCAGAGTCAAGCCGGTGATGAGCTACTGGCTGTTAAAAACATGATGCCAAGACCCCACCAAGAACGCAAAATAAAGGAATACGTAGAGAAACAGCTCTCTGCACTGTTTGGCTTCAGTAAGAAGGTTGTTCCCCGAAACACGTTGCATGTACCCGACCATCTGTGGACGATGTACCGCAAATGGAATGGCGAAGTTCACGATGACACAGACAAGATGACGAATGTTGTCAGAATACTGCACCATGACGGTGAGTTTAAACTACGAAATATTTGATTTAAATCAAACAATGATACAACGAAATTATGACGCTGTGAATTTCCCCTTTAGTGTGTCATACATTAAACGCTTCCTTATCTCTCTTCTACTTTGAATATGTACAGAGGCTACGACGCTGGCCAATTGCTTACAATTTGACCACATTTTATCGGTGACAGATTTCTTTGACAATAGCTCACTTCAAACATACTTTTTATGAAGAAAAATCTTTGTAGCTTTTGAAACTTTTCAAAGTAACGAGTTGCAACTTTCAAAGCAGAAAAGTGCATTCCCCAAATCCTCACAAAGTTATTTTTGAATGTGCTGCTTTGTGATGCAGTAATTGGTCGAGGCTGTACGAATTTGCTGCCGTTGCTAAGGCTACACTGCTGATGGTATTTCTTGCAGCAGACAAAGCATGATTACCTCTTGTTTGTTTTTACCGAAAAGGGAATGTAGCATCATTATCAAATTCAATTAACTATATATTCATTTAGAAACTTTATTTTCAGCTTTTTTCTGTTTGGCCGTTCTGTTAAGCGACACGCTATGTAACAGCAGGTCTTTAAAAGCTTGGATATTTCCCTGGCTTCCGCTGTAAGACGATTTGTTTGAGTTTTTCAGCAATTCCAGACTCCTGATAATACTTTTGCGGTAGTTTGGTTTTTAAAACCCACTACGATACATCCACAAGATTGTCAGTTAACAAATCTCCCAAAAAATTACGTCTGTCTTTCCTACATAAAAATTTCGATTTAAATGATCAAAAGCCTTAAAATTTTCACTCTTAACTTTAATTTTGCCATCAAAGAATAGAGAATTTTTTATGCGAATTATGATTGACCCGACTTTACCTTTTCTTTCCTGGTAATTTGCTTTGAATTCTTAACTTCACAACATTGGCGATTTGCTAACAATAGCTAATGAAACTGATACTATTTGAACGAACCAAGCTTGAACTTTAGAGCGCATGTCAAGTAGGTCCCACAGATTTTTTCGGTCAAAATAACACTGACAGTTCTTAGGTAGCAATAAATTATTTACAACTTTTGCTTCTTGGTGCTTCAGGTTGCTAATTTATTTCCTGGATCGACTGTGTGTAAACTGGGGTCTAAGCTAAACGAGCTAAGTTTCCTTTCACTTGACATAAATTAAAGATCCGTCGTAACTTTATTTCGAATGCTCCGGATATATATTAAAGAAATTTGAAATGTTTTACCAGTTAAAGAATATTTTTAATGTTTCAGACTCGAAACTTCAGTTTGGCAAGGAATCTATATTGTTCAACCTGAATGATTTTCCAAACAACGAGAAGATTCGAAAGGTTGAGCTGCATGTTTTCAAGACGGCTAAAGATTCGTTTAGAGATGGAGCAAAGGCATATCTCCATGCTCACACTCACAACAAAGGAACGTCAAGGCTTCGGAGATCTCTTGTGGAGGAGCGGCATATAAATACATCAGAACCCAAATGGGAGAAATTTGATGTGACAACTGTCGTTCAAAATTGGCTGGATAACCGTGTAAAGAAACATATGTTTACAATTGAAGTGCAAAATGCAAAGAATGGATTGACTCTACCCTGGGAAGCAATGGTACTGAGCAAGGTCGAACCATCCATGGTTACTGTCATGGATTGGGAACGACAAAGGCCGTTTCTTGTTGTTGAGAGTTCAATAGCCGGTATGAAGCGAGAACGCCGCGCGGTACGAGGAAATCCGCGCGGCCGGGACTCGAACCGCCACAGCAGCAGACACCGAGCAAGAAAGTTGCACGAAAAGGCGAAGAAAGAAATGTGCCGAAGAAGACCTTACTACCTTGATTTTGAAAGCATTGGTTGGCACAAGCAGATAGTCCATCCCATGGGTTTCGATATGTACTACTGTCAGGGCACATGCCCCAAGCCCCTTGGACCCCATATGAATACAACAAATCACGCTGTGATACAAAACCAAATGAACAGTTTCGACCCATCTTTGGTTCCTCCTCCGTGCTGCGTACCTTCATCGCTAGGGGATACGAACATTTTATACATCGATATGGGGAACCAAATAGTCATGAAAACTTACTCTGACACAGTTGTCCAAGGCTGTGGCTGTAGATAGTGGTAAAATTCAAAACAAAAGCGCAGCAGCCCGTCCGAGGGATTTGCGTTTCCAGTAGACCCCCGTCAATCGATGACCGTAGACTGAAGAAACGAGAATTTGCCTCCTTTCATTGACAGCTATAGGCATTGCGTTGACCGTTTACACAAAAGTCTTCTGAACTGGAAAAGAAGAATCGCTGAATTGAACAGTATAGTTAACAAAGTCGATTGAAAGTGCAACGCATTTGTTGTAAAAGTCGCAGACGACGTGCAACGATCGACATCCGGGATCCATTCTCATTACCAGGCCTATTCTAATAACAAAAGGTCTTGTAGATTATAATTGAAAACAAAGCCATGGAGATAAGTATCGAAATGTACAAACGAGTATTCAAATCCACAGAGCAATTGTTTCAACCAATGTCATTGATCATATCTAGCACTAAAAGGGTACATTTTAGTAAGGAGCATTTTTAGTTCAAGTAAAATGGCAAGTAGACTGGCAAAGAGATCACGTCAAAAATATCTAGTATTTGCTTTTAATCATATCACCTGGAAGTGCATTATGAAATACCTATATATGTATCAGATTGGTTTAATGTTTTACGGATTGTCTGAGATATAACGAGACGAACATCAAAATTTGAAGACGGTAATTTGATGGTGCCGTCACTTTAGCACTCTATTGAAGTAAGATGAGAAAGCTACTTTATCAAAGATGCGACAATCAAGAAACACTTTTCAAGGAAATGATATTTAAAAAAAAATTGGTGTCAGAAAATCGAAAACATCATTTGCAGTATTAAATCGCCACAGGGCAGTTTGACACAGAGTTTTAGGGTTTCATAGTGCTATTTTGAAACACTCTTTGAATTGAATTTGAAGTTAACTTTTAAGTCATTTTAAATCAATACCCGAATTGGAGTAGACACAAAACTTGTAGGCTACACAAAGGACAATATATAGCTTGGGAATATGCTTATATGACAATGGTTCGTATTTTGATTAGTAAAACCCTAAATGTTTAGAGCATATCTTATCATTAATTTTTTCCTTGGTTGCAACCAGGATGATATCAATTGGACTTATCAATTTTACAGGGGCGGACAGGCAGCACTTTCCCAGGGATGCTGGTGCTGATATTATGGGGGTCCGAAAAAGTGGATTTGTAAAATTTAGAATACAATGAAGAGACTCTGTATAGAATGCGATCGTTTCCCAGCATCCCTTGTCAGTCCACTTCTGTCATTTGACGTTTCTCTATCATTTCAATGAATATTTTTCAGTAATTATCTATCTTATACTAAAATCAAAAAATTGCAATTTCCGTGTACATACCTTAAGCGTTCCCTTGTTGAAAGCGTGTAAATATAAAGTGAATAAGATGGTAGTTAATAAAGCAGTCTTTGCATGCCAGTAACAGGCCTAGTAAATTTCTGCGAGACAGTACCCTTTCGAGTTGAATGATCCATCGAAAAAAGAGCCAGTTGCTTAATAAAAGTATCAGATACAATAGCCCTATATTTACTAATTCAAGCAAAATACCAATGTTTCCCAGATTAAAATATATATATTTTTGTAACGGAACACTTTTTGTGTAGAATTTAAGTATGTAGTACTAATAACATTATTGTCTAGAGAGAATGCTTGTTAAGTGACAAAGTATGCAGTATTTAAATTATTACGTAAACTTGTAATCGAAAGATAGATGTAACATCTGAAGCGTTGTCTAATTAATTAAAGAGTTACGAAGCACCGATATTATATTTCTTTTCCAGTAGCCTCAAATATCTTGATGAAGGTAAGCTGAGAGAGCTTCTGCTCTATCCTCAAGGCACAAGAATCAGACTCGCTAGGTCATTATTCACCGTGAGCTAAAAGTCAATCAGGTCCGATGTCTTAAGTTGATCGAAAACTCAAAGAATCGTGTTCGGAATGGTTTTTAGAAATCTCTTGTGGCTGTCCTAGTGAACAAAGTTCATTGAACCATTTGATTAGCAGGGTTTTCGATACTCTCTTGAGATTTTGCCCTGTCCTCATCAATTATCATCAGAGCAGCGAAAACCACGATGTCGACGAGGTAAAATGGTAAAGCTTGGCTCTCTCCATTATCTCGATGATCTTTTTTCCTTCTTAATAGTCAACAAGGACTGTTTAGGTAAGGGAACTAAATCTTCCATCTTTTTCACAAAACAGAATGGTACATAGTAGTTGCATACTTTGCCTTGCCTAGGCCATTAGTATTGAAAACGTGCTACTGGGAGTTTCTGAAGAATAATCAGAACTTGTAAATGGCTTTGAAAAAAGCAAACATTTAGTAAACTAAAGCTTTTCGTCTGACACTCTTCAGAGTTTAAAACGTCAGAACATAGATCGAAAACTCTACGCTAAGAAATAAATTCGAAATTTTACACGCTCAACTTGCCAGACACGATATTTCTGATGCTTTGGAATTTAACAAATTACGAGCACGACTAAGCGATTTGGCGTACGCTTACAGCGGCTCTCCCATCGACCACTCGATTTTCTTTTGCATAGAGAACATTTTCAAGCATTAAAATCTCTACGGTCTAATAATGACATCTTTATTACTAAGCCTGATAAAGGTTCAGGAGTGGTTATTTTGAACAAAAAGGACTACATCCAAAAAATGGAGAATATTCTCCTCGACAAAGAAAAGTTCGAAAAATTGGGTGACGTCGAAACACAGGATAAAACTGCCAAGCTAGAGCGGAAACTTCAAAAACGCCTTTTGGAGCTGGTTATTTCAAAAGTGTTGACCAACGAAGTTTATGATGGTTCACAACGTCCACAAATGTATGGCCTCCCTAAAATACACAAGCCGAATGTTCCACTTAGACCCATTTTGTCTATGATTGGTTCAGCACAACACGAATTGGCTAAGCTCACACGGGAACGCAATCGTTCCGTTCCATTTTTGTTCCAGTTTCTGAAACGAAAAGGTATACTGTTCACACGGTAACGGAACGATCGCGTATCGATTTTTGTTTATGTTCAGACGGGAACGCAATCGTTCCGTTCTGCAATTTGCGCGCCAAAATAAGCGAATGATTTTTAATGCGCATGTCCATAATGGAGATAGATTTCATCATTTCGATTTATCTCTGAGCCATCTCTGAATTTTTTAAACAATTTGAAAAAATGGAGAATACAAAAGCGCCCCAAAATAAGCAAGCTCGTGGGAAAATTGAAGCCAACCCTAAAAGGAAGGAATTTCAATGTTTGCAGAATGGTGTTGAATCTTTTAAATGGACTAATGGCGAGATTCAGTCAATGGTGTTTTTGAAATTCTCCATTTTCTTCGTTGAGTTTATTATTGTCACCTTTTCCTTCCCTCATCATGCGCCAGGGGCAAAACTCTTATCGTTCCATTTTCTGGACTAGTTCTGCGCGTTCACATGGGAACGGAACGGAACAATTGCGTACCGTTCCACTTTTCGTATCACTTATTTTATCGTTCCACTTTTTGGAACGGAACGATGTCGTTTGAAGCGTTCCCGTGTGAACACAACCCCTGAGCGTTCCGCTTTTCGGAACGGAAAAGAACGGAACGGAACGATTGCGTTCCCGTGTGAACGGGGCCTAAGTGGCTTTCTGAAGTTTTGGACCCTGTTCTTCAAAAATATTCAAAACATTGTATCAAGGACTCTTTTACGTTCGCTGAGTTCATGCAAAATTTGATCATCGAAAACGAAACATCTTTCATGTGTTCTTTTGACATTAGCAGTCTTTTCACTAATGTCCCTTTGAATGAGACCATCAAAATATGTGCCGACGCAAAATATGTACCGAAGCGAGCTTAATAGCCCACCATTCCCAGAGGAAGTATTCATTGAACTGATGGAAACTGCAACACGTTCAGTTGAATTCAGCTTTAACAATGAAATGTACTAACAAAAGGATGGTGTCGCTATGGGTAGCCCTCTGGGACCGGCCTTGGCCAATATCTTTGTTGGCTTTCATGAAGAGCGTTTGTTTGACTGCGACCAAAAGCCAGGTGTCTATTTTCGGTATGTGGATGACACATATACTATTTTCAAAACAGAGGCTGAGTGTGATACTTTCCTATAACGCCTTAATGGCCTTCACACAGCCCTACATTTTACATTTGAAAAGGAAGAAAATAACTCCTTGCCATTTCTGGATGTTTTGGTTGAAAAATCTGACACTGGATTTCTCACTAGTGTTTACCGTAAACCCACATTTTCGGGGTTATACACTCGATGGAGTTCGTTTTGCCCAAAACAAAGAAAAATCAGCCTCATCAAAACGCTTACACATAGGACACTGATAATTTGTTCCAAGTCTAAACTTGACTCGGAACTTGAAAAACTAACTAAGATCTTTCTGGAGAACGGCTATCCAGAGGATGTCATTTCAGTTTACATTAAGGAGAAGATAGGAAATTTCTCGGCTGACGTAAAATTTGGTCCTCAAAAGTGCCCGGTCTATCTAAAACTACCCTGGATCGGTAACAACTCCCTTCGTTTTGAAAGCCAAATAAAACAGGCCATAACAAATTGTTTCTTCGCGGTCAACCCACGTGTTATTTATAGTACAAAAAAGGCCCTTCCGTCCATTCAAAAGGACTGCGTTCCTGCCACAAAAAAAGTTTTGTTGTTTATGAATTTACGTGCCAGTGTGATTCTGGCTACGTAGGACGCACCACCCAAAGATTGGAGGATAGGATAGAACAACATGTTCCATCTAATATTAGAAACAAAACCCATCCCCAAAGAGAACAGCCACCTCGGTCTTGCAAATCTAAAATTACAACTAAAACCTGCGATTCTGCTATCGGGCAGCATTTGCTAGAGAACCCAGATTGTGCAAAAAACTATAATGGCGACATGTTTCGGATTATTGGTAAAGCCCGATCGTCGTTCCACCTAGCAGTTTTAGAATCTATCTACATAAGCACGAAAAAACCGCTGCTGTGTAGACAAAAGGAGTTCGTTTTCACCTTAGGACTCCACTGGTAACATTCTAATAGGCAAGCGGCACTGATTGGTCAACCTTTACAGTCATGTGCTCGTGTTTCTGATTGGCCTATTTCGATCCACAACTGGGTATATATATTTCTTAGCGTAGAGTTTTCGATCTATGTTCTGACGTTTCAAACTCTGAAGAGTGTCAGACGAAAAGCTTTAGTTTACTAAATGTTTGCTTTTTTCAAAGCCATTTACAAGTTTTGTACCACCAAAAGATTGTTTGAATAATCAGAGCATGCAACGAAATGATCAGTATACTAAATTTCTACAACAGCCAATCGTAAGGAATCGATTCGCAGATTAAATCTATACTTGTTCCTGTAACTTCTTGTTGTTTTCTCAGGTTTATAATGTATTCACTTCAATTGATTCTTCGGCTTACGTTTCAAGTTAAGGGTGTGCATTTGATTGATATTTTCAAAACACAGTGAAAGCGTTTTGCAGCAGTGTCTGAAGGTATAAAGAGGAAGGAGACGTTTTTTAATGAGGAGCTTTCGGGACTGTGTTATATTTATTTTTTAGGGGGTTTAGGTAGCCAAAATTAGGTAAAAATGCTGCCCCTGAACTCGTCCCGTCTATACAAAAATCGAATACTGTATGACCTTAATGGCTTAGTTTGATAAACAAGGGCAGAGACGTAAACCAAAGTAGAATCGTTTATAGTGTAAGGAAGCAAGTAAGAAAGAAGACAAATAAAAACCATAATTCAGTTTCTCTTCTTCAATATTCCCCTACTGAAATGTACAACCTCTTCTGCTACCTATCCACCCTATATCTCAACTTAAACTTTATCTTCTTTCTCGCTCACTAACAACAACAACAGTAACTCTCGTTCCAGTCCCTCATTACTCACATACTCACAAATAAAGGCATGTAGACTAAATCAAGAGTCTTTGAAACGGAGTTCAAAATCATACACGCATAAATATGCAAAATAAAACATCATACAAAGGTGCGTCATTTTAAGACAAAGCATTGACCGTATTGTAAGAGCTGTTTACTTGCAATTACATGCAAATAAAGACATTAAAAAGACTTGGAAAAGCAAAACATCACCAGGAAAGGCCAGCATTGATGTTCCAAAAATGACTGAATTGCATGATGGTTAAAAGATTTCGTTAAATATATTACCTCGTTTTGAAAAAGCAAAATATACATTAAGGTACCAAAGGCCATCAAACAAAACGTAGGAGACATGTCAAAGAGAGAGTCAAAGAAGAAGCTTCACAGAAAATAACCGCGTCATGGTTGAAATTATCCAAATAAAAAGAACAAGTGCAAAGTAGAGTCAATGTTTATCCAGGTTGAGGAACATAACCTTGAAAGGAACCTTTAACGTTTTCTAGCTCTGCAGCAAGAAATCTAAGCAAGAGCAGCTTACATTTCAAACAAGCATTGCTTTAACTTAAATTCATTTTTTCAAGAAGACGGTTGACTATCACCGTTACAAAAAGCATGTACATATTTTAGGTTCACCGCATCTTCATACGATCCTCTTAACAAAAATAAGGCTCTATTCAGGTGGGGGTCAAGGCCAGGCTTCTACAATACAACAAAAAGATACCTGAATGCTTCCGTTACCCCTAACAACGTGCAAGCAAATTAACGATAGACATTCACATCAAAACAAGGACACATGAATTATTTCAATTCATCTGGAGACCAGTCTTCATCTTCGCAATTATCGTCATCATAACTAGAAGATTCGCTCTCGGCATCCATGTTATCGTCAATAAAACTGTCATCATAATCATAATCGTTGTCATCGGCATCATCATCGCTGTCTCCTGCAATAACTGACTTTTTCGGTTGTTTTCTGGTCCTGGCTGACTTCCTTGTCGACGGCAGGTCACCTGAGCCAATTGAGAAAAGAATAAGAGAATCAGTTGTCTGCGCGCGCATTTTCAATTGCTCACAGACAAAAGAGATACAGTCTTTATGTCACAAGAAAAACACTCGAATGGTTGCAAATAGATAATGCTTGTCCACAACTGGGGTAAACTGTCTTTATTCTTCACACAGATTGCGATTTGATTGGAAAAAATAACAATTTTGTTTTTCCTTTTCTCAAACTGGTTGACAAAAGCTCTATTAAGAAGTCTTGTAAATGTTTTAATAACTGGGTAAAAATCAATTCATTTCTTTAATCTCAATAATATATAAACTTTACCAGCAAGGTGTTGTGTGTGTTTGTACTCCAGCTTGTGTTGTGGGTTCTTCCTAAAAATAGAACAAAAAAATGAAAATGAAAACGAGTCATTTCTCTCGTCTAAGCATACCTCTGCTTTAAGAACATAAAAAATATAAAATAATTATATCGGATAAAAATCTGGAACTTTATTGAATTCCCTATTCTCATGTAAATCGGCTAACAAAAATGCAAAATACTGCTGTAAGATACTATCAGGTTTTGAATAGATTACTATAAACTTCGATAAATACTTCATCAAAATGAAATCATTGTCGTTTTTTGACAAGGAAAGCATGGTCAGCATAGGATGCAGTAAGCAATACTTTTCGTTTGGATTTATGGTGTCAGATCAACTAAATAGCTTAAGCTACATTGTATTCATCAAAGCTCTGCTAGCCAAGAGAAGCATATGCTTCATTGTCCCATACATAGACCTTTTTATTAAGGGCCTTTTTTATTCAGAATAAGCAATATCTGATGGAACATTTTTTATGAATATTGACCAATGATAAAATTGCATACAATTACCTGTAACAGCTAGTTCCATACGGACATTCTGGCCTGTCATCAGTTTGCTCTGAAGACTCATCTTTGTCATCATCACTATTGTCACTGTGGGAAAATTCCTTGAAATGCGCCGGATTTTTTCTGAAAAGGTAGCAGGAAAAAATGTCAATGTATCGCACCTTGGGTACAAAGAAATCGTATAATAATATTGTCTATAGCTAGGAGTTTATAGATTCAAGCAAATTTAACAAAAACAAACAAGCATCAATTTCCTCAAGTTTTTGGCTAGCAGGGACAATAAGGGCAGGGTTGAACTTGTCAAAAAGCGAAGCTTGTTACATTGAGTAACTGTTACGAAATTATTTTAAAAAATTCTTTTTTGCGGTACAGAATTCATAAATGGATTTGAAAAGAAAAAACATTTTAGGTCTTAAGAAAGCTTAACATGTGCTCTTTCCATCAATGTTCCAACGTTTTATACTCTGAAGATTGTAAGACGAAAAGCTTGAGTATGTCTTGCATTTTTTAAAATGTTTGCATTTTTTAAATATCATTTCTCTTTTGCACGAAAACTCCGAGAAGATGAAAATGAAAAGAAGCCTTTGAGAAACATGCTGATGCATTGCACTTCGATGTTATCTTTGAACTATATTACAGTATGTTGAAAAATGAGTAATTTATATAGAGCAATTCCTATACCTGTAACATGACCTGCCATATTTGCATTTTGGTAGTTTATCTATAGATTCATTTTCGCTTGAAACGCACTGAGATATATTCTTTCCATCTTTTGCCTTTTTAATTTGTGAACTTTCATCCTTTGATATTTTGTTCTTTGACCCCTCACCATGTTTTACTGTGTTTTTTGCTGATTTTTGGTAGTCAATATCTGCTGCTATACTTCCAAGATTTTTGTCACATGCAATACTTAATTCTTTACGATCGTCAAGCATTATATTTGAACCTCCAGAATCCATGACATTTTGCTCATTGTTAGACTCCTTCAAAATCTGATTTGACTTCACAGGTTCATCCTTGCAATCTTCGGTCAAAATTTTTAGACGTTTTGTGTCAGAAATTGGATTGGCGTTGGTTTCTCTCTCTGATAATGTTCTCTTTCTATTCTCAACCTGAGTCGGTGACTCAACATCTGAGTTTTTGTCTGCAAGTGTTTTTGCCTTTGGTGAGACTAAAATGATAACAACGTTATGAAAACAAAGACAATTATTTCATTAATAAATTAATCCATTTATTCATTTATTCATTCAATGATTCATTCAATCATTCATTCAAAATATCTTAGAAGGCGATAACATTGGTTGGCAACGCGCCCACCACTAAAAAGTTCAAAATAAATATCAGCCAATACAAAAAAAGCTAAAGCCAAGAGAATCGAAGAGAAGCTGAAGCTAAATGGTGATCATCAATAAAACTCATGGCCAACGAAAGATCAACACAGTTACTTTAGAGTCAAATTTTAGGATTTTACAGAGCCAATGGTAGTACAATTTACTGTACCGCACTGTCCTGCACTACACTCCACTGTACTGGACTGTACTGGACTGGACTGTACTGCACAGTTCTGAACTGTACTGTACTTTACTGTACAGTACTACATTGTATTGTACGACAAGGTACTGCTCTATATTGTACTTCATTCTTTTGCCCTTTATGAAATTGTACAGTTACTCTCTATTATCATTTTCAATGAAAACGCCTCGTACATTGACTTTTCGCTGTGCTTGATCTTTGCTTTTGATTCTTTGAAGGAGTTCTAGCATCCTTTGGTTTTCCGCCTGTTTTCTTTGGAGAAGTGTTTTGTTGCAGCACTGCCGTCATCCAGCATGGTAACACCCTTTTTTTGTCAGCCAATGGCAAAGTTGTATTTGAATTTGCTTGAGAAAGAGAATAAGAATATTTGATAGTGATTACGAAAAATATCCTTATATAATTTACACACTGGTGCTGTAAAAATTTCATTGTACTAAACGCTGTTGCCAATGCAAAGGTAACAAATGCATAAAATCAACACCTTTCATATACCACGTAGTTTAGACCTTATCTTAAGAATGATTTTGTTGATGTTTAAAAATAGCAAAGAAAGAAAAGTTCGGAATTGAGAAATGATTGTCTGCGATGGATTTCAAAATGTTTTTGCGACAGGGCAAAGCAGGGGTTGACAACGGATATGGATATCCAGGGTTGACGCACACACCAGACACAACGGCAGGGGCAACAGGCAAGTATGGCATATACCAAAGCAATATCCTTGTTACTTGCAAAAGAGGCCTCTCTTCCCTTTTTTGGAGAACAGAACACGAGTCAACAGATACTCATAAAACTATTCAAGATTATTGCGTGTCATGACTGAATCAATCAGATTCCAAGAGATGGGGACGGTCCTGTAAATAAGATGCAGCCGAAATCTTTCTTACCCGCATAGTTTAATCCAAGCAGTGCAGAGATTATCTTGTGTGAATAAATCGTAAAGCTTTGGCGAATTTTTATAATCCAGTTTTGATCTGGAACGGTGGACAAGATTAGAGTCCAGACAAGAAATCTAGGCTTCAAATAACTCCGATTCTGGTGGCCTTGAAACAAAGCGGCCTTTATTGTTGAATGTAAAAAATAAGGTAAAAAAGGCAATAACTGGTTCTTCATGGAGAAAAGCAAAGTAAACGGTTCTTCTAGGCAGATAGACGACTATGCAGAATATGCTGAAATGAAGTTGCTGGTATAAACGTAATGAGAAATACAGAAAGAAATGTGATGAAACATTTTACTCAATTAAAAGCTTGAGAAACCAAATTAGATTCCCTAAATTTTCTATAGAGAAGTTTTCGAGGGTATGAAGAGTACCAAGAGGATCGAAAATGTAGGTAAATAGCTTCTAACTTGCACCATTAACATCAGTTTTTCCAATATGAAGTGGCTCCCAGTATAGAATGCAAAATATCCGAGCATTGGACGAAATGTTCGTGCTGCGTTGTGTTAGCATCGCAACCACAATCTTTCGTCGACGTGTACGGTACAAACGTCTGCTGACATGAGGGGAGCGCGGATCAAATTAATTAGCCCTTGAGAGGGGCTGAGTGAAAATCCAACAAGTATGTAAGTCGTAATTATAAAATTGTTGGCTTCGCTTTGATGAGAGAATGTTTTCTAAATTTCAGGGTATGAAGCTATGTAGTAAATCTTTCAGCGAACTCTATCAAGGAGAACTCTACATTTCATCTTTAAAAAGTTCAAGTTTCTTATAAACCCTTTTGAATGTAACTATCTTCTTATAAAGGCCGCAATGTAACTTCCTCGATACCTCCATTTGTCATTGTTAATTTGAAATGGCATAGTTAGTCTGTTCTAGCCAGCGTGTAGACTTTAATTTCCACTGCAAAGGAGAGCAACGATGGAACTATCAGGCTGGCTATTCCTTGCAAAAAATGACCTAATTTCACATTACACACTCACTGAATATGATCACATGCTAAGGTCTGCAATAAATCAAAGGCCAGAATCGGCGAATCGAAGTAGCAAGATGTGGACTGGAATTCAGCATAGTCGGACGAGGAGTACGCAAGGGATACCTGCTGCCAGGGGCGGCGCCAGCCACTAGGCTCTGGGAGGGACAAAACAAAAACTTTTTGCCCACGCCCTTTTTACTGTCGGAAAACGCCCCTTAACCAATAAGGAGCACCAATTTTACCAAAAGGAAACGCTATTTACCAACTTTGGTTACTTTAAGGCAGCTTCAAGTCATAAGATTACATCACAAAACTATGTTGCCAAAATATTGCACCTACCCCAATATTTTCTCATCGAATTTAGACGAAGTACAAAACTGATCCTGCCGAGAACAGGGGGAGGGGGCATGTTGAAATGAGAACTGGTTGAAAATAGTAATGGATGTCAGAATAAATTGTAAAGGGGCAAAGGAAAGAAGAAGGATAAAAATGCTGCATGCCATTAGGGATGGGAAATATTCAGCCTCTGGGAATACACCCAGAGAAAGAAAGCTAAGTGCAAAAATAACTTAGTAGGTGTGTAACAGTATTATTTGGGAATTTATTGGGGTGGAAGGGGGTGCTTCTGCTTCATATATTTCTGGTGCATTCACATTTCACTCCATAATGGCACAGTTGTCAGGCAAGGCATCTTGATAGTATCCATCACTTTTCAAAAATGAGAGGAATTGAAGCTAGATACTTTTCTCTTGTTCTTGTGGTTCTTCATCTTTCGTTGGAGTCTTTGCTTCAAAGGTGATGTTGTCAGCTACTCCTTCTTCATCTATTAAATCATCATTGTTTGATTTTAAACTATCACACCTTTGAAGAAGAAAACATGTGTTATAAGAATAAAAATAAAGTCAATTGTACTAGCAGACAGTGCTGCTATTCAATAATTTGTAGTCTGTACATCTAGAGTATTTGTTCATGCTATAAAGAAAATAAACACTTTTTAAAACTTTGGTTTTGTGGACAGATGTGCATAATAATCGATGGTGGGCATCTAGAATATGGCCAGACTTACAAATCCTAGAAATATTTTGTGTGATTCCATAGATTTGAGAAGGGGTGATCAATAGAAAGTATAACATAGACAACAGAAATAATAAGGGAGAACAACGATGGCAAAGGGAGTGGTGGTGTGCAGCTAAACCTAAACTTAGGCAAATGAACTGTTGCCTTTGATCAAATTCTTTTTCATATTGACAATCTGTCATTAAAGAGCATACAGTTTGGTTACGATTCTCATAACAATACCAAACCAGACATAATAATAAGCATGTTAACCTCATCTCAGGTATTTTGTAAAATTCCTCTGAGTCTGAAACATCAACTGATTTTGGGTCATTGGGCTCATCTGGTACTTGTTTGCAAGTTAGCTGTCCATCTTTACTTTCTTTCTCATCACTATTACTCTCAAGAGATACATCTTGATTAATTTCAGAGTTTATTGTCACATCATTACCATTGCATCTTTTCGTGGTGTTATCTCCCTCAATCGTAAAGATGAAATCTTCTGGAAGGAATGATATGATATCACCACAGTCTAGAGTTTTCCAAGTATCTTTCTGAAGTTGTAGTTTTTTGTTGTCATTCCAATAAAATGTAGGGTTTGAGGACATCTAAGAAAACAATAGAACTAACTTACTAAATAATATCTACAATTAGACAAATCACAAGTCTATTATGTAAATAGAAATAGAAGTCAGGGGTCAAGGATTGCACATAGTAGATTTTGATTTTTATGATTCCCCCTTTTAGACTGAATTTCAAACTACACCAATCTTATCAGTGATATTCAGAAAAGATTGCTTTAACTTTATATATGAGCAGAAATGAAGTCCTGTGGAAAGAGCAAGAAGCTCTCATAAAATATTTCAAGACAATACCAAGAAGTTCAAATTTGTCACCTTTTGGTAATACCAATCCATGTTTAGTGCCAAAGCCCTCCAAGCAATACACTTTTTCACACAGAATCAAAAAAAAGAATATTTTCAATGTGTTAATGAAATAAAGAAAAAATAATATACTGGCTGAAAATATATTAGAAAAGCAAATATTTCTAATAACTAGCATTCCAAGAAGGTAACTCCATTCTATCACCACTAATATGAAATTCAAAAAACTACTGAGCGTTTTGGTTCAAGATCATGTGCAGGCTACAAAGCATAAGAAAATTAGAAGGTATCAAGCTCCAGCTTACAGGCTTGATCTTCAGCTTTTTCTCATGAAGAGAGATTATGGCATGTGACCTTGACACTTTCATATCTTTTATCTGAAAAATTAAAATCATATTGAATAGCTGAAATAAAAAGTCAGCAAATTGGGTTATTTAAAAACTGGGAGTAGGCTCTTGCTTTTGAGTATAAAATATGATGTTTTTGATGTAAAAGAATCATCAATAATTTCCCAGTTTGTGGGCAGTTTATTATTAAAATACTTCTTACTCAATACTTGGCCTACTCTTAATTGTTCTTAGGGGAGCTAGGAGAAAAAAAGTAAAGCAAATGTTTTTCAAGTTGATGTTTTTCCAAAATGTGTTTTCAAATGTTTCTCTTTTGAAATTATACAGTGAATACATCAAAAATTTGTGGTATATACACCAAAGATTTATGGTCTATTGAGATTAGCTATATTTGATCAAATTTATTTCAAAACATTGTGTTAGTAGACTATTTTTAATTGACGATTCATCATTTTCAATCAAAAGGCCTATAGTGTTTGTTATTTATACTGATTGTTTAATATTGTGTTATGTTATAAATTTGTTTAACATGGCGACGTGATGGCATGTTTTACATGCTCAATAAAATTTAACAATGAACTTTTGCTTGTGAAAAAAAGTTTAATGGCTCATTTAATGTTTTTACCGCATTTGGTAACACTTTATACTGATTGCTTAAACAACTTTGTGGGATTTAATTGACTGATTGTCAAATCCTAATATTGTATTTAGATTCATTTCGGCCCATTCGAAAATATTCAGAATGAGTCACTTACATTTAGAAATGTGCCCCGCCCAATTACAGTTTCACCTTCAGGGATACGGATCCTTTTGTTCGATTTCTTGGAAAAGAAAAAAAATTCTTGAAATTCTTCTTGTGCCATGTTTAGCAGTCGCGGAAGTAATATTTTACAAATCAGCAGAGGGAAGCATAATTTCTGTTTCAAAGAGAGGTTCTTGTATAATGGGTGCATCTTAGAATGTAAACCCGGCAGGCTGCAATAAACAATAAACACCACCAGTTCATGGGGGCTACGATTGACAATGACGATGGAGCTTCATTTTCTAGGAACTGGATCATGTTATCCAAGTCCAAAACGAGGGGCTTCTTGTGTAGCTTTTAGAAGTGAAACCGCAGGTGTTTGGCTATTTGATTGTGGAGAAGGGTCGCAAATACAATTACAAAGAAGCGAGATTAAACCTGGAAGGATTACAAAGATTTTTATCACTCATTTGCATGGGGACCACTTGTTTGGACTCCCGGGGCTTATGTGTACGATCAGTCAAAACAATATCCCAGAAGACAAAGTAATAGATATTTATGGTCCAAAAGGGCTTGCAGAATATCTCAGGATATCTTTAAATGTTTCGTGCTCTCAGCTTGGATATAAGTACTTTGTACACGAAATTTTGGAACATGGGGACACTGGTACTCCAGTACATACTACTCTCCATCCGAACGAAAAGGACACGCCAGAAGTCATCTCAAAAAATTCTGACAGAGGAAGCTGGAGAGTTTGTAAATCAGGCAACTTTTCTGTGGAGGCATTTCCATTAGTACACGCAATTTTTTCTGTTGGCTATGTTATTACTGAAGACGATCTACCTGGGAAACTGGATCCAGCTTTATTAAAATCAAAAGGAGTTGCTCCAGGGCCCATTTATGGTAAAATAAAGAAGGGGGAAAGTGTTACTTTGGAAGATGGTACAGTTTTGGAACCTTCAAGTCTTCTTGGGCCTCCCAGGAAGGGTAGAATTATAATACTTCTTGGAGATACTGCAAATTCAGATAGCCTGATTGGCAAAATTGACAAAGTAGATGTATTAGTACACGAAACAACTGTTGAAAATGAGATGGAGGATCTAGCTATTGAAAGAGGACACTCAACACCAGGTATAAAACATTAAATTTGTTTGCTACTAAATGCTCAAGCAGGGGTAATAAAAGGCAAGTGAGAAGGTATAATTCCCTGAACAAATTGACTTTTCATCCTCTAAAGGCTAATATGTACCACCCTTGAAGGGAATATTTTAACTCTGAGACTCCAGCACAATATATCTTTTTTAGTCATGCCAAGAATCTCATAGTTCATAAAGACAATATCTCAATCCAATATTTCTAGAGGAATTTTAGTGGATAATGTAATTTTTGCACTTATTTTCATTTTTTTAGGTATGGCTGGCAAGTTTGCTACCAGAATTGGAGCAAAGAAGCTTATTATTAGTCACTTTAGTCAGAGGTATAGACCCATAGACTCTGTGTTGAAAGGAGATGAAGTTTCAGTTTCCAAACTACTGCAACAAGCCAAAGAAAACTTTGCTACTGAAGTTATTGCAGCAGACGATTTTAAAATTGTAGCTATCGAAACACCAAAATGAATTATTTTTTATCTAATGAAATATACTTCTAACTAGTCTGTTGTATAGTGTTTGATACTGCATTAACAGAGTTGCATCAACTTTGGTCTGTGAGTTCAAGTGATCTACACACTAAAGCATATAAATGGGGTTGATGAAGACTTAATGGTGCTTCGCGGTCCAAAACAATTGATATGCTGGTCCCAGCAAACTTGTTACCTATTCAAACAGTATTTCTCTACATGTTTCTCTAGAATGTAAAAGTGAAACAAAATATTATGCTGTGTTCAGATTTTTCATGTTGATATTTTCACATTGGTTGGCATCTTAGGTTTGTTTCTTTCTGAGGCTAATAAGAAAATATTGTCCAACCAAAACAATGCTTTTTGATTAAAAGTTATCTATGTAGCAAACAGTTTCCAAGCAACATAGATTTGGACAATACCCTAATAAACGGAAATAAGTTTATCTGGACGTTAAACGCAGGTTTTGCACCTTGGTTTTATTCACACCTAAAACTTATACTCCAAACATAACAATAAAAAAATATTTTCCTTTGTACGGGTCAATTTTCTGTTCTTCCTGGAACAACTTTAATTCCTATACTTCTTGCAGATCCAATTATTATTCTACACACTGCCTCTAAAGGAAAATTTTTCATGGCATTGTCCTTTTTCTTGACACAAGCAATTTCATATATGTGCTTTAATGTGACTTCTCCAGCAACTTCTTTTCCTACAATCAAATTTATATGGTATTAACATTTACTGGCTCTTTGGATCAAAATATAACATTGAAATATAATAGTGTATCAACAAATATAACACTGTGCCTAGTTTAATGGTATGTGACAATGAAATCAAATTAAAAGGTTCAATTTGTTTATCATTTTTTTTGAGTCATGCAACTTGAACAACATACCTGGCTTACCAGCACCCTTTTCAATATTTGCAGCCTTCTTCAGAAAATAGCTTGTTGGTGGTGTTGAAGTTTCAAATGTGTAGTTTCTATCCTGTTGAATATAATGTGAGACATCAAAAAACCTTAAATCGCGAAACCAAGGGTAGGCCTCTCAATCAAAGTCATCTGATTTAGTGAGGTTACTTCAAAGATTGTCTAAGGGGTCCTTTTGAGCTTGACAAATAGAATATCAACTAATAACAATCTATTTGAAACAAGATCAGCTGTGACTCCCTTGAAAGATTTTTGAACAATTGTCAGATTTTTTTCTACAATGTCAGGTACAATTTTTAGCTATGCATACTCAAGCTTATTAAAAACAACTAATTTAAAATATCATCAATAAATATAGTGCAAATATAAATCTAGAAGTATGAAATCCATTTTGACAACGGTAAACTTCAGAGTTGAAACCTGAGAACAAAACAAACCAAGTGCGCAATTGTTTTCTGTTTAATTTTTTTCAAAGAAAACTTTTTATGGAAAAAAATTTTTTTAGATTTTAATTGGGTTAACATCTCATATTTCTTGCAGAATGGCACATGAAAATGCAGAAGCTGAAATGAAAAACACAAGGATCAAACTAGCTGAAATTGATTCAATACAGCACATGATTGACATATTGTTACACTTGATATGATAGGCACCTGGTTTACCGTTGTAGCCATCTGGTTTTATAAATCACAACAGGAGCCGTACTTTCAAGCAAAAAGTTACCTTGTATATTATTTTTGTTGGTATGGGAATCCCTGGCTTGATATCTTTAGTCTTTTCATTGAAGTCTTTACAAAATTGCATAATGTTTACTCCTCTCTATGAAAAAATGAAATACGGTTGCATTGGTTTTTGCTAGTTTTATCAGTTCATTAAAAAGCTCCTAAATACACAGCTACAAATAAAAATTCCAGAGCATGACAATAATGATGCACCGAAGATGCAGGGGCAGTAGCTTCCAGGGCGCACCTAAAAGTATAAAATTGAATATAATTCTGGAAAGATTTATTGTGCTGACACACCTGGCATCTTCGTGTGGATTTTGCACAAAAATACCTGAGGTGCAGGCCTGTTGGTGCACAAACGTTTGTGACAAAATTAGCCATACATACTCTATTATCTGGAAACTGGAGGCTAATAATTTTCAATTTCAATCAGATTGTTATTTTAATAAAATATAAAATTGGCTGTAAATAAGCTATATTTTTTCCAGCCTATTTAGATTATGACGATGATGTGAAAAGCCAAGTAGAGTGGAAAAGGTTTACCTGTCCTAATGCAGGCCCAAGTGGCGGTGAAGGTGCCGCCTTTCCGGCTGCAATGTACATTTTCAGCACCCCAGAAAGCTGCTTAGCCATTGTTTGTTAAAAACTTAAAAAGTCCTTCAAAAGGTGACAATATACATCAAATTTATAAACGATGTTCTATCTTCGACTTCTCTCAGGCCAAGCTGTCTCGTTCGGATGAAGACCTCGTAATCAAACCAGGTATGGATTTGTTTAGTTGGCCATTTCCAAATGGTGTCAACATGGTTTGATTTTGTAATCCAAGAAGCAACTGATTTGGTGGTCACTGAAGTGCTTACTTTGAACATTTGGAAAGGAAAAGAACAGGAACTTTTTCATGCATTTAAATGCTTTGATTTATCTATAATATTCAAGATATATTACACATCAAGCTACTAAATCTTATTTCAAATTGACCCCAGGAAGGATTTTGTTTTGCTCGATAAAGCCCGTATTAAAAGCCAGTTATAACCGAAGCCAAAAGCACTTGACATGGACAATTTATAAATCTAGAAGTTAACTTGGCATAAATGTTTTTGATAAGTCCGTTTGCCAGGTATGATTCAAGACTGTTCGAAAAGAACAACACGCTATTTAATAGCCTATTATGTATTATGTAAGTGAATTTCAAAAACATTTCGGACGAAGCTGGTGAATTTCTGTGGGCACAGTTTATATAAAGTGAACTGACATGTGAGAGGAATTTAATCAAATTGCCAACCATGTTGCGAATGGCAGATGCTGTTGCAAATAATCCTTGGCAATTTTGCCTTGTCTGCCAAGATAAGTATATTTTCAGCACTACTGCCGAATTTAGAAGGCATCTCAGGCAATTCCACTGTTCAAAGGAAGGAGGATCTTTTGTTTGTCACTATGGAAAACATGGGGTTTGTCAGTCACTTCCATTAGAGGGTGTGAACAGCAAAGACTACGAAGATCATGTTGAAAAGGTCCATGTTTATCTAGATGGTAAGATGTTTGAAACTCACAAATAGTTATATTTTAATCTCTGAAAAATAAAGCAACACCCTGGTATAACAATTTGCAACCATGTTATTGTGAAATTGTCCAATCATGTAAATAGGGCTAATTTTTTTAGTATACCGTAAATTCTCATTCTAGCCCCCCTCCCAAATAAGCCCCCCTCCCAATTAAGCCCCTTCTCTTATAAGCCCTCCTTTTCAGAATAAAAAATTTAATTAGCCCCTCTCTCAATTTAGCCCCCCCCAAATTTTCACTGATGCTAAAATAAGTAAACTTGACAAAAAACAGAGATTTTCATTTTATTCATTGGTCGTTCAATGCTTCGTATCAAATCAAAATTCACACCATGCCTCTTCCAGTCACGACCACTTGACTCTTCCAGTTACCAATTAAACTACAAATATGTTTTGATAAAGTTTAATGTTTTTTTTAGAAGTATTCAATAATAACATCTGTCTCTTTGAAGGTCGAGTGGATCCAAGTCAAGTTCAAACTCAACAGTCAAGCTCAATGATTGCAAAGCCAAAAATACCAAAGTTTAAAGTGGATGATGTAAAGACATGGACAAAATATTCCTCACAAAACCTTTCAAGTGCACTGAATGACCCAAGAAGGCATGGTCGCCACATATATCTTTTTACACAATTATGGGGAGAGAGCTTTGTCCCACAGGAGGTTGTTCCACTTACATTGTTGCCAAACATCCCAAAAGTGTACTTTGATGGCTATATCAAAAGAATGGAATTTGTAAGTGATTTTTCTCACATATTAAATCATTTTTTTGCATTGAATACAGTAAGGGATGTAAATCTCAATTTTTTGTACACTGTAGTTATCAATGATCCTAGGTAATGAATTTGCACTAACCAAATCTGTTTATTTAAATGGTGGTAAGTTTCATTTATTTATGGCAGGTTAATTTTGAACTTTTTGTTTTTGCACTTTTCTGTCACTTTGTCTCTATTTGTCTAATATTTACAATGCATCTCTGTCTCTATGCACCATTCTGAAGCATTGCCACATTTTATATTAAAAATTAATCCCACCAAACAACCAGTGTTATAACATAGTGAATAAGTAACACTGATGAGCAACAAGAATGAAAAACAACAAACACATAAATCACTTATGGCTAATATTTTGCACCTGCATATGGGGCTTTCAGAGCAAAAAATATAACACAACCATTGTTATCGCATTGGAAGAAGGTGAGAAAAAGAGCTAAGCATTTTAAAAGACAGCATACACTATGATCTAGAAATGTATATTCTGTGCTTTGATCTGCTTCAAAGCACAATTTAAGCTCATCTTTAAAACAGTGGAAATATTATATTTTCAGTTTAATGCAATGTATCATTATGTAATAATTCTCAATAATTCAGTGGAAAACATATTTAGTCTTCTTATCACAGAGCAGAAAATATTTTTATCAAAGTTTTGGTATGCAGGCTTTCGTCGGAAAGGCGTGCGATCGCACGCACACGCCCTGGCGCACGCCTACCGCTTTCCAGGAGTGCAAAACATCGCACGCCTTCTTTTATTATCGGAGCAAAATTCATAATTATTGGTTTTGTGTGTTTTTGAGATGAGTTAATATATTTATCCTTCCTTGGTACAATTACTTCATGCCACTTCAAAAAGGCTTATAACACCTTATCAGGATTGCAGATTGAATAAAAAATTTTGAATAACCATAGGACTAATCTACAGTGGAATCCCGATATTATGAAACCTGACCTGGTTACAAGTATAATTAATTTTCCGGCATGACAAGAGATATATGCCCCTTGATTTCTGCCTCCGCACAACTTCTCTCGGTATAACTACTCCCGTATATAACGAATTTTCGTATATTAACGAACCTTCTCGGTGGAATCATTATTGTCAGCGACAAAACATACATTGGCAAACATGCACTTTTAATGATGCAAAAAAGGAGAAGAGATTTGTGCGAACGTTTGCACCTTTTCAAGGCTTAATGGCATTTCATTGAACAAATTCAAACGCAGAAGACTATAACAGACATTTTTATCCCCGAATTTTAAGATGAACATTTAGTGTTTTGAACAAGATTTTCATTTTCGATCACAATTTTAGCGAAAGCAGCCGATTATGTGATAAAAATTGGCCGATTTGCCAATGATGCGATAAAAAATAGCAGATTATTAGCGGATTTCGCTTCCTCCTACAGCCCCCTCTTTAGATATCGCCATGCTTTAAATCTAGATTTAGCGAAATTTGGTTTAATGAAAAATGGGCCATCATTATCTTTCATGCATCTGGCCAGTGAGATTCGTAAAATAGCTGTCATGCTTGATAATAGAGGGCCCTCGGTGCAAGGATTTACACGCAAAAACGGCCATTAGAACCAGATGAACGCCACAGCATCAATGACTCTACAGGCCCGTCGGAACCGGGGGCTGGGGGGCTGGACCCCCCCAATAATTGTCAAACTGTTGTATGTTTCCTTTATAACAGTGTACTGAATTAGAAAGGAAACAATCGGCAGCCCCCCAATATGAATTTGGCTCCTACGAATGAAACCTGCTTACGACATGGCAAACATATTGCTGTACTTGTAGTGCCGTTTTTTGTTGATGTATTGAATAAGCTCAGTTTATACTTGTTTAGAAAATTGCTCAGTTGCTATAATGTAAGTAGTCATGGTATGAATTCAGCAAAATAAATTTCATCAAATTATTACTGTCATCATTTTCGTGTTGGCAATTTCTCTGTAGATCTATCATAATTACCAAAAAGTTTTGTGAAAAAATGTCACACGCCATCACACGCCTGGATGTTTTCAGGGGTGCAGTGGTTAGCACGCCTGCTGTAATTTTCCCACGAAAGCCTGGTATGTTGAAGTTTTCCATTTTAGGCATGTTGCTCCATGTTATCATTTCCTGAATTACAGTGAGCAGCCTTGATTTTGCTTAAATATCATTCTGTTTTACTTTGTTTAATTTTTATTCTTTATTCTGATAAACCATTTATATCAAATATTTCCTTCAAGAAATTTATGGGGCATCAAAAGTTGAAGAGAACTCTTATGCAAACAGGAGATATATTGTCACCAACAATACATCCAGGAGATGTTGGGTTTAGTTATGCAGCATCATCATTAGCAAGAAAACAGAATCTTGGTAAGGACTTTTTTTTAAATATCCTCCAAAGAATGAATTATTTTTCACTGACAGACTTTTTGTGATATGTATGGGAACTTGTAGCTAGTTTAGTGGCCGTTATGATGAATTCTGCATAACTCTTGTGAACATCCAGAAAAAGGGCATTGTGTGAGTGGCATGCCTTTGGGTTCATTGGGTAGTTTAGTAAGTAGGACGCAGTAGGACGGTAGTTTAGGAAAATGTCACTGGGTAGTAACAACATGCATTCATTGGACGCAGTTTTGTGTAATGGGGATCATTTCCCTTGCTCACATTTTCTGTTATGAAGGGAGGGCTAAGGAAAGAGGACAAAGAGGTCGAGTTTGTTGATTTTAGTTTTGAAAGAAGGCAGGTTATAAAACATAGGGTGCAGGATGTGGGTAAATGGGGGTAAGAAGAACCCACATACCCTGGAGACGAACCAAAGGAAGTTGACAGAGGGAGGGTCAGAGGGTAAATTGTCTCGGGACCTGGGCTGATATGATTTTCAAATGAGTTGTAATAGCAACAATGTTTCAGCGGCTGGCTATGTACCGCTGATCTGTTGAGGAATGTAAGTTTATGCCTCAGCACTCAAAAAAGTGTAATCCCTGCTTTTTGTATCCACAGATGGACCTCAGACTGACTTAGAAGCAATACCTGAAGTAAGAATTTTACCATGTTTTGAATTTTGCTCTTATACTTGCACTCCTAAACATAGCTTTGAAGGGTATCAGCAAATAGTTAGTTACGTTGGGAGTTAGTTAAGCAAAGTACAAGCATTTCCATAAAGCAGTCTCAAAATATTTTTAGTATGCTTGAAAATTATGTCCCACAGATCTGCCCAAATGTTATTATTAATTGTGTGCCTATTTGCATTCTTTATGTGTATAAATCAAATTCCTAAAATGTTACTTTTCATCATTTAGGGAAATTTTTTCTAAACCAAAACACTTTCAACTGAAGTAAGTTACAAGTTGTAGATAAACTCCTCTAAGAACTTTAATGTTTTCATAATTTGGTCATTGTTTTGATCCACTTCTCCTTTGTCTAGATTTTTCTTCAAGCCAATTTTACACTTGAAGATCCTTCAACTTTTCATAAGGTTCTTCCCTGGTCCAGTGTAAATAGTGGGAAGAACGAAGATCCAAGTAGGCCAATGTCACCAAAGAAGTCAAGAAAACTACTGCAAGAAAAGGTCTGTTGCATAAAAGCTCATTCAATTTGTGCAACTGAGGAACCTATGAAATTTTATAGGCTAGGTATACATATCATCTGATGCATAAGTGCTAATTCAGATGTCTGCTTGTGAGTGTTGGAAGCTGTTTTCAAACATCCCACACGCCGTCTAACACTGTAATTATGCCAATTTGTTTGTCGTACCATTTACCTATTCGGTCGAAGAATTAGTATGATGGGTGGAAATTTCTGTGGCGTTTTTTTTCTAGCATCAAGTCAAGTTGATTATACCAGCCTGATAAATTAAATGTGAAATGTTACTATACTTATAAACGTTTAAACATTGCCCTCTTAATCATGTGGTCGGTTGTTTATAGTGACAGAAGGCGACATCCACTGAAGCCATTCTTGTTTGATCTCAGCTCTTTACATACAGACAAGGCTATGCAAGGCCCAGTAAGAGTTAACTGAATTTAGTTTTTTATGTACCTGTTGATGCATAATGTTTACAGCGTTGTGTTATTAAATCTTTGTCACCAATAATTCTTTTTTTCTTCATTACCTAGCTTTCTCATTACCTCGATATGACGGAAGTAAGATTAGCGCAGCAGATTGCATCACGCTCTGATGATTTCTTTAGAACCATGTCCTCACATGACAAACTCGAAGTAGACGTCTCAAAGACATGCACTGACATTCAGCATCTTAGGTAATTCGATTTTCAAAACGTACGCTTGACATTTGCTTCCGATCCAGTCCAGGTTGAATTTTTTATTTTTTACGCCAAAGAGTTGTCATAAGAGTTTTACAATCAATAATAGAATTTTTCAGTGAAATTTTGAGCGTTAGCTTAGATGTCATATTAACAAATACCAGAGTAGCATACAGCTAAACGCTGAAGCGAAGAAATGATGGCAAATCGGGTTGATATTTACGACAATGACAGTTTTCCAAATATACTATCAATTCTCAGACATTGTCATTGTGCATCCCTACCGTTAAGCTGAAACAACTTTGCTACGTTAACTTATTTCCTTGCACGTTTAAGCCTATGGCATTATAATCCTTTTTAAGCATATTTGTGTAATATCCACATAATGTTGATCCTATTTCCTGTCTTTTTGTTGTAGAGTTCAAATGACCAAGATAGAAGACATATTAATTAAAAAGACTTTAAGTGTGATGCGACTGTTTCGACTTCGATCGAGGTGTATCGCTGTGCAAGAAAAGGTAAAGAGCTTAAGACTGTTTTAAAATCTTGGCCTTGGTATTTTTATGTTACCAAAACTTGCAGCAAACCTGAATATAAGGCAATTCTCTTGTAGCAGTTTGCTCTTCAAAGAGAACGACTTCATTAAACTATACCAGAATGCTACTTTACTTTGTTAATTGTAAACTTTCTTTAGATGCGGCCTAATGCAGAAAATAATTTTTTAAATAACGCTTTGTAATTTAAGTTAATATTTGGTAAGAATCTGGAGCATAGGCTCAAGGGTATTCGAAAGGCGAGGCATTAACCTTGACATAGTTTTAACCTTTTTATAAATCAGAAATCAGTTCTCTCTTTTCTTAAACTGTTTCAGTTGAAGTTAATGGCGACTATTCACCAGACACAACCAACAATACAAGTGTTGCTCTCGACATCAGACTATCTTAGTGCCTTAGATTTGATTGACACTTCGCTGGAGATTTTGCAGCAAGAGCTAGCAGGGGTGCAGTGTTTCAGGTAAGCAGTTTTCTTCTCTAATCTAACTTTGAACCACCCAGAAGTAATAACTAGAAAAAATATCCCTCGACTATTGCTATGAGAGGTGGTTGACGCCTAAATTTTTTGATAATTTCCAATCCTTTTGACAGTTGTGAATGTTTTTGAAAGTGTACAAGACAATACAGTTTATAGAATCTGCGATAAAAATTAGATTCACCGAAGCAGATTTAACAATTCTGTACACGATATTACTGTTTGATTTATAAAAATATCCCAGAATCCTGGAAAATGATCTGTGTGAATTTGTACTACTATTATTTCGCAAAAAAGTTTTTGAATGGGGGCTTATTCAAGGAGTGCTTATTCGAAGTTGGGACCTATTTTGCAGCAGCCAAAAATAGTACAAGGGTAAATTTTCTCCCTTTATTCGAGGCTGGTTGATATGCTTAAAAATGCATATGTATTGGGATAAACCTTTTGTTGTGGAGGCAATACCTCAGTCCATAAGGGCCTATTCAAGGGTGGTATCTTATTTCGCAAGAATTGCTTTAGGGCGGGGGCCTATTCCACAGGGGGTGGGCTTATTTGAAGGTAGGGCTTATGGTAGCTTATTGGAGGACTTATGATATATCTTTCATTTTTTTCTTTCTTTGAGCAATACCGCACACATAAATGCAGATTACGAAAATTATTACGACATAGAAATCTGCTGCTAAAAATTTCAGTTCGAGCCCAATAACTTAAATTGGCATTTTAAAATATCCCGAAATGTGCAAAACCAGTTACTATATTACAAACTGGCTGAGATCTTGCCTCATGAGCACATGCTCTTTTCCCTTCAAATTATTTAAATTTAGTTTTGGTTCTAGAATCTATGAATCAGGCCAAGACAACATTAATCCAAATTTATGACGTCAACTGTTTAGACTTTTAAGATTTGCTTACATTTTACCTAAAATGGGACCTTTATTTTAGATGTGTTTATCTAGCAGTCTTTAATCTCTTTTTATTCATCTGAAGAAGTTATTTGCAACATTCAATTATTTTATAGGCACCTTGGATCGCAACTTTCAGAAATGAAAAATGTTATTGAAAGAATGATGGAAGCCGATTTTATTGATTTTGCCTCAGCGAATCTCAACATACCATCAAGATCTGATGGAGGCAATGGACTTTATGAAGAGGTATTTTTAATAATCCCTCATGATGATGTTTCGTTCGGTAACTTAGAAATCTAAAAATTTGGCTTGGTCATTAGAGTACCGTATTTATTCGATTATAAGCCGCGGCTTAAAGTTATTTGCTGTCACGTTTAGCTGTGTTCAAGGGCGGTTTATAAAGGTTGGCGGCTTACATTGATGTATCCAGATCCTACCAAGCCTTCCTGCTACCTTCAAAATAAGAGTGCACGAGACGAGAAAGAAATACTTCTGGGCGCAACTGATGCTCGCATGGTGGACGATATTGTTGTTGGTTGAACTTTCGATGTCAATTTTTTAGTTTAAGTACAGAATCATAAAAACTCTTAATTTCCTCTTTCAACATTTTCACTTGCTTTAAGAACCCATATAATCCAAGTCTCGCTATCGCTATCTCGTTATAGGGTTGAGATGATTCAGCTCTTTCTGTCTGTCTTTCAGGAACGGTTGCTTTCGGTTGTGCTTGGCCTTCTTCGCCAGAAACGGTTTCGTTTCTTGCATTTGTATAAGGACGAGGTATATTCTATGATAAAATCAACGATAAAAGAGGTACGTTTTCACTCTTTGACTTGCCTTTTGCCTTTATATAAATATTTCAATTTAACTTGAATTTTGTTTGCGGGACTTTCACCAAGTCAGAAGAAATTAAAGTCGTTTCTTTTATTCTTTTCAGGAGGTATATTCTAGTCTGTATGGTAAAAGTACTCTACCTGACAATGAAGAAGAAAGGTAAGGGTAAAATTGCCTTATATGTGAATTTTTTGCAAAGGTGGAAGAAAGTTAAGACTTGAGAGGGGTTTGCTGACAAAAATGTTGAAAAGGATATATGAATTTGGAATAGAAAGGACCGAGAGAGTTGAGAAAGATGGATTTAGAGGGCATTTAGAAGATATTGTAAAGTGAAGTTTGAGGCAAGGTTAAGTAAAAGCGGGAAAGAATGAGAAAGGGAGAGAAAGAAGGAAATGTGAATGTGTATGAATGGTAGGTGAAAAAAAGAAACTGGCATAAAGACTAAAGAAAGCTTGAAGGAGGTGGTTGCAAAATCCCAATTGGGTCAAGAAAGAGGAATGGGGGGGGGGGGGAAAGATGGTTAGGGGAAAAGAATGAACACAAATTGAGTCGGATGAGGATTATGTAATGCATAGCGAGTTTTAAAAATATACATTGTTGCGGCTTAATTGTTTCTGCTACATCATCTGAGAGCTGATTTGTTTTTGGAACTATTTCATTGTCATAAATTTTCATTCGACTTTCCATCACCATTTCTTCATTTCAATTGCAAATTTCAACTGTGTCTTGAGCAAACTTCAATCACTTGTTTGAAATAGAATGGAAATTCATTGGAAGAAGTCTTAGTTTGATTTGGAAGAAATTTCATCTATCCGTTACTGATATCAAATTTATAACATTAAAATTGATTTTGATGTTTGCTTTCAGTCCGAAAGTTGGGGAGGCTATCAGAGCAGTCACGCATCAGGAATGGGTCGCTATGATGGAGAAAGTGTTTGAGGTTTCGTTAAAGCTGTTGAAAAGAATAAAGGTATTTGGTCGCAAAATTTACGTTCTTGGTTTTCTTAGCTTTGCATTTGGTTATAAAAGTTGTCTATTTGATACTTTAAGTAGAAATTTGTCATAGTTTTCATTTTCAAGGTGATATGCTGGCCCTATATAGAAACTGTTTAAAGAAGTCTTAAGTATTATGCAAATTTTCTAGCTTAGTTTATCGCGTTATGAAAATAATTATTTTATTCTTTTTACTTGCACTCGCGTCATCTGCATGACGCTAGGTAAACTTTGATTAATTTTTTGCAGCTTAGTAGCCATGCAGCTTAGACAAACGAACTTCGAAGTTTTTCATTGTATAACCTTAAGGGCACTTTGTAGCATAGTCCAGAGTGATTCATTGCAGCATTCTCTAGAAAAGTTGTCTTTAGCATGGCAAAAGTTATTTCAACTACAACTGCAAGACTTTTTATTTTCTGTCTTTATTAGAATTTGTCACATTAGCAAGAAGAAAGCTGACGCTCTGTAGTTTTCGCCTTGAGGTCGATGTACGCCGGTTTACGATTCTTGATACTAATTATCGGAATCGAGTATGCTTTTTACAAATCACTTGGTAGTTTCTCTCTCTTTAAGCTAAGTGAGGCATATAGGAGTGCTAATTAGAAAAAATAGGATTCAAAATTATTAACAGAAGGTAGAATACCTATTGAGTAAGAAAGACGTTGATTGCTTCGATTTCTATGACATTCGGGACATTCAACCATAAACATAAACTGTCTAAATAGTGTTTTATCTTGTTTTAGGCCCCCTCTTTTTCATCTCATCCTATTTAACGACCCTCCTTATTCTATAAGCGGCGTTAAACAAGTAATTTTCTGAGTAAAATACAATCTCTGTGCATAATTAACCAAAGACGTTATCTTTACATAGCTTATTCACGAAAGTCTCTGCAAAGTTTTAACAATTGCTGTTGGGCATAATTTGGATGACCTAGAGGCAAGTCTCGATGACATCGAAACAGTACCAACCAGGTATAGATTCTTTATTCAACCCTCACTATTTAGCCTTAGAATCAGCTCCACCCATATTTTTTCTTAAAACGATGGAAATCCCAAGAAGTACCAGTTGCAACTAATAACCTTACAAAGTGCGACTCAAGTTTTACTATCCTTCGATCTCCGCTACATTTGCAAGTTATTCCTTACAAATGCCGCTAGTACCTGTGTTTGCTATCTCTGTAATAATAGTTCACTTGCTTTTATCATTACCAGTTTTGCCAATTTATCCTTATTTTCTTTTATGTGTGTTTGTTTTAACGACTCACGCTCCATCTGTCTGCTAAACTCATCTACAATTTTTTTTTCTTTGATCCTCTACCTGTTTTCCCGTTTCATCTCTCTTTCCCATCATACCTCCTTAAACTTACATTTTTCCCATCTTCTTTGGCCCAGAAGTATAGCCACCATATATTCACTGAAATCACGATTTATAGGCTATGTCATAAGATAGAATTAGCATATTTTAACAAATGATTATAATCATATTTAATTTTATGCTGCTCGTAAAAGTATCATCTTTGTTTAATAATTTTTGCGAGAAAGGGAAGGAGAATTTTGATGATAATTCGTTTTATTTCTCTTTCGATAAAAAAATTGTCATTTACTTTTTCAGCGATGACTGCACTTTGATAACCACATCAGAATACAACAGGCTTTCAACTGAAAGTAAAGAGCTTATATGGTCTGCTTGTGAGCTGGCCCAAATACGATGCTCAAAATTAATTACAATGCGGTCAAAGGTATTTATAGAAGAACAATCTATACTTTCGGCTATCTATTACCTTATGTTCCTACCTGAAGACTTTAAGTGTTGTTACTATTGTTTATTAGATGAGTTGATGCAAATTATGAGTTGTCAATAATTCTGTGGTTTTTGTATGCAAATATTTGTATCATCTGTTTTTGATATTAGCTGGAAGATTTTGAAAATCGATGCTTCTGCGGTGAATACCCTTTTTGAAAGGTTTATACCATGCATCATGAATTTAGGATATTTAAAATGAAGAGACCAACTGCAGTAGATCAAATGCTCCATTGAAAATTCGGCGATAAATTAAAATCAAAGGAAATCAGAGCGGACGAAAGCTCTTACTGAAGTAATAATTAATTATTCTTATATTTCGATGTTTATACCAAATTCTTGGATGTGCAAAATTGTACGGTATATATTCTACTATACGATTGTTTTCCTACTATCATTTGTTGTAATCAAGCTGACAAATTTTATTCCAAGGGTGGCGCTCTAGACCAATTGTCGTCCAGTGACTTTGTGTTACTGGCGAGGGCTGTTGAAGGATTTGTGACAGACTGCGAAAAAGTTTGTGGAAGACAGAGTCATAATTTGAGGGGAACACTCTTATCTCAAGCAAAGAGATTTGTAGAGAAATTTCATGAAGAAAGAAAGAACAAATTAGGGTAAAATTTATTCATTATGAGCATGTTGACTTTGGTGTTGTAGCTAAAAAATTATCAACTCACATCTGAACCTGTCCCAAAACGATGTTATGATTGCACATAATTTCTTAGTTACACAGAGCTTAGTTACCCATTCTGTTGAGCTTTATACCCCCTTTGATGTTATTGTATAGTAATCAAAAGGCTCTGTCATTTTTACCCAAAATCATAGATGTAGAAATGTGGATGTCGTTTTAGCCTCACTTTGTGTAAAATTTAAATAAGGTTAGGGGCGAGGAAGGCCCCAGGTAACTTGAGACAAGAAAGAAACTACTGATAATGTGTTTCGTTGCACTGTTATTGCTGGGGATACAAATAATAAGTTCTCTGTCATTTGAGCCGATAACCATTCTTTTAATCAAGTAGCATGCTCGTGACATTCAATATATGTCCAATTTAACCCCATCAATTCATTAAACACAATGACATCATGCTGTAAGTTTGTTTATAATTTTTACTCTATCGCAACCATGGCCCATTGACAACCATCCCCCCCCCCAAGTTTTATCGTAGAAGCTCAAGACCAGGAAAGTTAAGGAGTTCAGCCATGCTAAATTTCTTGCACTATCGTTGCAGGTTAATTTTAGACAATGAAAGGTGGAAACAAGCAGATGTTCCAGTAGAATTTCAGACACTTGTTGATTCTATAACTAAAGGTATGAAAATGCTAGTCTCAATATTGCTAAAGTTTTTCCTTTTTCACGAGATACAAATCGTAACTACTCTTGTGTTTACATGGGTAGACAATCCAGTAAAGAATTCAACGTGCAAGAGTCTTCCAGCTCTCTCGGTCAGACGCGAGTTACTCGACTCCCTATAATAAAGCCTTAGTTTCTACCCTGTCATACGAAGTAACTCGGTGAGCCGGGTATTTTGACTCAGTATAAACAGGCCCTTCGCAGGGTCTTGGTGAAGGTCTAAGGGCTTTAGTGAAAGTCAGAGTATTGAAAAATACATTTGGCATGTCGCTCAAGTTACGCCAGCTGTATTCGGGAGAGATACTTTATTGCAAGTGAAACTTGCTTAATAATATGAAACGTGTGCGTTTTCTTCATTAGTTGATTATTTGCTTTGTAATTATTTCATTTTGCTTTGTAATTCGCCTACAGTATGTGACAGAAATCAATTAGTTTTTGCTATTGCCAAAATTGGCGTAAGTACTCAAAGAAAGCAGATTGTTTGTCTATATTTTGCACTGGAAGGTGCTTCATTTCATCTTATATAAACGTTCCAATATCTTGTACCTTTCTTTAATGTCGTGCTTTTGTTCAATGTTCACAGGCATGGAGTCAAACTCAGCATCACCAAAGCAACAAAAGAAAAGTAAGAGACAAAATCGCAATAATTATCGTTTCATTAATCGTCATTTGCTGCGAATATTATCACCTAATCTTTACATACAAACATTGTTACTAATTGCTCATTGTTACAATGCTCGCAAGTTAATCGGGAATTAATCATTGACCATGATCAAGGAGGCTTTTAGTAACGATTCAAGATAATGTAGAACGAGGCTACCAATTGTAGAGACATTTATTGACTGTTAAGCGAGATAGGGAGAAAAGAAGAAAGAAAGGATGCTTTGTGACAAGGGTCCATGGAAAGAGGAGGCCGAAAGTAAATACAGTGAGCAGAGGTCATTTGCTGACAGTATAGAAGACGACAAGTAAAATCACATCGGTTCTAAGATAAACGACCCCAGTACCTAATTTGCAATGAAAAGGTGTATGCCTTGCAAATTCAAGAGCAAAAGCGGAAAATAACTTTCTCAAGAGTAGCCAGTACATTATAAACATTATGAATAATAGAAGAGGCCGGATTTAGGTGGTTTGGCTATATGAACAGTGGTCGAAATAACGGCCGGTGATCGGTGAAAGCCGACGGGGAAATGAAAAACACCGACGAGACACTGGCATGATTTATGGAAAAAACCGACAGGATATTTTGTCTTAGTGGCATTTTGTCAATTGAGTTTTGTCCGTGACCAATTGTCCGGTGACATTTTGTCCTCGTGCGTTTTGCCCGCACCCGCCCCATCCTATTCGATGTGGTTCTGTTTTTCATGATACCCTGTGTATTTATTTGATTTCCATGCACGTAGTTCAAGCGTAACATACGATCAATATCTAGCTCAGATGTTCCCAAAATGGCCCATATTAAAAAATAAATTGCAAAAAGCGCAAAATTTTCCGGTGCTTCGCCCCGAACCCCATTGGTGAAAAGCACTGATGAAAAGGAGAGAACCCATAGAAAAGTGAAATTTATCTGAGAATAACGAAAGGAATAAGGATATTGAGGTAGAGACAGAGGCAATTTGTAAAGATCTGATCCAGAGGGAACTAGTAGAAAGGGTTGCCAGAGATTCTTCAGTAAAAAATTGTTTGCATGAAAGATCAGTGTATTGATTGATTCGTAGATGTTGATTCACATCAATCATTTGTTCAGTTTCGTTTTTGGGTTTTTTTATAAACATCAATGTGTAAAATTGGGTTGAATTCTGTTTTTTAGATCAGACAGCAAGCGGTAAAGCTACTGGTTATTTGGTTGCTCAAAATCAACGTTACGTAGTCGTAGGGTAGGTCATTCGTTTTTCTGCTTCAAACCTCTGTGATCAGCTGAAGTACTAGTAAACAATCTCCTGCTAATTTGCTTATTCATGCTTACTCGATATAATTTCATCAGGGCAGAAACGTCTCATGATGGCGGGTTGTTGCAATGAACAAATATCCTCTGTGTGTGTGTGTCTAGGTTCCCTGTGGTTATTTTGGGCAGTACAATTTTCCCGTCTGTTTCCGCTGCTAGTAAACTGATGACGAGCATTATTTAAGGAAATAGCTTGAGGTTTATTGTTACTGCAGGTTTTACGAGGCGTCCAACACCCCAAAGCTAAAGTAAAAATTTTGATTATAGACTCAAAGGGTGACATCGTTGTGCTCGATGTATAGTATTTTTTTTCTGACGATTTTCCATTACAAAATGTTTCTAGTTGTTCTTTTTGCTCTTTCTTAACTTTGTATAGAATTTTATAAATATTATTTTAAGCTTAAAGTTATACCTTGCAAAGTAGAATGGCTCCAACGACATGCCACAGAATTTATATTGATACAAGGACAATTTTTGCATTTATTATTGTATATTGTTTGGCAGGCATCAAGTGCAGTATGTTGCTCCAAACGTGGTTTCGGTGTTCAAGGAAATTAGTCGACTTTATCATAAAGTTTATATTTGGCTTAGTGGACGATGATTACATTATATAGGTTTTATCAGAATATGTAAATTATTTTATCATCAAATGTAAACGATATTGGTGATGGCAGCGTTTGAGGTGTCTCTGCCAACCTGCTCCGCCAATTCTATAATTCAAAACACAAACAATACAGCTATTCCTTAATTTTAATATTTAATATTGCAGAACTTTGCTCCTTGTAATGAAGATGGTGGTAGAATATTGTCAATGTGTCGATGATACCCCCGTTCTGACTGCTGAAATCCTGACAAAATTGTGTGAAATACTTAAGGCAAGTTGTTATCAACATTGTATTTTCGAACATTGTCTGAGCAAATGAATCTTGAGACCCTATTTTGAAGCTTAATTTTTGTTTTGACATTGGCTATTGAACTGCAGTACCCAGAACTTTGCCGTTGAATAGGTTTTATTCATCTACTATTTGTTTTATATCTTTTATTCTTGAAGATTGTTCAGGCATAAATTTGTAAACATCATTGTGATACCATCCTGGTTTCATTAAGCAAGAGTCTTCTAAAAACTTCCTTTGCGAGTGTGTCAGCTACGCTTGATGGTAACTTAAATGATTATACTTTCTCTAACAGAGTTATAATTCAAGATTATGCCAGTTGGTTCTTGGGGCCGGTGCCTTGAAGACGGTCGGTCTGAAGACGATTACAGCAAAACATTTAGGTACATGATCCCACTTTACTCTGTGTTTTCCATCAGCCTTTACGGAAAAATTTCGTATCCAACTTTAGCATCGAGAAGAATTTGTAGGGGTTGATAAAGGGAGTATCAGAGGATCTAGATGATATTACAAACAAATTTTGCAAGGAATGTTGCAATGAGCAAAAAATGTTGCAATGAGCTAAGAAATTGCAAAAAATCCTAGACCTGGTAGGAAAGTGCATTTTATTTGTGATAAACATGTCAGTAGCTAATCAGATAAAGATTCGATCTCAAAATAGAATGTAATCTAGATTTTTGAAGTGTCAAGTTTTGGTTCTGGTTGATTTTGGTTTTATTTGATTTTTAGGCTTGGCTGCGCAGTGTTTAGAAGTTATAATAATCCATATTCCTATCTTCAAATCACATTTCGAAGTCAGGGTTCCACCGAAACAGTATGTTTTACTGTCGCAGTTTGATCAAATCCTGAAGGCAAGCAATTCATCTTTTTCAACTGAGTCTTAAACACTAATGATAAGCGTTAATTCTTAAGAATGATTTTTCGACTTTTTTGCACTTTTCTTTAAACCCTTGGTCTGATTTCTTTCTTCATTGTTATCGAAGTTTCATTTTACTTTTGAAGCCTCACCAGTGACATGGTGGAATTGATAAGGAGAGGTGGACCAAAATTATCGACGAACCATTGGTCATCCCATGTTTCAAAATATGGCAAAATCTAGACTACTTTATTAGAAAACTGTATTCCAATTTATCTTTATTTCAATCTATGTACATCGATTATGCAAGCGAAAAATTCATCGATTGTTCTTTGCAGTTAAATCAGTTTCATTCACTAGCAGTGGTTGATGATGTTTTTTATTTTTGCTTTTTATAATGAGTCTGCGACAGAAAAATAAGATAACTTCCTCCTTTACTTTGATAGGATTATCGAAATCACAGACATGAAATTGTTTGCAAACTTGTTAATCTTATGGAAGAGGTTTTTTCTGCTCATCTTCAAAAGGTGTGTATTTTCATTCTTTTCGTTACAGAGTTCGCCATTATCATCTTTGTCATTGCCACTGTAGTTTTGCAATAACAGCTCAGTCTTTTGATTTTTGTTCTTCTTTTTAGTATGAAGCCAGGCCTCCAATGCCTTCCAGCGGTATGCGAGCCATTGTGAAACAAATCCTCAAATTACATGAAACATTGTCATCTGTTTTCCAAGAACAGCAGTTGGAGGTAAAACAACCTTTCTATTTTAAACAAGGAGGCCTTTTTCTATCTTCCATGTTGATTGTGATATTTTCATTTTAAGCAGCTTAGCTTAATTTTGTCTTCTTGGCTAAGGAGCAGTGCTTATTTTTCTAGCCCATTTTTCGTGAAATTCGGAGATCTTTCAGGAGTATGCTTGCTGAAAAACTAGCATCTATAGGAATTGTGAACGATGGCAGTCCACAAAGTGGGTAAGTGCCAACTAGCAACTTCGGTTTTGTGTTACTAATACATTTTGTGAGAACGTGAGAACATTTTGTGATCTATTTTTCATGCGTATGAAAAGCTTTTGATAGCAATCGTAAATCTACGCTTGTTGCTTTTGAAAGCCAGTTATTAGCAATGAATTGGCATTTGTTGGCCTTATTTTTTTGTACAGTTATTGGTTGGCCTCATTAGAGAAGCCACTTGGTTTCTTTTCCTTGGAAGAGAGATTGAGCCATGTTTACAAAAAGTATTGACATGTTGGCAGGGACCGTGGAAGCGGAGGGGGGCTACCTCAAGACCCCCCAGTAATTTTCAAAATGTACTTAAAATCATACCAAATATCGTCCTGCTCTTGGTTTTTAGCATGTTTGAACCCCCCAAAACGTTTTAGCTCCCTCAATTTGAAATATGCTCCGCGGTCTTTGCATGTTGGAATTTTCATCTGCCATGACGTATCTTTTTTTCTACATTCATTCATTTATTAGCTGTCACTTCCCTTGCAGGCTTGTAACTTCCGATATTGCGTTTTTTGCTGAGAGTGTCAAACACTGTTCAGGGATGAACGATATTGGGCGAAAGTTTGACGAACTTTGGACTATGGTTAGAGAAATACGTAACAGAAAACTACATGATGTTGATAATAAGTTACCGAAAAGGTGATTTGAATGGTAGCTGCAATTCCATTATTTTTATAGTTGCAATCAATAAATTGAATATCTTATGACAGATGATAACAAAATTGAGATATTCACGTTTTAATATCGGCAGATAAATACGTAGTTTTATCAGCAACTGCAATGATTATGGGTAGTTTTGATCGCAAACTGGGATAATTAGAGTTTGAAATTGTTTATATTAATTGTATCTTCTATTTGAAACAAGGTTCGCAAAAAGTAGGGCTATCCTGTCTACCTAAGTTACAGCGAAAACAATGATGCGATGAATGCATCCTAGATTTATTCAGGAAATTGGCATGGCCATTTTATGAACTTATACATTCAACTAACGTTTGGTAATAGTAGTATCCTTCTCGGTTTGTCTGTTCTCGAACAGAATAAGGTTATTGCCTAAAACCTCTCCTCATGCCACTAAACGCTGCACGTTTACATTTTTACTGTATCATCCCGCTGACCACTTCTTTAGTCTGGACCCTGCTATTACATTATCGTTATTACATTATTTAAAGTTGGTATTCCCAATAGCTAAATACAACAGCTAATTTAAACCATCTATCTACAAAAGAAAAATTTACAGAGTAATACTAGTACTAAAATTAAATATTTACATAAATAAAACTTCGAAGGGGGTTTCCACTGATGTTATTCTACCGAAAATTTTTACATTTACAATTATCACCCTTCCATTCCTTTATCAGTATTTTGAATTTATCAACAGACGGTGAGTCTTTTATAGTATCAGGCAGGTTGTTCCAGAGGATGCTGCCCCTGAAAGCAAACGAACTGGTGCCGTAGGTTGTGGTTTTGGCAGTTGTAATAGTGAACCTGATCGTAGATTATAAGTTAGTTCATTACGCTCGAAAATATTCAACATAAAGGATGGATTTTCATATGACAGACCCTTAAATCATTTACTTGAATCCTTTAGCCTAGATCCTTTGTATCCTCTGACTATATGTTTATCTGGGTAAATACGGTATTGGAAAATTATTTATCAGTAAAAAATTCTTGTTAATTTCAACATTTACCTAGATATTCTATTAGTAATTAATCAACCAAATACTGGAAATTGTCTCAAATTTAGTGAATGTCGCTATTTAAGACTATTTTTTACATTCTAAAACTAGTATAAAAGGGAGGAATTCAGCATTTTGAATTGTGTTTGTTGTTGTTTTGTTCGCCTATTTAATTTTGTTAGACAGAATAGGTGCAGTTAAAAGAATGAGTTTCTAATTTCTTTATCAACACTTTTTGCTGATACAACATGGAACAAGAAGGGCAAAAGCAATAACCACTTTTCAGTTCATGTCCTTGACTTTTACCAGTCTCATCCTTTTCGAATTGTTTCTTCCTAATAGAATCCTGGACTGTTCTCTAATATTCATCTTCGTATGATCTGGGAACCTTAGCTCCTTCCTGTCGTGATTTTAGACAAATATTAGATGAGATCGATTCGTCTCATGAGTTTCTGCACAGGTGCCCAGTTTAGTCAGTGCAACTAATTTGGGCCTCCTCAATTTCCAACTTGTCACTCTTGTAACGCAAAAAGAAAAAGCAAAGGTATCTGTTATATTACAATGTCCCATTTGAGTTGATCCTCATCAGTTATGCGAGCTGCTCTTTCTTCCATCTCATTTTAATTGCCCTTCTCCACAGTCAAGCAGAACAAACATAGGAGAAATTTCCTAAGGTTCTGATTCCTGAAATCAGAAATTATGTAACGTTTAGGCCATGATTTGTATAACATATTTTACTTTGAAGATTTCACGACATGCTCATATCGATACACGACATAGTTTCTCAAAAGAAACATCAGTTAGGTAATAAGCTGCTGGAGCTTGACGCAAGAAGATCCGTACGTTCTTACGCGCATATTGTGTAAATGTTCTCGACTGATCACAAAGAATCAGTGCTGCGATGCGGAAATAAAGAGACTGTATTTTTTGACGGACCAAGCAAGAAGAAAATGAAGGCACTGTATTACGCACTGTTCTACGCACTATTGTATTACGCGCAGAAGAAAATGAAGGCACTGTTCATTCAAAAGCAGCGGTAATCTTTTATGAACATTATAAATTTTTAACTTTGATTGAATTTATCTTACGTATATTTTCGTGGTGACCTTAAAGTCAACTAGTGCTATTCCCCCACTGCTAGGGGTGCAATTAAGAAAGTGGTAAACAAACCGGGACATGTTGGCATCGGCCAGCTTTAATTGGCTGAAAAGATTTGCAAACAAAGCATCCTACTGGACGAGAACAAAATTCCGCTTAGCTGGCATTCTTCACCACAATGCAATCTTGGCTATTAGATCTCATATCACTATTTGTTCATTTTATTTTTTATTTTTGTAATTACACATTTTTTAGGAATATAGTCTATAACAATATTTAGGCTCTAAATCGCTAGAATTGAAGAATAATTGAAGAATAATGTCAGGCTCAAGCTTCATCAAGGCTTAATTTTTATTTATCTTGGTTTTCTAACAAAGCAAAACAACTGTTACTTTCACGTGTTAGTTATATATGATATGAAATAAAATCGTCCTTTCTGTGAGCTATCAACTCAGTGTGACTCTGTGACTAGATTTGATCTTTCAATACCATATTTATTTTTCTGTTCTGTTATTGTTAAGGTTAAGGTTTAGGTTAATGACGAAGCAACACATCAAGAGGTATCTGACATTTTTTCTTAGATCTTTTTTTCAAGGCGAATTTAAATCTTGTTTTCGGCAAGAATTGTTTAAGAATAATCTTAGGTTCAAGATCGAATTTTTTACGAAAATTGAGGCTCTGCAAAAAACTAGGTATTCTTATAGAAATAGTTTGTAGCTCGTTCTTGATGATGTGGTAATCGGAACAGGGTAATTTTTCAGTTATAATTCACAAATGATTCTTTTTGACACAGAATTTGATATAAGAGGAACAAAAGATAAAACGAACGAATTTGAGCGGCCGTAACTGTTCGCTGTTTTGATGCATTCTACTTTCTCTAGATTAGAAAGGCATGTTTTGGAATCCTTTTCTAAAAGCGCTACGTCATAAAAAATTAACGCCTTTAAAAAAAGGCCGGCGTTAAACGGGCAGACGAGGTACAGAGTTCTTAAGTGTTGATGTCGCAAAAATTTGAATTAGAATCACATAGCCTGAAAGAGCATCGTGAAATACCTCTAAATGTGCAAAATCAGTCAAATGTGTTACAAATTGGCTGAGATAAATATCGGCTCTTTCCCCATCAAACTTCTGTGTCATAATAACAGTGATTCGTAGCAAACTCCAAATCGTTTATTGGCAATAATATCTCAACCGAATTTAGACATATTTGACTGAATTTGCATATTTTTAATTATTTCATGATTATCTTTTATGATATGTGGTATATGTGGTTAAAATTCAAATATTCTAAAAGAAGGTTCTTGGTGACGTCACATTTTGGTGACGTACTTTCCCTTCACCAAAACGAGTACGGTTGCGCGCGCAGCTTTCATTGGGACTGTTGTTCTTGTATCTCCAAGAATTGAAGAGGAAGTCCAAGGTGTTTATGGAATGAAACGAAGTTTAACGATGGATGAACGTGAAAGCAGAGCAACTTCCAAAAAACCGAACATTCCAAGAACGAAGTCAGAGCCTCCTTTGAAGGGAAGTGACAGGGTCAAATCTAGAGAAGGTAACAAGAAACTAATGAAAATTGTTGTCATTTCTTTACAACACCAGTTCACAGCTGAGGCCAAGGCTGGACAAATCAGCCATAGTGGGCCGGAGCTGTACGGCTCATGTCAAATATGTACGGCTCCTGTCGAATTTTCAAAATCGATAAGCAAACACAAAACCGTAACCAATGCACAATATTAATGCATCAAAATGTTCTCCTATCTTTCAAGAATAATTTCCAACGTTTTTCGAACAGTTTAATCGCACAACTACCTAAGAATTTTCAAGAATACTTCCACGACATCTTGCGATTCGCAAACAAATAATGGCTCCCACGGCTAAGTGTCGACCTAAGGTGGCTTCGAATATGGGGATTCCCTCTGTTCTAGCAACGAGCAAGTAACGTCAAAAACAGCAAGATTTCAACCAAAATAAAACCGTTTTTTACAAAATAAATGTTGGATCCCCGTGTAATTCATCCTTTTTAACAAGTTTATTTAAAAATATTAGGGTTCTGAGGGTTGGATTAATCACCCACCCACCATGTTCGGGGTCGACACTTGAGAATATCTAAGGACAGCATAATAGATTTTAACAGCATATTGACTTTAATACAATTTTTCTGTTGTTTAATAGATTCGCAGCAAATAAACTGCAAATCTTAATATCCCAACAAACACATTTATATACCAGCTGAGTTTGAATACTATATATATATTGTGCATATAAATTAGTTGTCCCTTTAATAGGGCATGTTTTCTTCCAAGATTTATGTTCACTGATGATTGTAAAGTTTAATTTTCTTAAAATTTATTAACCACCACTGAAATTTTTTCTTAACTACTCACCAAGCACCAGTACTGACTGCAATTCTGCTTTTTCAGCTACAATATTCAATGATTGCTCTAGCTTTGGTTTCATTTACAATAATAGTTTATTTTTAAAATTTGTTTTAGGATTGGAAAACCTGTTCTATGAGGGTAGTTTATTTTAATGGCATTAATTTGATTATGATGCTTCAATTATTTTTAACAGAAATCTGACTTCTATTTTTGCAGAGTTTTATGGTGACCCAGACAATGAAGAATATGGTAAAATGTACTTAGAAATGCCAATCAATGAGAAAAGAAAGTTGTACAGGTGTGGGAAAAATTTTGAAAAAGCTGATGAGCTAGTTGTTTGGCCTGCCATTTGGCAGGTTCGGAAAGAACATTTCAGGTTCAAAGGTAAGTAAACCATGCTGCTAGAACTATCTCCATTGTAGCTAAAGAACGCTGACTTTTGCTTCATTGGTAAATGTGTAAGAGTGATGTTTGCTGCTTTGCAAAGGTTTCTATAAAGAACAGTGATGACTAGTTTGGTAATGTTTCCCTGAAAGAGTTTTGTTAGAGATAAATTTAGTTTTGCAGTGATGAATTTTTTTTTGTTTTTCTTCTAATTTTTGATAGCTGATGAAAATGCATGAAATATTTCTTCAAATTCTGCAGTGTGGTATTTTCCTGGGTGAATTTCATTGGACTTGGGCCTGTAGAAATTTTTGGCGTACACTGAGGGTTTTTTGGCATTTGCTGTGCAAACCAAAACAAAAGTTTTTGGTGTACGTAAAACAGGAAGCCACTAAACATGAGAAAGAATAAAATAAAGACTACACCACATACACCACAGTTTCTCTATTAACAAAATTTCTTTGCCTGGCATACAATATTTACAGCTTTATTAACTGCTCCTATCTTCGGCCTACCTAAACAAATTCCCCAGTTTGCCTTCGGCATATAGTTAACATGAAATACAACCTGGGGTATTGTGCTTATTCATCTTATATCAGATTCTTACACAGCAATCAAGGACCGAGATACCAGGGGTATACCGAAACATTAAGTGTTATAAATAAAATACCTTTAATGTGAAAAATATGGCTGTTTTCCCTAGTTTATCAGGGTTGGCCCTGCAAAAAAAGGTTGTATTTTGGCCTTTGACAGTAATCGATAGAAAGTTAAATTGCTTTAACAGTTTCTCTATTAACAAAATTTCTTTGCCTGGCATACAATATTTACAGCTTTATTAACTGCTCCTATCTTCGGCCTACCTAAACAAATTCCCCAGTTTGCCTTCGGCATATAGTTAACATGAAATACAACCTGGGGTATTGTGCTTATTCATCTTATATCAGATTCTTACACAGCAATCAAGGACCGAGATACCAGGGGTATACCGAAACATTAAGTGTTATAAATAAAATACCTTTAATGTGAAAAATATGGCTGTTTTCCCTAGTTTATCAGGGTTGGCCCTGCAAAAAAAGGTTGTATTTTGGCCTTTGACAGTAATCGATAGAAAGTTAAATTGCTTTCCTTAACAGAACATATTTATGATTTGCCATTGAATCATGCTACACCATTTGGCATAAATTTTTGTTGCAGCAATTTGCTGCACCCTCCCAACCTTAACATTGTAACTTTTTATGTTGTTTTGTAAGTAAATTTGGAGCATATAGATATTGGAAACATTGCATTCCCAGCAATGAAATTCAATGCTCAGTTCACTAGGATTGCATTTTCAAATATAATGAGAACCCCATCTATGAAGTTCTGGCAATATTATTGTACGTCATGGGCTGATTTTTGAAGCTGATTGAAGAAAATTATTTTTCTACTTGCAAAATGTTAATATGAAAGTAACCTTAAGCTGACATAATGGTATACAGGGGACCTTAAGCAGATATAAAGGGGGGGCACTTCTTATTATTGTGAGTTCTCTTCAAGAATTCTACTTTTAACTTATCATCATAATTGTTATTTTAAGCACTAATATTGTGAATTGGTGTTAATTTGTTGTTTAAAAAGTTTGAAGAGTGTAAATAGTTGAGTTCGAGTTTTTTCAATTGTAAATCATCAGCTGATTTGTATGGGCTTTATGTAGAGCAATACTTGTCATCAAGTGCTGATGTTTACAAATGCTTAATAAGATTAAAGAAGTACCTATTTACCATCTTTTATGAAAGGAAAGATTCCAGCATCTCAGGTTGTCTATCCTGTCAACAAATCATTCAACAACAAAATAGCAATCAAGCAAGGTGACATTACAACTCTTGAAATTGATGCTATAGTCAATGCGGGTAAGTTATATTGTTTCAAGTCTTTGTCCTCGTTTTTCTATTGCCACAAAGTCAAAAGTTTTTATTTTATGAACACTTCTGTTATAATGCAATTTGCAAAGCCTCCCTAGCTACATTGAATTGAAAGAAGTAACTTCTGTCTGCCTTTTTTAATGGAGGGAATCTTTGTCTTATAATTGCTAATCAGAGAAGTAGCAAAAAAGAGATCAACAGTGCATTTATTTCCATAAATTTAATATATGAATATCACATAGTACCCATTAATTATTATTTTGTTTATATCAAAATCAAAGTGAACCATTGTTTGTTATTATGCTTCCCATTCTATGTTGTGGCTTTTTTTCAGTCAAAACTATTTTTTTGCCCATTAATGGCGGTAAGAAGGCAAGGCATAAAGTGTACCGGACAATGATAGGTTTAAGAGTCTCTTTTAAAACTCAATGATATATTGTTCTTTTCACCAATCATGACTTTTGTGGCATTAGTCTATTTACTATTTTTTATGAATACTTTTGATGCGCTTTACAAAATGTTTTTCTTGTAATGTATCTAATACATTTTTGCTCTATCACCCTAGCTAATTCGTCTTTACTTGGTGGAGGAGGAGGTAAGAATCTGGCATCTTCTATTGTATTAACAAGAAATACATATAAAATATTGAACATAATAAACATTTTTTGTCTTGTTTCTGATTCTCTTTTTATGTTTCTTGAATAGAGTCATATTTTTTACTCAGATTTTGCATTTCAATATCTTTATTTTTGCTCTTAGTTGATGGGGCAATCCACCGGGCTGCTGGATCCTCCCTTCGTAATGAGTGTATTCCTCTAAAAGGCTGCAACACTGGTGATGCAAAAATAACTTCAGGTTTGCCAATAAATATTTACAGGCAAAGTGCATAGCTGTAGCTTAGAAGACGTTCATTCTGCAACATGCTGTTTACATTGTAATTCATTTCTCAGATGTTTGTATATATTAGATAGTATTGACCATGCTCATATTTTGGTTATGTAGACCAGATTAAGCAGACCAAAGGTAATTTTATCAGTAGTATAGTTGTTTAGAACTATCTCACCATTTTTGTTTTTAAACTTTCATAGACCATTAATTTCTCAAAATTGTTTTTCTGCAATTACTTACATGCTAGTCTTAGTGTTGGTTTTTTAAAGTAAACAGTAAAAGAACATTTTTCCAGCAAGCCATTCTTGAATATTTACTTCTCAATTTTCATTAGCTTCAAACTATTTTGTTATATTACCATATTATTTGTTCAAGCAAGTTTAACATTTTTTCTTTTCTTTTAGGTCATCGCTTACCAGCAAGATGTAAGTAGTTTTCTCATATTTTGTTGATGTTTATTTGGTCAATGACAAAACATTTTAAAAGTCCAATTCAGCTAATTTTTGCCCTATGATTAACGTCTACCACTGATTAAATATGAAAGCAGTTAGCAAATTTTTGTAATCATAGCTGTTACGGTGTTTCAGATATCATACATACTGTTGGCCCAGTTGGTAAACAGCCAGTATTTCTTGAAAGATGTTATCAGAACTGTTTGGACATGGCCCTAAAATTCAACATCAGAACAATTGTATGTATTATGAGAAATATATTCAAGTTGTAACAAATTTGAATAATGAAAAAGTAATATTCAAGTCCATCTTTAGCTCTAAACTCTTTCAGATATTTATGTAGCGTAAAAATCATATGGTGCTTGATAATAAATATTTGTTGGTTCTGATCTATTTGGTCAACGTTTTGTTTAATGCCTAATGTTCTGTTAGATAATTATATGTGATCTTTCTGCCCAGCATATTTTTAAAGAAGTTGAACCACGTTTTGGGCTATCATTTTTTCTTAAAATTTTTTTTCAAAGTTCGCATCGAAATGCAAATCTGATTTTACTTTCTGTAATTTTTTAGGCCTTCCCTTGCATTTCTACTGGGGTTTATGGTAAGAAAATACAATACATTTGCTTTACTTTCTTTAAACTTAACTTTAATTAAACATAGCCCCCATGGCTACTTGGGTTAGCAAACGGACAGTTGCTTAGCCTGATAACCAGCTCATTATTCCAAGTGTTTGCTTGGCCAAGGTTAAGTAGAGTTTTTAAGTAAAGCTTGGTAAAGTTTAAGTAAGCAAGGATAAGTAAAGCTTTCTTTGTTCTACTTAGGCTATCCGTCAACCGATGCAGCACATGTGGCTTTGAATACTGTTAGAAAATGGTTGGAAGTGGACGACAATGCTGACAAGGTATTTAAAAGCAAGACTTTATTAATTACTGACACAAGGTAGTAAAACTAGGAAGGCTGTACGCCCCTGTTAATGAGTTGATTTTAGATTTCGTTTTCGTGGCACACAGAAGTCTCTACTTCTCTTTTTCTATATTCACGAAAATATTACAATACAGATTTACATTGCAAAATTACTATACGATACAAAAGCTATACGAGCAGAAGGCTACTCCGGGGCCATTTTGACACAGAGATTAAAATCAAAACTTAGACATTAAATACACGACCTACAAGAAAAGCAAAATAAATACCAAGAAAAGAAGGACGCCTTTTCCTAAATGGGACATGTTGGTTTCATCTCTGTTTCTCTGTCTACAAATCCAAGTAAATAATATATTGTCTACGAGTACAAAGTATTGCACCTGCAATAATCTTTTCTTAAAAACTTCAATTTTCTTTATAGGTGGACAAGGTAATTTTCTGCATATTTTTAAATAGTGATTGGAACATTTATGGAGAGTATCTGCAGTTTTACTTCCCTTGTGAAGAAATCCTCCAAGAGGAAGAAAGAAACAAATCGAAAGCCGATACTAATAAAGAGAGTGCACGAAAAGACAAAGAAGGAACCGATGATTTAGGAGATGTACCAGATGCAGATTTAGACGATCTTTTGGCAATGGTCCAGGAAGAAAACAAGGATAGGACACAGAAAGATGATGAAGCGTCAAAGCAAGTTGAAGCAGGTATGATGTTTTGTGAAGATTTTATTGTTGAACTTTTAATTAAAACCAGTTTCCCTCTAAAATTGTTAATCCATCAATGTTGCAAATATTATCTTCCCAATATCCCTTTATTAAAAAGGCAATTAGAAAACACTAGCTGACAAGCATAGAATCACGCACCCGGTTGTTCTCGATGCTGGACGCTTTTGACAAAAGTACACATCTTGCTCGCTTATGTGTAATTTGTTTTTCATGTGTAAAACTCTAATGTATTAAAATAAATAATTTGCTACGACAACATATAGCAATGTTGGCTTTGTTAATTATTAAGCAACCTTTAACAATAAACAACAATGAACAACACACATTTACAAATTTTACAAAAACAAACAACACACAAGTATTTATGAAAGAGAATTAACATTTGTAGGTGGCGCATATTATTTTTCAGCTCTGAAGAATAATCTTTCCTTTAACCGTTGCATAATTGTTTGAATTTATTTCGAATCACAACCGAGGTTCAATTTTTTAGAAAAAGACATATATTGATATTTGGTCTGTTGTGTTTTTATGTGCTTATTTTGGAATGATATCATGCAGGTAATGAGAAAAGAGAAAAAGATAAAGGTGCTGGTTTGAAAAAGGAGGAGAAAAGACAGGAAACACGCAGCTCAAGAGAAGATCACGGTGACAAGACTGTGCGAAAGGATGAAGGCAAAGAGACTCTGGGTTCGGGGGTCGACAAGGAGGATGAAATGGAACAGCGTATCCTAGTTGTTGAAAAAAAAGAAGATGAGCAAAGCAAGGATGTTGATAATGTGAACATGAATAAGGATGTAGAGAATCTGAAATTAGAGGAAACCCGCGCTGAAAACGGCGGCAAAGACCAGTAAATTTGAATTGCTGCAAGATGGATAGCCGAGACACATGTTGCTATTTTATTATTAATTTGTAGAAATATAGCTAGGTACATCCCCGGGAAGAAGTGGGTATGGGTGGTTTTAGAAACGGTGTCCTTTGCTAAATTCATCAGAAAATAGTTTTAGAAAGAAAGAATTAGAAAGAAAGAATTCAAACAATCTTTTGGTGGTACAAAACTTAAAAATGGCTTTAAAAAAAGCAAACATTTGAGTATGCTAAAGCTTTACGTCTGACACTATTCAGAGTATGAAACGTCAGAACATAGATCGAAAACTCTACGCTAGGAAACAAATCTACCCTGTTGTGGACCGAAATAGGCGAATCAGTAACGCGATCAGATGACTGTTGAGGTTGCCCGATCTGTGCCGCTTGCCTATTGAGAATATTACCAATGGAATCTTAAGGCGAAAACGAACTCCTTTTGTCTGCACAAAGCGGTTTTTCGTGCTTATTAAATAGATTTCAAAACTATATGTTTGCTTTAGTATACTGAAATGTTTGCTTTTTTCAAAGCCATTTTAAAGAAAGAATTATAAATAAGGGACGGTACTCTGTCAAGATGTTTGCCACAACATTCGGATGAGTTTGAGGAGGTTTAGTCTCTTTGCACTCTTCAGTCGTGTGTTCTTGCTTAAGCAGTACTTTTTGCAGTGCTTCAAGTTGTATAAAAGATCTATCTAATCTTTCACAAATCGGTAACGCAAGTTATTGTTGAGATGCCATTGCCTAAAATTGACCCCTTCTGACTGACAACTTAACTTGTCTATGCATTGATTGTATTGAGGAAGAAGAACTTGAAATGATGCCTGCTCTTCCTTTGTTGCTTGCTTTGTATTTGGTTTGCATTCACAATGTCTTTTTACAAAAAGTGTGCGCGATCTTTTCTTCACACCTCCGAATGTTTGAGTCGCCTCCTCAGTGACTTTTCTTTTGAATACAGCCGCGAAACGTTACCGTGCTTTCTAAAGTAATCTGCATTTAGAAAATTCGGTTGTAGAGATATTTCGGCGATGGAAAGTTTTAAGGGCCTGGCTGGACAACATATATCCGCTTCATAGCGTCTATTGTAAGTTATCTATGACTATTCCTTGATTGACTTAAAACACTTCTATGTTATTTGTATCGTTTTTAACTACGGCAAAGCTAATTTACAAGCACCACGTGTTTCCTTTTTCTGTTTCAATTTTTGTAATGGAAGCATCAACGTGACTTCGTTTAATAGAAAATTTGTTTCGTCACATCTCTCTCTTTTACCTTTTTTTGTAAACATGTTTATACGAAGACCAGTATCTACACTTATCTGCTCAGCTCAGTGCAGTTTCTTTGATGTAACTCAATTCATTCCGTTGTCAGTTAATATTGTGTCTGCCAAATATTCGCAAAGGGCCCTACACGTAGTGCTTCACAGGAGTCTGCTAAAATTACTTGCACCATTAAGCAATTTACATCTGCCCGAAAACTACTACTACTAGCGTCCTTCTCCCAAGAACTGATAGTTTCGGCAAAAATCAGACGGGTCACACGAGTGAATGTTCTTCGTAATCTCTTAGCTTATTTGTAGTTTATCAAAATTGTTGTAAGGGGGGAGGTGGATGCCGGTGGATTTGCGCAAGATATCGGCAAATTCCAAGTGTTCTAAGATTTTTGGCAGGAGTTTTAAGTAAACTGTTTGCTAGTACTTACAACTTTGATGTGTAGGCCCTCGCAATTCAAGATAAATAGAGTCATGGATTGCGCCAGATCTAAATCTCTATCTGAATGGAACGAAGATATGTTGATGGTTGGCATCAAAAATGACATCATCTCATCTCGAGAAATCTTCCTCGTGGTCCTTGGGTAATCCTTAGTCCATAAACAATATTTTTAGCCTTTGGTTGCATGGGGTACAAAGTTGCCTTCTTTGGCCCTAGGTGACATGGTTAATGCAATGCCCCGCACGACGCCCCGTGCATCGCCCAGTGCAACACCCTGTCACCCTTTAGCTTCTCTTGCGTTGGCTTGATACCAGTCCCACACAATTAGGCCAAATTGATCCAGATTTATCACAAGATTCTTATCCTTGTTTTTCCACTCAATATTTACACCGTTCTTATTTTATTAACAATATAACACTGTAACGAAGAATGATAAGCTCTGTCTTACCTTTTTACGGTCAGACTTATCGAATAAACGAGAATTACATGGTCTGAGAAGAAAACTTTTTAAAGAATAATGATATTCCTCCGATATAAAGCTTTGCAGAGGAGTGAACAGAGGGGTCAACGGTAGCAAGAAACCCCCCTGTAAAGCTTAACTGCTATTTTGCCGGAAAATTTCTGATCTTGTTGGAAATGTGACAGGGTTGGTCTATCTTTATAATAAATATCTTTATAATAAATGAAACTGATGATGAACACTTTTATAATGTCACAATTCAGCTACTGCCTATTAATCTGGATGTTCCATGACAAAAATATTAAAAACAAGATAACAGGATACAGGAAAGGGCCCTTCGAATCGCATACAAAGACAACACTTCTCCTTACGAGAAATTGTTAGAAAATGATATTACAGTATCTATACATAAGAAGAACCTACAGTTGCTCATGGTTGAAATTTACAAAACAAGGAATCACTTGAATCCCTCGTTTATGATGGAAATTTTTGAGGAAAAGGCAATGCCGTATCAACTAAGAAGCTCGAGCAATTTAAACCTACCAAAAGTGAGAGCCACATGCTATGGTACAGATACCGTAAGGTTCATGGGTCAAAGAATATGGGCAAAATTACCTATAGAAGTGAAAACTTCAGTCTCCGACTGTTTTTAAAAAACATCTTAAGAAAACAAAATGCAAACATTGCAACTGTAGGATTTGCAAAACTTTTATATATGGTTTAGGTTTCTTGTAATTATTATGTATTTCCTTTGTATACACCTTTGTAAATAGTTGGCCTTAATTAGCTTTTATTTTTAGCTATTTCGAACAGCCAACTTTAAATCAAAGTATTAATAATAATAATAATAATAATAATAATAATAATGGAAACTTTTCATTTTGAAATCCAGTTAAAACTACAATTACAAATCTCACTATTACAAGGTAATTTGTAACTGGCTAGCCTGTTTTTACAAAATAAGACTATTACAATCGTAGTAAAGAGAAAAGAAAAAAAATTTAAAAGGGGAGTAGCTCTGGGTTAGTCCATGTTTTGTTCCTACAGCAAAAAATGTAATAGGTGGTACGCATGGATATCGTAGAAAGCTTAGAAATGAGATATCGTTTGTGTTGATCATCGATGGAAAGAGAGTCGCACATTTCAAGGAATGAGCTGCATGAGTCGCTGAAGATGCCAAGAGAGCTGATGGAGAGATTTACAAATATGACAGATTTGAACCTTAGTCTTGGATCTGAGACAAGGCGAGCATGTTTTAAATGTTTCCTTTTTGCATTGCAGTTAATGTTAGTTTCAAATCCTATCGTTAGTTCCAAAACATAAAGAATGTTTTCCTTTGTACGCAGAAGTAGATCTGGGCGCAGATTGTCTCCAGTTATGATGGATGGTGAGGAGAAGCCAGGTATATCGGCAAAAAGAGAGGATCCCTCTATTGCTTTCAAGGAGGTTGCAAAAAAATTAGAGCAGAATTATGACGCCAGGTATAACGACCTTGTTCGAGATAAACCTTGCAGCCTGCAACGACATGGAGTAAAGTTTCGGGAAGAAGGCAGAATTCGCAATCAGATGATTGGCTTAGGTTCCAAATGCTTAGATTTTTGCGAGTAGGGAGAGTATTGTTCAGGTATTTGATGGTGAAGTTGAAGATGTTTGTGGGTAGGTTGCTCTGCACAACAGACCAAAGACCATTGAGCTTTTTAAGAGAGTGGTCCAACAGAAATGAAATAATAGCACCCTGGGATAGTAATTGATGTGCCAAGCGCTCTCTACTGTCTGATTTTACTGCTTTCAGTACATCTTTGGTGTTACGGTAAATGTCGTATTGCAGATTCATCCCACTACTGGTGTTTTTCCATAAAGCTTGAATGTTTGTGTTAGGAAAAGTTCGGAGGGCATTGCGTGAAACAGTTTGGCTTTGAGTGAATTTGACAGAAGGTAGCTGAAGATCGAGACCAAATTGATTTTTAGAAAGAACTATACTAGTTAAAGTAGCACTTATGGGAAGATCAAGCCACTGGCGAATGTATTTAGAGACAAGATTATCGAGGTTCTCAATGACCCAGGTCTTCGATAGGTCTGCAACAGTGAAGTGCCAAGAAACTTTGGACAATACATATCTGTGGTACAATAGAAGTTTATTTTTGGAATGCAGAATAATAATAATAATAATAATAATAATAATAGATCTTTATTTAAATATGTTTTTTAAAAGGAAAGAGTTTGAAGCGGAATATAACGAAGTCTTTCTCTGTTCTTAATCAGATTGGCAATCTCTTTCAGTAAGGTGTGATGCTTAAAAATGCCTTTTTGAGGAGAGGCCAAGAACAATCTTCAATTCATATGATATATGACACTTAATTTTGAATAAATGATAAGAATTTATATCTTGTTTATTTCAGTACTGGTGTCGTTATGTTATGTACAAATATAGGACAAGATAAAACTGTTTATCAGATTGTGTCTAAATTGCTCGCCCCTTGTATGAATTTTCCTATCTACGTCACTGAAACTTTGTGAAAATGTGCCAAAAATATAAATATAAATCTGGTCATAATATAAATCAAATTGTGAGTGTCAAAGCGAATTTCTAATATCATAGGCTAAATAAAAGAGATTATCAGTAAAAGCTGCGTTTTAGTAACCGTTAGTTGCCTCTCGTTGAATGGCAGACCCAAAGTCTCATAGTCCACGCTCCCACAGATTTAAATGATTTCTGATCTGTTCACTCTACTTGTCTTTTTCACGCAAATATTCTATTACTTCATTTTGATGTAGTTGTTTCTATATTTCTAAAATATGCTGCAATTTTAGCCCACTGCATGAACGATTTTTGTCAGAAAAGAGTATGAAAATAAATGGTAGTGAATTATCCGTCACGCACCCTTTGAGCTTGTAACTGCAAAAACAGAAGCAAGGACACCCACAAAAATTTCACTGGCTTATAACAAAAATAGTTTTCTTCTTCGATCTTTCTTCCAATAATTGTAATACATTTGCTATTTACAAGGTTAGACTTTGACGATTTCTGCAGAGCTCTCGCTAATTGCAATCGAACTATCTTCGTTAGTTACTTTGTGTGGCTTAATGTAGAGTTTTGCAAATGTGCCTCCAGTCTGGCCTTTTACCAGTCTTCCAGGGTTTATGCACAGACATCCATTAACATTCTGTCAAGGAATAACGAACATTGTCACGAACATTGTCAAATGGAAAAGTTAAGGATAATAAATGATGAAACAGAAACAAGTGATCATGTAAAGAAATCTAATTAGTAAGAATAGAAACATTTGCCAAGCACACTGAATCTGATCTTTAAGTTGAATCGCAGATATAAATAACACACTGTCTTACAACCTCCAGCGTATTCAATGTTGAGTGTGAGGTGGATATAGTTTCTCCTTTGGCCCAAGGGGAAAACAGCCGTGGGCTTTTGGCTATAGGTCTTCCCTTGAAGCAATACACTTGTCAGAGTGTCTGAATTTGTGTTACTTTGATGAAATCTTTGGCGAAAAATTTGTGCACCTCTTGAGGACAGTAAAAAGGCTAACTTGCCTTAACCACCCACTTATACCTGGATTTCACCAACTTCAGCCAAAAGGTCATCCCAGATTCATCTAGTTTCTTTGCATCTAATTCTTTTACTATCATGAAATAAACATTGCAAAATCTGCGAAGAATTACAAATACCAGATACAAGACAAACCTTGATGAAGAAGCGTAGATCACTTGGCACTATAGAACATCAGGGGTAACTTGCATCAAAGCATGTTCCTCGAAATGTAGGTAATCAATGTTGACCTCTTCAGATGGCGGTTGAAGCGGGTAGTATCTAAATAAAAACCATAAGTTCTGTTTCACCAGACATGTAGTAAATGAAAATGCAACCAGGAAAAAGTTTTGAAGATACTAGCCGTTAGTTTTGCCACCTTTTGTCAGATATTTTGGAGAATATGTTGATAAACATTCTGAAAATCCTCAAGATCCACATTTTTTTGTACAAAACATATATCTTAACAGACCCTAAGTTGTGATGCCTCCCAAAAGCTATTTTTGTGATTTTCATTTCACATGTTCGCAAGTACTTTTTATAAATGCTAGGGAAATCGAAGTCAAATGAGAAGCGAAGTCAAGTTGAATGTTTCCGCAAAAAACAGAGCTTAAAAAACAAAATACGGCCGTGATAAATATTTGCACACTGGATTTAAAATGTTTTTTATTTTTACAAGTAAATAAACGCAGGAATATGATGGAATGGGATTCTGGTTTGAGAAATACTATCGCAAGTAAAACTTTAGCTTGTGAGAGTATGCAATGTAAAAACAGGAAACTGCCAAATATAACCACATAATTTACTCACGACTGCTGTTTCAGAAGATGATCGCAGATTCTTCCGAGGCGATCTGATGACCCAGCCGAGCTGAAAAGCAGTAAACAAAAACTAATTTCCGCCTCGTCCTCATAATTGGCGTTAACAATTAAACTGAGGATTCTGCAGTGGTAAATAAATGGCTTCCTTCTGAGATATTTCTACCTTCTTCATTTTAAACCATAAAAAACTACGCGAGATATGGAGCCTCTAACTATTTCGGATTTATTTTCAGCATAAAAAAATCTAAATTTATCAAGGAAAAAACGATAATGTGTAAAATACCTGGATTGGTTCTTTATTGTTGATAAATATTTGGAAAACTGAGTAAATGATAATTCAACTATCCAGTATTTTGGGGTGCAATTCGGCTTTTTCGCGAGCAAAATATTATTCCTAAGGGGAATTTTTGTGTGTAATTCATGTGTTTTATGGTTTGATACTTTTTAACTAAGTCACTGAGTTTTTTCGCTGTTGTTCAAAAAAGCTATAAAAATAGTTGCTAATCCTTGCCAATCGGATATCATCATATTTCGTAAAAATGAAAGAGGCAAGCAAAAGCATGATCACATGGTTTGAATAATCACTTAATCATCAACCCATTATGTGGTAGCAATAGCAAATAATACACTTACAAAGAGAAAGCTTCCTCTGAGCCAAGATGAAATAGAATGTCAGTTGAGGTGATCCCAAAAACCACGTCGTTGAAACTTAACGTTGCGGGGTCTGATACAAAGTTTACGTTCTATATGAATTGAGAAACCAAAGATAAAACAAAAATAATTAAAATATTTCAAGGTAAAGAAACAATGGGTTCCTTTTTAAAACTATTGGTTTTTGTCGGACACTCCTTACAAGCATAATCGTGGGAAAATGACAAAAAAGGTTAAGCGAAGATAATTTCAAATTTTGTTGTATGAGGGCTAATTTGAAAAAATAACGCCATTAATTTTCAAATTCATTGACAAATGAACACAGTATTTTAAAGCAGCGGTGACCTGTTTGGTTTAACGAGGCAACAGTGAACAACAGGACGTTTTGGGCCAACTTAGGCCACCTTAGGCCACCTTAGGCCACCTTAGGCCACCTTAGGTCACCTTGCCAATGCGTTGAATATTGGTGACGGATGCACAACCTACCCTTAAATATGTATAATATGAATATTTCAGGCTCTATAATTATGTTAATATTAAATTGTGTTATATATCATTTCTTTTTAGAAATAGAGCTGAACTCCGTATTGGTAAACAAAGGCTTGCTATACAGACTTGTCTGCAAAGGTATGTAGGTTATTGTGAATACGTCATATTTTGCCTTTACGTTATCTTAAGCACTAACTAGAATTGAGAATATAAACATAAAAAATATCATGTTATATTTTTACCTCTTTAAAATAATTAGGCCCACATTCAAACGGAGGTTGCGGATAAACATAATGGTGGTGTGCATCTCTTTGTGATGGCACAAAAACAACTTTTGATCCAACACTGGAACAAAATGAAGCATATTGTGAACGTTAGATATGTCAAACTGACTGTTTGGCAACAGAAAGTGGAATTTATGTTTACTTCCGGAAAGGCATTCAGTTGGGTTTTGTAAGCACTTCTACAAACTCGGTTTAAACCAGTTAACCTAAAACAACTTATTTAAGGTCGACTTAGCACAACCGAATAAATGACATGTCTCAAAACGTTCACGCTACATTATTTTGAATCAAATAGATATCTCAGACATAAAATCTCAGTTAATATCTATTCCAATCATTCAATTTAAATAAAAGAAAATTATTGCCAAACCTCATCGCAGAACTCGTAATCAGGTCTCTGTATTCCTTGAATTTTTCATCGAAAGCAAAGTCGACTTCGGCTTTCTAGAAAATCATTGACACTAACATACTAATAAAATCTATAATACGGTGGTCTTTCGCTGTATTTTGAAGCAGGATCACAGTAAAATGATTTTCGTTAAATCTTAAGAAATTTTTCGATTAATTTGGTGGCTGGAACGGGAGTATAATAAATATTGCTGAATAAACAGGGAAGCAGATTACCAAAAAACTGTACTGTGTAAAAATAACGGTATAAAATAACGGTATAATGTTTAAGTTTCAAATAGTGAAACTTAGGGAATAAATGAGAATATCACACTTACCTCTATTGCTGGCATTCTGCTGTCAATGAACGGGCCAAGCTGAAAAAGAATACCCCATCATACTAAGTTGTTCAATTTGTTTAGAAGATCGCCTTAGTGCCTAAGTACAAGCCTATACCCCTAATAGAACTTTCAAGATGTGAAAAGATTATGTCAAATTTCATGGGAAACTCCACGAAGACTCTGAACTCTTCAATTCGTCTAAAATAAACATCTTTTATAAACAAACATTCGTAACATAATTCAAAGTCTATCTGTTCAATGTTATAGTAAAAAAAGCTGCTTGTGGCAACGTTATCTAGAAAAATTGCTTGCTCTTAATCAACTTTGTGACTCTAAGATGACGGTCAACTATCATAACTCGAGTCTAAAGTATTTATCTTTAGGGAGTCGCAAGAAGTTCTACTTTCAAAGACTTTATGTAGTTTTGTGTAAAATATTTCTTTGACCATTTCTTTGACATGGGTTTCATGGAAAAACCAACTGATCTTTTGAAATTAGCATGTTCAAAAAGATTGATAACACTTTCAGTTCTACATGGGACAATTGAGACGACTTAAAGCATAACAAAGTGTAACACAAAATTTTACTCGTTGTTTTTGTAAACATCGAAGTTCTAAATGTGTAGCCTTCATACCATAATGCAGACATCAGGTCTTTCGGTTTCGATGATATTTAGAAAGTCTCCAAGTGGTGAATGTGATAAAGTGTCACTTGTCGCAAACGGCCCACAAGCAACGTAAACGGTAAAGTCAGCTGAAAAGAGACAAAATTAACTAGCCAGGATCCGGTACTCGTTGGAAACTAACAAAAATTGCAAATTCAAAAAAATCGTTGATTTGCTTCAAAGATCAGGCAAAGGTGTGCATACTGCATTGTTAGTTCACACAGTTTACATGACATCTATATATATATATATTAAATATAAAAATATTAAATATAACAATAACCATAGAGAGAGTAGTTTCAACATTTGCCTGATGATCGCATTAATTGTGAAAATTAGTGTAGCAATTTAGAACTGTCCTGTACTAAGCACAAAAAAGCGTGTACAGCTCTGCCTGTACGGTATCGAGAACTTTATGACAGACCGGTAAACAGTAATTTGCATTATATCAAGATTCGTATGCGAACATGAGATCATACCTTTATTGATTGGCTGGTCTTTGTTAAGTGTTGAGCGGAATGGCAGCCTTACACCCTAAGAAATATCACAAGAAATTTTGATAAGATTGAATCTTTAGTTATTTATAACGCTACAAATTCTAAACTGTTAAGGTTTTTACTAATACTTTTACGTTTCCTGTCGAGAATACGATATTTTCTCACAGAAAAATATAGCTTCATAGAAGCAGATTGATCTTCTTTAAATCGGTCTATAAATCTTCTAGTTCATATTAATTTTATGTAAATATCCAACGCTTTTAAATGTTATTGTCCGTTCACTTAAAAAACTTTTGCTTATACAAAGGAACAATAATTATCAAGTAATATTCACCTTGATATCACTACCTATTCAATGACTGCAAAAATCTGTAATCTTATTGTTTCGAAGATTCTAAATAAAAAACTGAGGTACTCACATCATGAATCTCTTTCACGACAAATCTGTTCGTGGATCTGATACCTTTTGCACAAACAACCTAAAAATATATGCCAATAATTGAATTCAGTATACACAAGTATCGCCGGCGAGAAAAGTGGGGTGTCGGTTGGCAGGATGTAGTTGTCATAAGAACACAGGGTCTATGGGGCCAACAAACTGGAAATGGAAAAGTAGGTTACTGATCAATAAAAACTATTATCCCTAAGAAGTACATCACTGGCCCTCTTGTTGTAAAAGCCATTATAGGACTGCGTTGTTGAAAATTCCAAAATCTCACACTGTGTTATGGAAATTGTCTTAGAATGCAACCTAATTAAATGATAAACTTCTTGATGACTGGTCACCATGATAAGTGTCCTTGCAAAAGTGGTGCCCTCTCAAGATACAAATTATCCCCGCCAAAGCACTGGCAGTTGACTTTCAGTGGACTTACCTGACCTGGAAAGGAAGAAAAGGAGCGAACTTCTGAAACATCGAAATTCACGCGCTCCCCATTTGAGATTCGTTTTGTACCCTCAATCAGCATTGATTTGGCGTTTAATTTCCCCATCGAATCGCAGCAAATTCTCCCAACACAAGTTATTTCTTCCTGCATGAAAACAATGCAATGAGAAAATACAATTATAGTCAAATGAATCGGAAAGTCTTCCTTTTTCAGTAAACTTTACCACATGCCAGTCGAGTTGGGGCCTTGGAGGAAAGTATATCTAGCACGGGAAAGGTTCGAAGACATTTAGATCAATACGTAGGTTTTTATTCATTGGACCTCAGCTTTCGGAGGATTTCAGCTTCTCAAGAAAACTACATGGCACGTAGAAGGTCTGTTTGGCGACCACTCTCGTCCTTGTTCATTTCCGTATATACAGGAAAGCAAAACAGCAGCAAGGACAAATTATACGAAATTTTGACAAATTTTCATCGGTGAAATTGGTCGTAGAAATGTTAAGTCTACAGTTTTAGACTGGAAAAAAAAGCATCATCTTACATCAATGACGGGTAATAAATATTAGATTACATAACTCCGTTTAATCCTACTAAACAAACCAATAATATAATGTTGGGACATAGATTTTAAAATGGGAGCTGTATCACAGGCCCTTCGACAAGTCTTCCACAGCCGTTGAAAGGAAAAGGCAGAAAATCTTGAGATGAAAGAATGAGACTTGAAAATCATCTTTATCAAAAGTAGAGAACTAAACACCAATATAGAGCAGCCGTCTTGTTTTACCTTGTGGACAAGTTAGACAATGAGCAAAGCAAGATTTCCAACTGCCCACGCTATCGTTGATCTCCATCAAAAGAATTTTAATGATCATCATGACAAAAAGAGGGAAAGGCCTACCTGTAAAGAATGCGTGATGCGTTTGAATTCATCCAAACCAAAAGCAGTTGACATGGAATCGCCAAGAGATTTTATGATGCCATCGAGCACTGAAAAAGAGAGAGAATATTGTACTCGTTGAAGTTCTCCTGAAAAACCCGGTTCACTTTAGGGCGCGTAGCTCGAAAGCTCCTCTGAGTTATTTCTAGGTGTCCTTCAGTATTTAATTCTTCCTTGCTGATAATTTCATGTAAAATATGCTTTTTAAATCTTTTAATCGTTTATGTTAGCACTATCGTTCCACTTGTAATTATTTAAAATAAACTGATAATGAAATGTTGAAGTTGAAAACTTTTGAGTAAATCCTGAAACTTCTGTCTGAGTACTTCGGTGGAATTCTATACATCTCTTCAACCTTGTGTTTGCAAAGCACCAATTGTCGTACGGTGGCACTAAGAAATTGGTTGGCTTTGAAAACAACAAGATACGCTTTCTATTTCGAAAGGAACAATTACTATCCAAATGAACACATTTTTTTAGAATATCACAGAACTTTTTAGAATATCACAGATTTCTTCCCAACTTAAATAAATTTCTCTATGAATACATCGCACTTTGTGGAGAAGACACCTACAAAGAACACCTTTGAATAAAATTGAATTTTTTGTGAAGCACATTTTGACTCCGTCCTGTTACAATTTCAGGGTTTAGCGTATCAACATATAGCGGCAACAGAAATGGGAACAATTACAATGAGTGATGCATACTAAAACAAATATTTCAACGTACCATATGATCGATCAGATAACTTTTCAAACATGTATTTATAAGGTGTTTTTAGGTTTGCTTCTTCGCAGTATGGCTTTATCTCTACGCCTTTACGAGTGCCTTGCCATTTCGACACGTTGTCTCCTGAAAAATAACATGATGCGACAATTTGTCCTTTGTTTTGTCTTCCTTCATACTTTGGAGAAGCAGCAACCCTAAAAGACGAATTGCTGTCAAAACAGGTCAAATATAAAGTCTGAATGTTTCTAAAAGACGTGATCAGAGACAACAGAAATAAATTTGCCTCAAGTGGTAACGGAAAATTTTGAAGAAGGCACGAAAATGCTTTGCATTTGGTTCTGCTAAATTTGAAGATATAAGACAGAAAAGTTTATGCCAAGGGCCAGAATCCGGAAGAGACAAGATGAGCTGCTAGAGCCTTCTCTTTGCAAAACTAGAAAAATACATTACTAAGTATTTCTATTACTTATTCATTACACATAGTTACAAAAGGAAATTGAATACAATCTGGTTAACCGGTTTGAAATGATCAGTTTAAAACATTAGGCATGCAGCAAAAGTCAGAACTGGGAACCATCTTGTTCAAACCCAGTTAAATGATAAAGGCAGCAAAAATGCATGCGCAGTACATCTTAATCTTGTTTGTAGCCATTCCATCGGTGATCTGTGATTTGATTAAACTTCTGCTATCACAGCAAGCAAGCAGCTATTTTATGTCATATTTGCCCTGTCTTTAAAATTCTTTTTTCAGCCATCTTTAGTACAAAAAGCTTATCAGTCAGCAAACAGATGATCGACTTGTTAGATTTTCTTAAGATAAATTCAAAAACAATCTACAAAAATTCAAAACTATGATAAGATGTCACGAACCCTGTATTAGGAGAAAAGGACCCTGGCGAGAACGGAACATTAGATTTCCGCACAAGCGATACAATCCTTTTATTTGTTGCTTCTTCAGGAGTTGTATGCGAGCGTTTTCCAGAACCCTAAAACAGAACACCCTTCACTGAGATTTGAAGAAAAATATACATGAAGTGACTTTGGTAAACAGGTGGATTTAAATGGTGATGTTTTGAAAGTCAAACTTCATTTGTAATACCTTAGGACCCCCCCCCTGTAGTTGCACGCCTGCTTATGCTAATAGCAGAAACATAATGGAAATAAGTCAAAATCGTCGATATAAAATGTGCGTGCTTCATTTCAGGTCATACTGACTGAGAACATCTAAAAATTGGCATACAGATAAAGAATATTAATAGATTTGTCTGAAATTTTACCCCAAGCTTTAGATCAGGGGTGGGCAAAATATTATATCATAATTTTTCTTGGTTGGCAAGGATGATTTTCCGAGGATGATGTTATAGAGATGTTTGTTATTGTAGTGTAATTGAATTTAAATGAAAGTTTTTTATTAATATCATAACTATTTTATTACAACTATTGCATTTTTTTCTTATTACCGTTGGCCTGCTTAAAGAAAAGGTTTGAAAAATCTGGCCCAGTCTCCAAAAAGGTTGCCCACCTCTGCTTTAGATCTATGTATAAAGAGCTTTTATGTAGCTTCAATAACTTGATTGATATTTGATTTGAATTTTTGAAAAAAAATGTAATATAATGCAACAATGGTGCTTTAACGGATGCTATAGGACACTTATTCTCGGGTTGCAGTCAAGGTTTCTTTAGATTGGGTCTCCTTTTCCAAAGAGAAATTGGTGCATGCTTAAGTGTTATTAGACTTTTGTTGAAGTATTTTTTGCTTGAGACAAAAAGGGATAGTCAGCAGGAAATGATCCCCCTTTCCATTCAACTATTGACATGCTTATTGAAATAGACTTTTATAGTAAATGTAGAATTCATAACTCTTTTAAAAGGAAGTTTTTCAAAGATGCAATATGCTTAAAATATACTTTCAAATCCAAAAGTGATTTGCCAGCTAAACATTACTGTTTATCTAATTGAAATCTATTTTGGGTGAATGATGCAGAAAGCATAACAATAATAATTTTACCTTTGACTGTGGTGTATTTGCATACCCTAGTAACATATCCTCTTCTTCTTCTTGTTCTATCAAACTTAAATTTAGGTTAAGGCTTTTGTTAAAATGAAATCGATAAAAACCAAGGCTTTAATTGATGATCTCTTAATTTGTTTGCATGAAGTATAAATGTGATATTGAGGTTATGATCCTTTGTGTTCACTTTCCAAGTTAAATTCTCTACCAGCCCCCACCCACCCTGGGTTCTTCCCTTTCCCATACAAGATAGCCAGGTTTGCACCTATTGAATCGTCTGTAGGTAGAAACTTCCATATTCACTTTGAGGTGCTATTACTCCTTCCATATAAGAGGTAATATGTACTTTTAAGCCTGAGTTGAAATAGCTGTCCATAGAGATATTCAACAGCCACAAAAAGGCATACATGAAAGTTTTTCCTTATCAAACATCCATTTAAAAACTTATAAGGCATCATGATTAAATTGGAGTCTATTTTAGACAAATTGAAAGGATACTTTGCTTGTAATGTTTTCTTATCAAACATATATGGATTTGACTGTTTGTTTGATTGCTTTTTCTCTTTGGTTGAATTGGGTCCGATAATTGCAACATACTAGAAACAAGGAGAAGAGGTATATCTAACAAGCATCAAGGAGCAGATCACAAGGAGAGCAGGGGGATAAAATATTCAATATGTATTTTGCAAATTATCAGGATGTCTGAAGGTCACACACTGAAACAATGAATGAAACAACTTAAATTCTGAATCCAGTTCTAAGAAAATAAAGAATCTAAGAAAATAATGTGTCATTTTAGAAACGAATTGAATTTTAGAGACTGGTTAATGTTTATTTGTGGCTCTTTTAGGTGCTTTAATTTGCTCAAATTAGCAGTATCCATGAGATAGAACAGAAAAGATAAAAAGTAGGGGTGTATCCGATATCTGGTAGCCCGGATAATCTGGTGCCGGATCCCTGATTTTTTGAAAATCCGGTTCCGGCCAGATCTGTCTCCGAAATCCAGCCATTTGCCGGATTTTCAAGAATTTAATTGGAAGAAAGAAATTTTTTAGAGAAACCGGTTATAAAAAAGTAAATGCAACAAACAGACAAAAATTAAAAGCAATAGAACAAACTTGAATGTAATTCTAAAAGTTAAAAGCACCCCTAACATCAGTTTTTCAAAAGTTAAAGTCGCCCAAGGTCGAATGCAAGAAAGGGAACTTCTCGACATCCCTTAGAAGAAGCCTTGATCGCTCTTCTTAGAAGATGTTTCCAGTCTCCAAAAGAAGCCGCTCTGAATACACACTAGATTCTGGAGTAGACAAATATTGTTGGGCTTGTTTGATTATGTGGGGGAAGGTAGTTTGGTGCTGCTTCCACCAAAGGAAAGGACTTTCTTTGCATGGTATGCATGACATGTTGATATACCTCTCAGGCTCTGCAGCTATAACAGTTAATACATTAAGGAGCATCAGATCTTAACCCAGGCTCACCCCAGACCCACTTTACACAATGAAAAGCAAATTTGCCATGTGAATCACACAGAGTTTAACCAATGTTAACTTAACCTGTATTTAACCTGGATTAAGATTTGAATTGCAAGTGCTTGTCATTGGGAAACATGACAGGATGGTATATTCATAACATTTTTCTCTTCATTCTTTTTCCTATGTATTTCCTTGCAAAGAATCTCAAAGCTATTTTATGACAGAAAAATCCGGTAATGGCTGGATATTCCGGCCAGATTCTATGAAGAGATCTGGTAAATCAGGTTGTGGCTGGATTCTGAAAATACTAATTCGGTACATCCCTAATAGAAAGTCTTTTAGCAATTGGATAGATCATGGCTTACCTTACAAAAGTCATCTAAAACATCAACCGTGAAATCACAATCATTCTTTGTAGCAACATACGTAAACCATCTTGCCAGCATGTCAGATGCACTGAGATTGTATGAGGTACACATTGATTGCACTAAAATTAAAGATTTACATTTAGTATAATAAACAGCTAATCATTTGTTTGAGATTTTTCTTAGTCAATGAAAATTTTGAATTCAAGTCACTCTCTGATAATTATTGTAAGCAAACTTGAGTACTTGCATTCTGCATTCAACAAATATTTTTTTGTTACAGCTGTGAAAATGAGCCTGTGGAAGAATTTTTAGGGACCATCATTTCTGTGTTGCAAAACCTTGGCTAAATGTTGTGATTGGTTTCAATTGTAAACTGGAATTGAAATAGCTCTAAGATGTTTTTTAAAATTTGTTTCCAAAACTCAATTACTTCCCTGTTATTTTTTCCAATATTTTGCTTTTAGGTAGTAAGAATTATTTTACTGAATTAAAACAGTCCCCCATACAAAAATAAGGGTCCTGCTGCACATCAGTCAAGGTCTTTCTTGATCAATGCTATCAAATAACTGTGGTTTTTTGGGCACTAATTTCAGTTAAACTTTATATCAACAATGAATAAAGTGTTACTATTTTATTCAAAAACCTTTTTAACCATTTTAAAAGTTGCGTTTTCAAGGATTTTTGTTGGATTAAATATTTGAAATAAATTGTGAAAATTTTCAATTTCTATCAGCCTACATCTTAGTCGAAAAATTCCAATTGTTACAAGTCAGTTTTTCACAAAATATATTGTAGCCTATTTATGATAAAAAAATCCAAGTAACCTGTAAAGGTAGGATAATAAAGAAAACATTTCTAATTTTGAAGCTCACGAAACCAAATAATTATTTTTTAAAGATGAGAGCCTCGTTGCTAAATAAAAATATAGATAAAGCCTGATCTTAGGGAAATAAATTTTAATAATTTTGCTTAGATTTGAATAACAAATTTTTATGGGCCTAAAAGATGTTCAACAGCGTAAGAGAGTCTAAACAGAAATGAAAAATACAAACATCTTTCGAGAATCACCAAATTTCCCTCAATATCAATCCCAACCTCACAAAACTCTTCTTCCAGCTCTTTTTCGATATTTTCCAAACTCATCTCGAGATTAATTTTAATATCAAGCTCTTTAGTCTTTCAGGAATAAGATCTCTTTATTTGCAACTCCTTGTATCTTTCCCGCCAAGTCGACGAAAATCTGCCGCTATCTGTGATGCTCCTTCACAGCAAGGCAGAAGGCAGGGCCCGCACCACCTGAACAGGGGGCGTGGGAAGTAGCGTAGTGAGGGGCAAGAGCAGCCGCCGCCCCCCCCCCCATGCTCAGAAAGTTGATGTCTGAGAAAAGAGCAAAAATCAATACATCGGGGGGGGGGGCGTTTGCTGATATTTCAAGCAAAATCAAATAATATCAAAAGACTGCAAGCAAACGACAGTGTAATCCAGATATAACGAGCCCCGGATAAAACAAACTTCCCAGTGTAACGAACTAAATGTCTAGTCCCTTGCATTCTGCATAACAAACTCCTTACAAATTCTCTCAGAATAACGAACCCCAGATATAGATAACGAACTTTTCATAACTTTTTCGTCTGTTACTTTTATTTACTTTTTTTCGATGTTCATCTTTACTTTCTCTTGGGGGAAATCATTATTGTCATCGGCAAAACATGCTGATGATACATTTCAAGCACTGGCTGATAAGGCTCAGGACATGGGATGAATGTTTTATTGCGTCAGGAATTACTGCGAATAAGGAAAAGTGGTCTAGGTTTAAACACGTTTTCGAGAACAAAGACCTGAAAGGAGAAGATGAAGAACATAACAAACTAGATAGCTTCTAGATACAGAATTCAACAAAAATTTAGAGAAATTTCATAGAATACCGCTATGTTCTCGTTTTTAATATTTTTGTGCTCTTTTAGGATTTTGCAGATTTGCTCGAAGGAGAACTGAATATTTTGAATGCTATATATTATTTTTAGATATTTGCTTAAAACTTTGGAGAATCAGTTTTAAACGTAGAACTATCTCGTCTTACACTATTCAGAGTATAACCGTTAATGGAATTGTGAATTATGATTGTATAACGTGGTCAGCAACAAAAAGTTACATATGACGTTTATTGTGTTTGATTATCCCATCTACTATTAGTTTATTCGCAATCGCGATTTTATCTCGATGGGCTGTCGCCTGTCAGCATGGAAAGATTTACGTTTTGAGAAACATGGCTATCAAAGAAATTGGAAAATTGATTGCAGGCACCGCGGAGCGTTGAGAAAAGTTGGGGTCTAAAAAAAGTGTGGGGGGGGGCTATACCCTGGGTACCAGACTCACTATATATAGAGGCTTTTATCTTACTGGTAGTCTATTACTTAATATTTGGCATTTTTTGCAAAAAGTAGGGGGATTAAAGCACCCCAGACCCCCCTGCTCCGCGGCATCTGAATTTAAAAATGTACCGCAGTCAGTATTTCATATAAATTTAATTGTATGACCCCCAACCCAACTGTGACACTGGCCCTGGTTTTGAGTAAGCAGGGGAAAATATATTTTTTTGAAGTTACCATTTTTCCGTAAATATACTAGTTTGCGAGTTGTACAATACAATAGAATATAACTAGAAATTCAAGAAAAATTGTTCTAGGAAAAACAGCGAATTAACGTTCTCAGCTTGGGAATATCATTTTTCACCGCTGCGAATATCATTTGTTTTCGTCCTACTGGACATGAAGACCGACAAACTATAGAGCCTGGGAACTAGTTGCCGCGCCGAAATTTGAACAGTGTGTCAGTTGGTGAGGTAGGAAACGTGTGTATAGAGAGAGCATAGGCCTTGTTTGTGGCTTTGTTTGCCACTAAAAGTGAACTGAATCAACGATGGAAGGAGAGTGGGAGTTGTCAAAAGAGAACATCCAGCCAAGGAAGGATGGTCGCGATTTTAACAGTTTGATAGCTGGACTTACGCCACGAAAAGAGTCAATGCTTCAGAGAGCAAGCGAGATGCAGTAAGTAGGCCATGCACTCTTCTTCTATCGGTATTACGCACAATTCTTCTTGCTTTGTCATCCATTTCTAGCTTTTCTACTCATATTTGATAATATGAATATAAAAAAGTGTTGAAAATTATAAATGATATTTTCTCAAAAGGACACTGCAATGACTTCAGCTTTTTGCAATGTTTCTTGGGGATTATTCAAGACAGCGATAAAATTGTAAACACTTGCGTAAGTATGGGATTTTTTTAATTTTGCAGGAGATACGAACAAGCTATTAGAAAAAACGATGGACCTGACCCATTAGAAAATTGGTACAAGTGAGTATATTCTATTAAAAGTTTACCCTCAACTCAAAGTTATCCCGGCGTCAGTACTGCAGTGCCTACTTATATGCATTTTCTTGCTCTGGTAGCGAATGAAACAACAGCACTGTTAACTACTTCAGAATAAAACTAACTACTTGCAGCCATGCATAGTTTAAAAGCCTATATTATTTTTACTTTTGCTTGTGGCAAAATAACTTACACTGTGCCACAGGTATTATTCTTATGCGTCAGATGAACCTTAAATACATACATAATAGAACTTTATAAAAAACAAAGAACATCTCCTGAAGAGTGAGTTACTCACGAAACAGGCTTGTAGAGATAAACCATGTAGTTTTACTTTCTTCAATCTATGATAATAGAACTTTATATATATATGTATACTGTCTGATACTTGAGATGACATTTCTAAATGAAAAAAATCAATATTTGTTTATAGGTACATCATCTGGACAGAACAAAATTCACCAGATGGAGGAAGTCTAGAAGTTAAACAAATTCTTGAAAGATGTATTCAACATTTTGAAAAAGAGGACAAGTATAAAAGTGATTCAAGATATGTTAAGATTTGGGTAAAATATGTAAGTATTATAGATATTTCTTGTGACTTCTATCTAATTTTGACTTTAAGCTATACTATTTTAATTTTGTGTCTTAAAATCATTTTTTCCAGTTTAAATATTTTCAGTAACTCTGGATTCTTGTTTAGTTAGAACCTTTACACAGTATGATAATGCCTGCTGGGTGAAATTTTGCTAACTTTGTCATCTCATTCTTTGCAAAGGCTGATATTATTCGAGAGCCCTTGGAACTATTCAACTATATGCATGACAAAAGCATTGGATCTTCACACACAATATTCTTTGAGAACTGGGCTGATGCTCTTGAATGTGTTGGCAATTATCAAAAAGCTGATGAAGTGTACCAGTTAGGAATTGCAAGAAATGCCCAGCCCCTGCTTCGTCTTCAAAGGCTTCACGAGTCAGTATTTCCTTATAGTGAAAGTTTATGTCAATGAAGTATAAATGCATGATCATTTCTGGCTTTTAAGCTGCATAATTAATTTGTATAACAGCATCTAGACACAACCAAAATCACTTGTTGATTGTAAGAGTTCAGCTTTGGAGTGCTTTTGATCATTCCTTTAAGTGCATTAGGGATTTTGTTTATGTGCTACAATATGCCTCAAGGGTAGCACAACTGCACCATGCTTCCTCTAAAAATTTCCCACCTTTGTAAAAGGATCCCTGTTAAAAAAGACCCACCTGGAGTTTTGAAAACCAGGTTAACTTTATGCTTATGCTTCCCTGTTGGACTTGAAAACAATTATTCTTTGTCAACAATCTAACTAAGTGAAATGTAAAAAAGATCAGAGAAAGGGCCCATCCACAAAAAAGCACAACTCTTTAAAAAAGCACCACCTCAAAGGCATCAAAATTTGAACAAAATACAGGATGCTGCCAACAGAAAGACTGACAGAGCAAGCATGTAGAACATACACCCAACCTGTTCATTTATGTGGTATATTCACAAAAGCAAGGTGATACATGTTTTAAAAGTCTGATTTATTCTTCCTATCACCCATTTTGTTTCACAAGAGAGTAGTAAACTGATAAATAATATCAACATTGTCATCAACTTTTGCTGCTTAATCACATTAGATCAAAATTAACTATTCCATCTAACTTTCTTTTTAACTTATCTCATGTGCACAAGACTCCTTTAGCCATTGTCAAATATCAAGACACATTTCCATGTTTCATTGTTGATGATGATATTTTAATTATGTAGAATACTGAGCCCTTAATAGTTTAATATTTCAGACAGCCTACTGAATTTAGCACTAAGAAACTGCCTTTTTTAGATCCTTTATGCAGAGGCTTGCTGCAAAAATAAAAGGCGATGTAGATGATTTTGTCCAGCATGATGGTGAGGAAAGAGCATCACTTGCATCCTTAAAACATGCTAAAAGCGGAAAAGTTGATCATGATCGAATAAAAGCCAAATCAGGTATGTTATTTTTCATCAATTGAGATAATAGGTCACTAAAAACCTGGATGCCAGATTTGTTTAATTCTGACTATTTGTGTAAAGATATGTTTAATTATGTATGCTTTTGAGCAGTCACTGAATGTCTTATTTAATTTTTCAAAGGGAAAACATCAACAGGTCTCAAAATACAAACTAGTAAAAAACAGATACAGGCCCAGCCAATTGTGGTGTATGAAGATGAAAATGCATCAGAATCAAAGGTTCCAGCAGCCAGAGGTGAATGGAAAGAACCACCGATAAATTCCAAAATTATCAAGGAGAATGCCAGTAAACCTGCCAAATGGACCTCATCCAAGGTTTGATCATCTTGAAACAAGTTTCATTCTAATAGAAATTTAAAACACATTCTCATATAGGCTAGTGATGCAAATTCTTAATGTTTTCTCAATCATAAGTGTGCTGTTGCAGGGTCTATTGCTAGCCATAAACAGTTGACTACAGAACATTGTACCCTTCATATAATCTTGCTTTTTGTTAATTTTTCCTTTTCATACTAGAGGTTCTTTTCCACATGGAATTCTTCCCTCAAATAAAATTAGATTTAATTCTTAGTGCCAAACATCTTGCATGTCCATTGGCTTTCAACTTAGTAATTGCCACTTTGTTAACAGCTATAAGGATTCTCTTATAATCTCCAGATTTCTAGCAAACAAAGCACCTGTCTTTCACAACCAGGATTTATGATTCATGAAGATGAAGATGCAGACATGAAACCAGATCGCACACCAAAGCAAATTGTCATGAGTGACAGAAAGCCACTCAGTTCGAAGAAAGTTGCCAAAGAACCAATTATCAATCCATTAGATACTATGAAAAAGGTACCCATTAGTGGCAACTTTAATAGCTTTGTAACAGTCTGTCAATAAGGTTTCAGCTGTTAATTTATCAGAATAACAATTGGAAAGTTATCTATATTTGATACTTCTTGATCCTTTGATATCTGGGAACAGTAAAAGGGGGTCAAGCTGAAATGGTAAGAGGAAAATTCTGGGTTGATATGTACAAAGTCTCTAATGATTCCATCGGAGGTGCACATGCACCATGGCTTTTAAGCTTAGACTTACTAAAACCAATCTGTCAAACAATCATGTGTTCACAGCAGATAAGGAAATTGAACCTTGGGCATATGTAGACATTCATTTGCTGAGCTGAGAATAGTTTGATTTTTAAAATTAAAATCAAGCTGAGATTATTATCATATGTAAGCTTTTTTTTCAACAAGTAACTTGTTAGATTCATTTTTAAATAATGTTGCCATTTTTTATGGGGGGGGGGAGATGATTTATGTTGGAAGTTTTGAACAGCAAATTTTCATTTTAAAATTGTTTTCAGCAATTTTGCTAAGAAGCTAAGATAAATCTAAAAATTTCCAGATTAGAATTGAAAATCGATTTTTGGCAAAAGTTTTAAATGCTCTTCTTGTTTTTATTTCAGATTGATGAATGTCAATTTGTAGAGCGATACTGCAAATCTGATGTGTACCTTGGTAACCAAGAGTTTTCACTGGAAGAGTTGCGAGCACTCAACCCAAAGTATGCTGTGCAACCCATCAGGGATGACTGCACCTCTCACTTTCCAACTGACATGGAAGAGACTTGTGTTTTGGGTACAGAAGTAAAGATCTGTATTCAGCAGGGCACTAGATCCTGTGCATTGAACACTAAAAATAGAGCTGAGGTCCAGCAAAGTGAAGTAGCAGACTCAAATCAGGATGGTCTGGAGCGAAGCTCTTTTTTTCCTAGAAATGATGTGTTGCAATCATTGGTTAAAGACGAAAAGTAAGTGCCATTGAGATTTAATACACTAGATACTGCCATCTTATAACGGTTTCTTGAATGAGCATCCCCTTGACAATGTTCAAAATGCGAAAAACCATTCCGTCTTTTCGTTTAAATTTATACGATGTTCTTTGCTGTTTAATTTGTCTTGCTCTATTTAAACCTAGTGTAGAGAAAATGCCATCATCTTTAGATGCTCCCTCAAAAGAGCATGGGCACACCACAAATACTTAATTTAAATTAATATAAAAATTTAAAGGTTGCCTGGGGTAGTTATTCAAAGGAATAGATCTTTATTCTTTGTTGCAAAGAAAACAAATCCAAGTCAAATGACAAGCGTTTTTGTGCATTTGTTATGATAGAGTTCTCAAGTGTTGACGTCACAAAAATCTATTTTTAGAATTTCTGAAATTTGTTCCCATTTCCTAAAAGAGCATCATGAAATACCTCTAAATTTGCAAAATCAGTTAAAGTTATTACGAATTGGCAGAGATATGACCAGATTAGCACAAGCTCGGGCCCCATCAAACCTCTGTAATTTAGTCTCAGTTCATAACTTTATGAACTGAGCCAAAATAACAATAATCCATTAGTAAACTTAAAATCTTATTTTGGCCATAGCTCGCCCGATTTTTGAAAAATTTAACTGATTTCGCATATTTTGGGGTATTTCAAATTGCTTTTTTCAGAAATACTTTTTTGCCTGTAAAGTAAGATTTAATTGTTAAAATGTCTTGTACTCCTCTTCACATTTAACTTGCTGGTCAGCTGCCCAAGACCTTTACTTCCTCGTTTTTCTTGATAGGTCCCCGTCAGTCTTGTGCTAAATCCTTTTACTACTGCTACTACTACTAATTTTATTTCATGTCGTTTCAGGTCTGGAACCTCAAGGCAAAGGCTGAATTTCTCATCAGCTACTGATAAGATACATGGGGGTGGTCTAGAGAAGTCTGTCGCAAATCTTTCTACTTACGGAACATGTTCCAATAATTTAGATGAATCTAGTCTGGACTCTTTAGATGATATAGAAGACTATATGGCAGGGCCTGTTGAAAGTACAAGTAAGCATAACATTTCCCGGCTACCTCTACCCAACCAGTTCAAGGGAATACGTGATGTTATGCGGGATTCGGAAATAACTGAGATCGGAACCAAACCCGTTGATGGCTATAACAGCATGAAGTTTTATGGACCAACAGAAAGTACCAGTGTACATGGCATTCCGAGGTTCAGAGAAGAAGGCGATGGGTTTCCTGGTACCGGATTTGAAGTTTCCCAGATTTCCTCAAAGGAAGATTTATCAAACGAAAACCCTAGAAAGATGCCAGAAAATAGTATTTTTGTGGGTGATGAATTAGAGGATGATGCAAGTTTTGCGTGTTTGGGTCCAGATATTGAGTTTGGTAAACCAGAACTTGGAGGAAAAAATGTGAATGTCGTACATGAAACCTCCACGGTGCGCTTGCCTACTGTTGATCCCAGTGCTATGAATGTTTCTTCAGCAAGAGGAGACCATCCACAAAATACTGGGTGCTGGATACAAGTTTCTGGTAATCCACTAAAGCCAAAAGTCCATCCAGTGCAGCAATTAACACCAGCATCAAAGGTCAAGCGATCTTTACCTTACAACAGCGGGCTGGCTTTCCCAGTGCCACCTAAAAGTCCCATTTGGGCGCCATCTCCAACAATTCACACCAAAGTAGCTACACAAGCTATTCATGAGATGTGGAGAGCCGATGATTTTACTATTAACTCTACAATTGAAGCGTCCAACGATTTTGAGCAGCAGTTTGGTGATAAACCCGCTTTAGGTATGGCTTTTCTTAAAATATCCAAACTTCGATAAAACGGTAAATGCATTTTGATTTTCAGGAGATATCAGTAGTCAAACCGCTATGAATTATTTGCTAATACCAATTTAGGAATTTTTGCAGAATTCATTTACCTGGGTATCGATTATCTGCCATTATGATCCCATCTTATTCTTTAACACCTGGGACAGTATCCAGTCTCAAAACCGCTTTGCTGCACCACTGTTGATGATTTCTGAAATTCCAAGTGTAAAAAATCCTATCGTTAATAACTTAACTGTCTCAGAAAATGTTTTTGGATACCTTTAGCAATGTTTCATTTCAGCTCCTGGTGGGTGCTTTAAAATATTTGATGATGAATTAAATGGTGATTTTGGAAACGAAGAGAATCAGTCAATTGTTTCGAGGTTAGTGAAAGATTTTTTTAAGTTGTAATTCTGCAGAAAATCCTCACTTCTATAGATTCCATAAACTGCTCCGTCGTCGTCAATGTCATCAAATTTTAGTCGTTCGCTAATCATCGGGGGAGGAAACTTAGATAGAGGAAAGTTTGATAGAAAAACCACGCTTTCTTGTGTAGGTCACTGAAAAGAATATTTTCTTTCTGAAACCTCCTACATAGGAAAAACGTTTCTGTTGTATTAAAATGTTGCACTTAAAAGTTTGAATTCAAGAGCATCGTATTTCTCGCTGTAATAGCCCAAGGTAGAATATATCTTTATCTTAAATTGTTGAGTTTAACTTAAATCATCGTCCTGTAAATGTTCGTACAAGTATATGCTATGAACTATTTTTGCAACATTGCCAAGCAGGTTCCTGTAACTATCGCTTTATGTCTGACTAAAAAGCCACTAATGAAACAGATATTAAAGAATATTGTCTGTGTTCCATAAATTTCCAGTTTCTAAAGCAATTAGGGCACCCCTGCTCATGAAAGTGCATAACTAAGTTGGTGTTTTTGATACCAGAAACCTTTCAACATATTACGCTGAATCCCTTTTTGTACTTTTAATAAACTGCATCAAAATCTTTTAGTTCCTTACTTTTTGGAGCGAAAGGTAAAAAATTTTCATTGCCAAAATCCAAAAGAGTAATCATATTTCCTACCTTTGCTCTATTTTAAGATTTAGCTTGTCTAATGTTTTACATTGATGATTATGGTTTTTCAAAATTTTCTAAGGACCTATTTTCAATGTTTCTTTTCTTTTCGCAGCTCAAGTAGATAGTGTAGTACCTGTTCCAAACCATGTTGTTTTTTTCAGGGAAAAGAAGCCTAAATTGGACGAGACAGGAGTGACAGGAAATAACATGAAAATTTCCCGACAGCAATCGAGCTGCACTAACGCGTTGGTCGATACGCAGCACATGTCAGTAAGTCATGGGCGGCTCGAATACACGATTTCTGATCATACAGCTTCGAATGTCTCTGCAAAAACATCTACGCCCTTCTTTCCAGCTGAACCGCGCCCGAGTTTTTCCTGCACAGCCATTGGCAACCTGCACGATTCAGAGATACAGCAGGCTGACGCTACGCAGCAGCTGGCTTGCGATTCGAAAAACTTAAGCACAATACAGGAACAAAGTGGCGAGAGCTCTAGCGACACTTTCAGGAAGTCATCGTCCTCAAGCTCGCGCGGATTCTCAGAAGGAAGTGAATCCAACATAGATGCGATCTGCTCGACAACTAACAGGCATTTGCATAATACGCCCCCTGTGTTTGTTAATGACGAGGTTGCCAAAGACAGTAAGCCAGAAAACAAGTCGGCAGTTCACGAAGACAACATTTTAAAGAAGTTTGCTGAAGCCGAAACAAGTCACGTCGAAGCAGCATTGCATTCACTTACATTGAACGCAGGGTTGTCCAATGTGTCAGTCTCTGGAAGAAGTTTTACTTCAAAGCCTGTAGATGTCTCTGGCTCAAAAGCAATAACGGCCATTGTGAAAACAATGGAATTCGAAATCTACCCAAACCTAACTTTTGAGACGGAGAAGTCGCTCAATGAGAGATTTTTCGTAAATAGCAAAGTACTGTTAGGTATGTTCTATTTGGTTTTAAGAATTTTTATTCATGACCTTTCAAGCTTCAAAAGTGTAGGATGAAAAGAAACGATTTCTTCTTTCCATTTAACATTGCTTTTCCTTGTTAATTTTCAACATTAAAGGAACTATGTTTCGTTAGGCTTTGTAGCAAGTTTATGATTGAGAAAACATTGAGAATTAACTTTATTCACATTGCCGATTGGATACACAACAATAGGTCTATTGTTTAGTCTAACCAATGGAAAATTTGAATGGCCAACGAAATCTCAAAACTTCTATAAAGTCACTCCGTCTCCACTTGAACTATAAGCATCTGTGTTCCTGAATTTTAGCTTTACTATAACTCTTTAGAAAGATCATACTTTACGAATTCCTTTTAAATTAGGTGATGACGACTACAAGATTGTCAAGAAAGTAGCTACTGGTGGTTTTGCAGTGGTTTATTCTGCTTACAACCTTAGCCGTGGTGATAGCGAGGAGACTGCCCTGAAAGTAAGTATCACCTTCGCTTACCATTATAAAAATAATATTTTGATGATCAAGAGTACAAATCCTCCCTCAAGGGTCTTCTCGCTATAGCCCATGTTGCGATAAAGGATACTTGCTCATAAGTTTCTGGTCTTGGGCCTAAATCAGGAGCTCGCGGCAAAAGTGCTTTACAGCCTATATAGTTTTAAGAAGTAAAAATGTGAAATTTGTAGACAAAAGCCAAAGATAGGACCTTCGCAATTCATGAAAGGTCTCGGTTTATGTATCATATCATTGTTATTATGTATTCCGTGGTATATTTTGTTGCTACAAGTATCAAGATCAATGCTCTAAATTCATGTCCAGTGCTTATTGCTCTAAATTCATTCGTTTAGAAATTTTCCAACTACGAATAGCAGTTCACGTGTTGTTTCTGCCTGATAATGGCTGTAATGTTTTATACCAAGCGTTTTCTTTTTTTTCTCCTTCTAAGGTAATGAAGTCTCCGATACTGTGTCAATGGGAATTTCACATTGGCACACAAATACAAAAGAGACTAGTCCAGAATGACATAGATCCCAAATTAGTAAGTATAACCTATGGATATTTAGAAACAGTTCACTAAAGACGTGATGTAGGATGTTTAACATGCTGTAATTTATCAGGTTTTGAGAATTAAAGGCTCCCTCCTCTAGTGTTTCATCGCTATTTTTCTTTCCTATCCTTTCATTGGTGAAAAGTCTGACATGCTTTTATTGCATGGGCAACTCTTCACTAACTGACAGAATTGAAAACAGATAAAGGCAATGCCTAGTTACACAGAGAGAGAAAGCTTTATAATATAAAGCAAGTAAATTAGCTAGGCAATCAACAAACAGTTATAGCTGAACAGCTATGTGAAGAGTTAACGTTATCTATTTAACATAACTTATTCATTCTTTTTGCAGCACGACTGCTTTATCCAACCATTGAGCGGTTATGTATATTCTGATGCAGCAGCCATTCAATTTCCCCATCATCCTGGTGGCACATTGTTGGTAAGTAATTTGAAATTTCGAGTGCCATCTAAAAAAGCTATCCTTTGATTGTAATTTTACAATACAGAGAAAGACATTCCTGATGAGGTGTTACATCTAAGAACACCTTAATCTTATACCTTTTTCAGCTATCGATCACATATGTTGATATATTCATTCTCCAGCTAAAGTAATCAATATATACATTGTCCACGTTTTTATATATGTCCTTCTATTAACGGATTTTACCAACGGTTTTATCCAGGACCTTGTTAACAAGCATTTGAAAGAGAGAGTCGGCCAGACAGACACGTTCGCACTGCTTTACGGGCTCAATGTCTGCAAACTGGTAAAGACGATGCATGACTGCTCTATTATACATGGTGACGTCAAACCTGATAATTTCTTGCTGAATAGGTATGTCGCTTAGCTTTCACTCAAAAGAGATATCATTAATGTTTAAAAGTTGAGTTGCTATCAGTCATTTAGTGCTGTCTATTAGCTGTAATATTTGTCGATAAGTGTTGAATCTTTTTGGGTCAATAGTGTGAAGAGCCTAAGAAACACTGGCCTAGATTAGAAGCAAGACAATATTGATAAAACTATTGTTTGTTTGTCTGAATCTTATTCTAATTACAATTATACTTCCAACAAGTTTTACATGAATAATTTCCTGACTCACACTGAATTAAATGGTTTTCAAATATTTTCACTAGAAAAAACATTTTTTTCAAACAGATTTAAATTACATGAATAGCAAAGCAATACAGTAAAATTTCAAAGAAAACTGATTAGATTGAAAAAAGATATAAAAATGGTTGCCCAATTACTGCCACTAGCCTCTACAACGTATTATAAATGGACTCCAAGAGTGGACTCAACCTTCTGACTTCATCGAATGTAAACGTTCATTCCTCATCTTGTTTCAGAGTCACAGGCAACGTTGACAACCCAACTGAGATCAATTGCCTGACCTTAGCGGATTTCGGAAGATGTCTCGATCTAACTTTATATTCGAATACAGTGACCTTTATTGGCAGCTGTAATACAGACAAATTTGAATGCATCGAGATGAAGAAAAACTTGCCATGGAAATATCAGGTATTAAAAGAAAAGAAAATTCTTTTCCGGAAAAAATTAGAAGTACACTTAATAGTGTACAGTTATTGCGAAATATTTTCTAGGATTTAGCATTATTGACAAAAGGATTCCCTGTCCCAACTCTAACTGCAAAGTTGATGACCCTTGAAATTCTAAAAGATCCAGCCCTTTATCGTTAGATTTGAAGAAGCTAGTTAGGTATACGAAAAAATAGCATTAAAGCAAGTTGCTGATTCATTACACCAAGTTTTGCATACTGAAGAGGTACTCTCTAAAACTGTATTTTCATGCATTCTTTCATGGTATATATCAGTGAAATTTGTTGCAATCTTCAAATGGTCCCCTGTCTTAAAAATAGTAGAGATTGGAACAAATATATATTTCTTTAATTGAATTTGCCAGTTGCCCCAATGTTTATTTTTCAAAAAAGCTACTTGAAAATTCTTAGTCGGACCAGAATAAGTAAATTTCTGCTACAAAATCTAAAAATCTCGTTTCAGACGGTAAAATAGCTTTCAGATTCTAGAAAGCAGCGTTCAGACCTAACTGGTCACCTCTTTGTCACTTATCTGCTTTCGGAAAATGACTAAAATTTTGAAAGGTCTTGAATTCGGTTAATTTTTGTTATGTTCTTTCGGTCAAAATAACATTGACTTCTACTATAATCTTCAGTTATATTGGCCAAATCTTTTTTAGTCTGCAACAAATATATATTTAACAACGTCTATTTATAAGTAAAACAGGTAGATTATATTGTTGGTTTTGATCAGCAGTTGATATGCGTCGTACAATAAAAAATTGAATCGGTATATAACCTCTGTGGAAACAATAAGCAAGCGCTGCATGCCAAATCGGCTTTTAGATCGACTACTATGGCGTGGCTGGAACGATCCATGTTGTCCTTCATGGCACATATTTGGACTGTTATCTCTTCGGTGACAGGTACAAGCCAGTCAAAGTTGCAAGCAGGTATTTTTACATTAATGTCCCTTTTGTTTCTTTGTGCATCAAGTCACTCATAGTACCGTAAGTCCTTGAATAAGCCCCCGGGGGCATAACAATATTTTTGGGTGGGTGGGGGGGGGTGGTGGGCTATTTCGACGACTTTCGGTAAGCTGTTCTTACATGTCATCCCACAAATTTAGTTCATGCCAGCTGGAACAGAGTGACGTTCAAATGTCTTCGTTTTCTTGAGGTTGCTCTGGTATATCGCAGTTGCATTTCAGCTTTTATCGAGTTAATAGATTCAAGAGATATTGTCCGATTTTTCTGTACGGAACTTCCCTCTATATTGTTTATACTGCTCAATCTGATTCTGTATTGAAAATACCACTATTAAGTTAGACTAGTTGAAGCTGGAAATGGCAGATTGGAGACCCGATTGTTTGGAAGGAAGCTTGATATTCACCTTAATTCACCTAAAACTTGTAAACGACATGATATTTTACTAGACTAAGTGCATGTTAACATTTTCAGAGTTTTAATTACACTTGAGATTATTGCTTTCTGCTTTATTTAACCACTTGTAAATTTGATTCACTTTCAGACGACAAGGCAAAGAATTTTGGGCATCTGTTTTCGATCGTTTGTTGAATGTTTCTGATTGCAACGACCAGTCTGTCCTTGAGGGAATAATTAAAGATTTTGAAAGACGATTAATTGATCCTGACAGGCAAAAGTCATTAATGGAACTGTTGAGCTTGCAAAGAGCAATGGCGTCAGGCTAAGAAACCTTTGTTGTGACCTCATCATTTTTGAAGGAACCAAAAATGACTGAGGATTATGGCAATTTTGTAAATGATATGGTTTCACCTCCTCCAATTGATTAGCTCTTTTTTAGGAATGATACACTAGTATTCTTTTTGGTATCCTGGCTAGATACCTCCTAAAACTAATTACCTTAAGGCCATGTTTTTTAATCTGAAGAAAAAAGTGGTGAATATGTTGTACTCAAGTAGAGCTGGATTTTCAATTTCGGCAATAATTGAAGAAATTCTGTAAAGTTATCTACAATTATCTTTACAGTCATGAACAATAATGAAATTGCTATGAGGTTTATAAGATGTATAATATGAAAGTATCACTGCCCTTCCCTTTTTTAATGAACAATATTTATTCCAATATCACCTGGGTATTTATGTGGTAATTTTAGTCACAGGAACCCCACCACATCACTGACAACACATTAAATGTCTCCCAAAATGTTTAATCCTTTCCCAATTATTGAGCAGTTGTTACAGTCTACGTATTTGTGCCCAATATCTTAACTACCCTTAAAAGGAGGATACCGATTTTAAGTTGTAAATAGTAAATTAACATGATATGAAAAAGCCTTTTCACAGGGGCTAATGTAGCTTAACTTTTGAAAAAATTGTATTTTCGTTTAATCATGTTCTGTTATTATGCTACCAGCTAATTTGATGTCTTTCACTGTTGGTTTACAGTTCTTTTTACTGCACTTCAAAAATAACGGTCAAATCAGCCTTGGCCATTATTATCTTCACAAGTTGTTGACACTTCCAATGTTCGCAAATCTTAATTGCCAGAAGCATTTAACACATTCTGAAACTAAAAGTACTCGCTGGATATCAGAAGCCTTTAACTATAAAAGCTTTAAAGGCGTTTGGCCTCCTGATGATTCCAATATGCAGAGACGCCATAGTAATTATAAAGCAATCATAATACCATTGTTCAGTATTTTCTTATTCTTTTTCATATCGATTTTAGTTTCTCCTAGTCGTATAAAAATGAAAAAATCAAAAGCAGATACCATATCAGTATCATCATTAACTTAACTACAGGTAACTACATGTAAAACTGAACAAATGACATAGTAAATGCTACTAGCATTATAGTATTTACATAAAAAGGGAAATGATCTCGTTTTTATCTACGGGTTGTTTTGGGTTGTCCAGAAGCCCTATCATTATTATCGATTTCATGAAATAAAGACATCTGCTGCAAAAACGTTTTCCCATGTCTATAACGCTTCACTTTAAATGGAACAGTTCTGTTAATAACATCATCTTTCAAGGTGAATTTTAAGATTTTGGCTTCGCTTCTTTGGCAAAGGTTGCAATAATTTCGACATTACACTGGGTTTTTCTCATTTCAAAGATATGAAAAACAGCCATGAAAGTTTGTATTCCCAATAACTTTCATTGTTGACAACAGAAACTTTAATATTGTTTCGTCTTATTCAACATAAGATCTTATATAAGGATTTTCTTTTTTTTACCTTAGAGTTTATCATGCTTGAAAGATTTGATTATTTCAGTATAAATTTACTTTCACTCTTGTGTTTGTGTTGTCGCAAATTATCGAAAATTGTTGTTTTTGGTGAATTCTTTGGAAGTGTACCTTTTGCTCAAATACGTCAGAAATTCACAACTACCAGATTGAAAAGCATGACGACTTTCACTTAAAGGAGTCTGCTTTCTTCAGCCTATAATGCAAGAATAAGTCCTACAAGTCATAACATAATGTATGAGAAAAGAGGTATACAATAATACTTTCTATCATTTTGGTAAAAAAGACTTCCAAATACTACCTTTTTATTCTATTTGACCGTTCAATTTCAATACCAAAAAAGATGTATAAAGAAAGCAGGACTGTAATACAATAAATGGTAATTGAAAATCGTTTCAGAAATGTGCTTGCTAAAATTTGTGGGAATGAGCTTTTTTGCCTGGGAGTGCCACTCTTGCAGATTATAGAGGTCTGGTCACCAATCGCAATGTCATCTGTTCGAAGTAGCACACATACATGAGTACACTCTTTTTTATAAGAACCAGTAAATTTAAGTTCAGGCTGACTGTTCTTAATTTTTTCGAAAATCTGAGGCTGGATTGTTCTTAATTTGTTCTTGAATTAAGAGGGTGTAAGCAGTGCTATTGCTAGCTTTTTCGCTCTAAGGAGGTGTTCAGGCCTCATTTGCCAACAAAGTGAGTGAGACAGCCTCAATTTGCTGACAAATTTGAATATTCACCGAAAAAGCACCCCTACATTGTAAAAATCCTCGATTTTGAGAAAAAACGTTGTTCAGAATTGCATTTTGCAGAAGCTCAGCCTCAGCTTGTTCTTAATTTGTTCTTTACTTTTGACCAGTTTTGAGGTCCATGTTTTTATAAAATTGTTCTTATAAAAAAAAGGGAGTGTAATATAGAACTAGAAATTTCCAAATTCATGCATAGTTTCTGCTTTTATAGTCAAGAATGCAAATAAACAAAATTTATAAATGTGGTAAAAGATCAATCTTGAAGAAAAAAATCATCAAAAGTTAAAAATACTTCAATACATTTGAATTTACAACTGTGAAAAGTATGCCTGGAACTATTTATGTGTTCAAATCCCATACAAGTTTACAAATTTTGAATCACCAACAAATCTAATATACACAAACAAACAGTAAGAAAAACTTAACTATGGTGAGAGTCCTTATCTAATTTCAAAAAGTTGTAGGATGAAGTTTGGAGTAATTTCTAAAATGAGGCTGCAAAATGAATGGGTGATTTCCCTCAACATTGATTTGATGGGAAATATAACATCAAATTAAACAACTGCAGCATTGCTGCATGGATATAAAGGAATTTTGTTTTCACATAGAATCTACAACCAATATAATTATAATTATCAAAATGTGACTGTGTTTACATGTAATTGAAACTTTCTTTATCTAATGTTCATTGCTAAAATATGGTGGAGACTCACTACAAATCATATGAGATTTCAAACTGTAATTCAAAAAGCAACTTATAAAGATTAAGGAAATTATGTACACATTAAAAGGGATAAAATAAAATTTTTGTTAAATCAATGGTGCTGGCAAAGGTCTACATGTTCACAAAATGTTTTACTGACTAGGATTTTCATGATGGTTTTTTAATTTATAGATTAGAAAATATCAACAGTAGAGCAGTAAAGCACTTCACAAAATCAGCACTTAAATAAAATGCAGTGCTATATTTGTTGTCCATATTTTAAACTTTACAGCAACAATAAGCAAAAGTTTATTTACAATGACAGATACTGGAGTGATACAATATTGTAACATGAGAGTATCAGTGATGATCCAAAAAATCATAATTAACACAATGGAGTGTTTTATATTAAGTGCTTTATGATTCAAGGTCTTTTTGCAGCTTTTCTGAACAACTTTTTTCGTAATGATGTAGATGCTGATACTGGAGTTCTAGGGGTTGAGGTCCCTTGTTTAAGTTTTGGAATTTTTGACAGACTGCCAGCCTTCCTTTCTGATGTCCTTTTGCCAGCTGATGAAGCCAATGATGGTAAATCTTTGAGGCCAGATCTTCTAAGGCTTCTTTTCTTTTCCAATGGTGTCTCGCAGTCATTTTGTTTTTTCTTTCCACTAAACAGCAGTTCTTGAGTGTCATCTAGGCCCATACCTCTCTGCACGTCTTCAAGCATCATCAAAGTTTCACAATGTTTAACAAGAAGTTTAAAGTCCTACGAGAAAGATTGCAGGAAGATTTCTCATGGGCATTTTGATATATTGTTACCTTAGAGATTTATGCCCTACACAGCTTAAGGTTTGCTAAGTATACTGTTTCTTACTAAGATATTATGGGGTAAGAAACACATGAATGGTTATCTATAGTCACTGTGATACAATTGTTCCTATGCTATACAAATGTCTCTTCCATCCCAGGTCTCTTTATGTATATATGTATTATACTTCACCAAGCATAAAAGATAAGCATTTTTAAAGTCCAGGAATGTGTATTAAACACTAGTTAATATACCAACCTCGGGTAATGAATTTTTCTCATATGACCCTTTGCATTTTTGCATCATCTTATCAAAATCTAGAAAACAAGATCAGAAATAAATAACATTGCATTCAACTCCATTAAATTGCTATTGTAGTACAATTGACCCTGCTTATAGTAACTTTGTTTACAGGCACACTATCATTTACAGTCACATAACATTGAGACCCAAACATGCAACTTATTCCAATGAGCTCTATTTATAAATACAATCACACTTTGCTACCTATCATTACTTTTCAAGCTTTCTTTGTATCACTGAAAATAAAGTCTTACTTATTGCAAACAGAAATTTATTATCAAAAAAATTAATAAAAATCAAATTTAAGTAACCCTAGAGTAAAATAATGTGTCTAGACTCCAATCAAGAAAATAACTGTTTGACCAGTCTGTTGTTACATTAAGCTTGATGACATGTAGGCAGAGCTGTACAATTTGTAAGTTTGTAACATACCACTTTGAAATTGTTTCCATTCATTTTCAACTGAAGGCTGGATGGCTTCATATGATGATATACTGCTCAAATTTTCCTTAACAAAGTCATAACAATGACATAAAAAAGGTTGTTCTAGAGTCATATTTCAGGTCTTTACAAAAAACTATATATTTCCTCTCAATTATATCAAAATTATAAACAGGGACCTTCAATGATTTTTACTTAAAACACTTTTTTGGTGGAAAGAAACTTGAAAATGGCTTTGAAAAAAGCAAACATTTCACAAGATATTAATAAAAGCTTTTTCATCTGACACTCCTCAGAGTATAAAAAGTCAAAGTAAGGTTCCGAAAGAACACCAAGGAAGATATATACCCAGTTGTGGATCGAAATAGGCCAATCAAAAAAAGGCGAGCACATGACGAAAAAGCTTTTAGCAATATGTTGTGAAATGTTTGCTTTTTTCAAAGCCATTTTAAAATACTTTGCAAATCTAGAAAAGCTTTTGGGCTTCAAAATTACTTTCAAAGTACAAAAAAGTAAAGGTAAGTGGGCTTATTAAAAAGCCAAAATATTTGACTCCCTAGTTCTCTGCTGACAATTAACTAATGTTACTGATCTTGAATCAGCACATTATGTTGAGCACAATCATTCTAAAATTACACTTACGTTCAAAAAGTATTGGGACACCCTCGAAACTTCGAAGACATTTTATGCAACAAATTCGGAAAGACTTTTTTAAAATCTTTCTCATTAAAAAAGTACGGCAGTTATTTCCATGAAATTTTCACAAGACATTGTTGATATTTTGAAGCCTTTTATGTACGCCAAAAAATTAAAAATTCATCTACCATAAAATTTCTATAGGTCTCGAGACGAAAACATGGAAGCTCTGAAAACTCAAGAACTGAGTTAAGAGAAGTGCTTACAAAGTGCTTTCTACTATAATAAAGTAAATGGATTTTGCGATATTGCATCAATTCTCTGCTTTTCTGGTGTGTAAAAAGTTTTTCCGTACAAGAACAGAAAAAAATTTACCAAGGGTTTGCAGACCAAAGAAGTTTACGACGCCGAGGGACGACAGTTCTTTACTGAGGGAACTGGGAAGTAATAGGTTTGAATCCTTACCAGACATCGTGTTGTCATGTAAAAAGAAGCTAAATAATGGAACATAAGCAAAAACATGGCTATAAAGTTATGAAAAATACAAATTTTCCAGCGTTATAAGAAAAACAAATGCTCTCTCAAAGTTAAAATTAATCATCGACGGTGAGTTCAATGGCTTCTCCTTGAATGTTACGCAATTTTAAAAGTAGCTTGAATAAATGCAATAATTTAATAAATTTGTAGCATTTTCGTCGATGAAGTAAACTTTTTTTGAAGCTTAAAAGTTTGATTTTATAATCTATTTAATAATTTCTTTTGTTATGCAAACGTGAAATTAAAAAGTTGTATTTGTTTGGACAGCTCTAAAATTTTTGGAAGGTCATGTGACTTTGCCATTGTTAGGCCATTCAGCCCTTCTGCATATTTTGCTGTTATAATCAGGAAAATCGAAAGAATCCTGTGTTTTCTTGGTTATTCTTCTTAAGTTGAAGCATTTTGTTAACTTTTTATTCCATTTTGGGGAAACTTCGGCCTAGATTATTTGTAGAAAGACTGCCTAAATCTGAAAAAGTTTCCGTTGCAAAACCGAATCCAACGGAACGCCATAATTCGTTTATCGAATTCGTCCCAATACTTTTTGAACGTAAGTGTATCACATTTGAGAATGGATGAACAATGAAAAATACAATAGAAACAGCAGAACTAATTAGTTTGATAAACAGATCTCAACTATTTAGATACATAAACTTAATAAATTTATCTCTACATTCACAAAGGCAACAAACATTGTCAAGAAGAAATTTTATGTCAACAATTGTCTTACCATTTTAGGAGTTTTTATCTCCATAATTTGGTCAAGTACTTCACAGCACTTTGATGGGATTGATTTTCGTAGCTTGCACAAATCTTTGATATTATCATCTAGCTCTTGGGAAAGGTCTATCGCTGAATCTTCTTCATACATTTTCTCCAAACCTTTTTATGAAAAAGTAGTTTACTATTCAAATTTAAAAGTTTTGCCTTGAAATGTCTAAGAATCTTGACTGATATAAATTTTTGGCCTATATTGACAAGAATGAGATTTGCTTACCTTCCAGACTTTCCCTGCTGGAATCCTGAGATATCATTTTTCTGTCCTGTTGAAGACATTTTAAAATGAATTCAATAGAAAGACATTTAAATGAAAATATTTCAAAAAGTGGTTTAGAAAGTATTGAAAAGTCAGGTTTGAGAACATGGTCATAAATATAATTTATTGTGATTACAGCCTGAGAGTAAATAAAAGACAGCTATGTCAGGAAACATCTATTTAAGATGTGTTCCAGTCATTCTCTATTAACTTTTCATACAAAATTTGTTACTTTAGTTTCTATGGCTAGATCTGAGCAGTTGACCAGCACATCACTGACCAACAGCACTCGTCCAGTTAAGTGAATGGGTTGCCATTGTATGAGCTCAAGTATTAATATTCTTCTTTCTTATTTAAATGATGCAATCAATCTCCGGTGTTAAGATTTTCCTATTACGTGTTAAGACACTCTGTAACGAATTTCACTCTGGAAAAGTTGTGGCATTTGAATTCTTACATTTTCAGACCTGTCAACTCTCTAAATTACACACGGAGATACACTTGCTTTACGTTGCTGAATCCTCCGGGACCTACGTCATTACCAACGATTTGGCGTGGCCTATTTTTCTTGAAAAAATGTTGAAATACCTGCATGATGACCATTAGTATAAGCCTTGGGTGAATAGATTAGTTTAGTGGATTAAATAAATGTTAAGTGTAAGCTGATGGCCTTTTGCGTATCTAAACGATATTGGCTTTAGAAGTCCATATTGTCACGTATCTCCTCTGCGCGAAGCTCGTTTGCTGATGCGAGAATCCATAGGCTTAACCAAATTGTGATAATTTTAATTTTTTCCTCACATACGATAGACGGCTAATAATAATAAATACTAAATTGTGAATCACAATCAAATTCATACCATTGTGTCCAAAGTACCTCCTGTCGCCATTTTGTTTTTTACCGCCTTTTTGTTAAAAGGCACCTGCGCATTGCCTTGAACAAGCAGGGCCTCCGAGAGGGGGCAAGAGGGCCTTGAAGTGTAGGGGGCCTCAAAAAATAAAGAATCCCTCTTTTAGGAATGAAATTAATCGAATGTAGCAAAATTATGTTTGATCTTATGGATGATATGTCTTTTTGATAACAAAATCCCTTAATTTTTCATAAACTTCTCTTCGCAATACATTGTTTACCCCTTTTGTTCCCCTTCAACAAGCATGGTCCTAGATACCTGAAAGGTCTTTGTGGCAAGCCGGGTAAAATAAAGAAGAGCGCCCCCTAGCCTAGCCCCCTTTTAATTTTTGACGATTATGATGCTGATGATGACATATAGAACCACATGGGCACTCTGTGACATGGGTCAGTCGCTGTGAAGGAGTACAGGAGGTATTGCTTTCATGGCTGGATCGGCCCTAGCTGTGTGGCCTAAGAAATCAGGTAAAACTGTTGCCGCGAATAATCTACTGTGTTAAACCTGAAACAGTGTAGTTCATGTGTCTATTTTTCGAAAGCCTTTTAACCTAGACTGAAACAAATGCTTGAATTATTTATCGATCTTAACCGTGGATCGAGACGGATAGAATAGAAAAACCACACCGAGAAATCTTGCACTCTCATTTTGATTTTTTTATATTCAGTTCTTTATACGTGGTAGGCACTCGGGTAACTAAATAGAGTTGAAAAAGAGCGACAAAAAATTATGGTAACCGGTTTTTAGAGATTTGTTCAATTTGTTGCGCTAAACAATTAGTCGAAGGGGTCATTTCATTTCAGAGCCATGTCAATAATATCTGTTTTGTAGCAGTAAACATTATCATACAAGGATAAAATTCATAAGCAAAGCAAAACGACGACAAGAATCCAATGTTATGAGATGAATTTTCAAAATTAAAGAAATTAAACGAATGCTAATATTTCGCCCTGGCATACAGGGCTTCATCAGAGTAAATGAAACAAACGAGTGAGGGGTAAAAACTGAGATCATTTTCCCCCGAAATCAAACACCGACCATAGGTTGTGTCATTGCTCAGGCAAGACAAGGGCTAATGCACCAAAAGCCCAAAATGTTTTTCCTTAGATTAGGTGTCCCCATGAAGCAGACTGTATAGTTTAGGTATCGACTTTTTCTCAAGTCCTATCCATGCATTTTTTTCAAATTTAGAATAATCCAGGCAGTTATAGCACAGATTTTTGTGTGAATCCCATGCACCATCTCACTGTAAGGCTATCAAACGGTATTGAAACAAATCCAGCAGCATTTAACCTGCTAATTTGCAGCACGATTTGTTCCTTCACAAGCATAAAAGGCAGAAAATAATTCCTGGTGCACAAATAATACTCTGTACTCTGGCCCAGAAAGGAAACAAATGGGAATAAACTTCTTAATATGAGTAAATACCCACTTTGGAAGTCATCTACTAAGGCTTTGTTAGTTTCTGTACATGTATGCCCAAGTTATTAGATGGAAGTGCCAAAATATTCATACAAAAGTTTGAAAGAAAAATCTTCCAAAATTTTACAATGTGGTAAAAATTTCAGGAAAATTCCTATACCTAATCAAACCAAATCTTTTTTCAATGAAATAAAGCTTTAATGAGAGTCTTGGGGTCCCCTGTAGATTAGATCTTTGTTGGAATTACTGATCCATACTGCATTGCTGCATTGCTAATCCAGCCACAACAACAGTGGAAGTCAATTAATTATTTAGTGACATATTGCAGTCCACTAATGTAGTTTTGTTTAGATCAAGCGAAGATTGTTCCAAATATCAAACTAGTGTATTAATTCTGTCTGTAAGAGATAATGAGATTTTTGCTGGACCTGGATGTCCAGCTCTCATGTGTGCTTTTCAATTTTAATTTGTTATTACAAAATAAATTTCAATGATTTTTTTATTGATCATGGTATCTCGAAGCTAAAAAATATGTTCTCTCCTTTTCAAACTTGATTCTATTAATGACATTCTTTGATTTGTCTTGCCTTTTTTTTTCTTTTTAGCCAGTCATTATGGACCCAAATTTGGAGCAATATAAACCACTTGCTAGGGAAATTACTCGTAGACTATTAGAAGCATGGAGACTAAAGAGAGGATACAAATATCGTTCTGAAAAAAGAGTAACACACCGAAAGCTTTACCTAGCATTAATGGTAAAAATATTTGCTGAAATTTGACATATTTTAGTTTTAGCATAATTCTCCTTTAATAATCATTACTGTTTTACTGCCTGTCAACAGATACTCAGTGCCCTTCAGTGGCCTAAAGGCAGAGCTGCACATGGTTTTGCGTATAGAACAGGATGGTTCTAAGTTGCTAATCAGAGCTTCATGCTCAATGCCATCATCTGACAACAGCTGATTTTTGATATTATTTATAAACATCAATTTAATTCTTTGTACAGGTGCAACATGTTAGGCTCCTATGATTTCAGCTAAGTTGCCAGCTGTAGCCGTGCTATGTTGTTTCCTTGATGTCACATTTTACTTGTAAACACCTGCTAAGTGCTGCATCTCTTTAAAATTAATTTGCTTGTGTTTGGTCCTCAGGCTTTGGTTGTTGTATTGGCTGAAGTCATCAGATCATTTTAATTGGAACATTTGTAGTGTTTTCCAACCCCCTTTACACAGCCGCTATGCAGTTGTGTTCTCCAATGTCATTGAAGGACCCTGAAACATTACCTTGGCTTTGCTTCTTATTCTGCATATTCTTACAATACTAGCATATTTGACCAGAATATTTATTTATTTATTCTAAAAGTCCATATTGTTTGCCTTTGCAGAAGGAGCTTATGCATACCATTGGCCATAGAAACCTTACTGAAGTTATACAGGAAAAAGTTTCACACTTCAATCAAAATTATCAGGTATGTGATTTTCTGTATCAGTATGTAGTATCTTAAAGTTTCCTGTACAAGCCACAAGAAAATGCAACATATTTTTGGATTAATGATTTTTTTTACTGCTAGTCCCATTGTCTTTGTGCTTGCCAAATTAGGTCTCTGTAAGGAGTACTTTTGAGCAAAGTACAGTGGCATCATGTATGAGATTAACAAAATATTTCTGGACCAGAAATTGCCAACTTCTAATATTTTGATGCAGACATCCCTTTCAATGGAGGAATTTGGTGATTTGTTGTCTTCAAACTATGTACCGCCACCGTTAGGATCAGATCCATTTGCTGGTGAAGATGGAAATGAGGATGACTTATTTGAGATGGGTAGAGATGAAGTTATGGACAGTGTTGAGGGTGACAAACCTCCAGATGTCAAAGATGATGCCACCCATACAGAGGTACTCAGCTGCTCTTTTTATAGTGTTATTTTTTTGTTTTTGTCTTAAGGTATGATACTGTTTCAGAATCAGTATTATAATATTCTAATTTCATTATAATAGAGTTATGTCTTAACTTGTGAGCAAAAAGTTATCTAAAGGAAACCCTTTTACATTGTTTGTTATTATAAAACACCTGCATAATAGCTTTCACGGTTTCCAGATGTAAGACTTTTTGCAAACTAAGATTTTAGATGAAAATTGGGTTTTATAAATTCTTGTATCTTAATCAATATGTATTTTTGTCTTTCCTCAAAGGTCACATGGCTTCACAGGCTACATGGGTACACAAGCAATGATGAAGAGTCCATTGGTTCCCCTAAGGATGTTATTTCTCAAGATCAGCTTAGTCAGTTGAAGGCTATAAGTGCAGAAGAGTCTGCGCTAAAGATTGAACGAGCTGTATCATCAGAAGAAGTAACAGTCATGGATACATCTGACACAGAAATAATAAAATCTGACATAAGGAGTATGTTTTCTGAAAATGAAAAACTCAGAGCAGAGTTAGAGCCAATGTTAGTGTACAGAGATGAGTGAGTTTAATTTTTCAAGTTTTATTTTCTTTTTACTCTCTTGGTGTTACCAACCTTAAAGACAAATGTTCTATTGGAAATAATATCTTGACAACAGAAAATGAAGTTGGCTTGAATTCCTTGCTTTTTCAGCCCAGACATGCATGACAGAATAATTGCTGCAGAGCTAAGGGGAAAGAAATTCAAAGTATCAAATGATGGCAGATGTCCAAAATGTTCCTGCAAAAAGAATGTTTTTGTCATTTTGGACTTGTGAGTATAATGTTATATGTATAAATATATCATTATTTATCTGCTGCTGCTGGTTTATTTTGGAACCCTATAACTTTTACTTTTAAAGCTAGATTAACTTGTCTATATAATATGTGATTATTGAACATATCAACATCACAAATTCAACGACCAGGCTTTTGAAATTCTCTGTAATGAAACGAAACGTAGAGGAGACTTTTTTATCAAATGAAGCCACAGAATGCCTTTTCTTGTCACCACTGGATGTGCTTGGCTTTGGTATAGGCAGTTGGTATAAGTGGAAAAGGAAAACATGGTAGTCCATTAACGGTACGTATTAGTTTATTTATTTATTTATTTATTTTTTATTATAACTTTTAAAGTGCACATGAATTTTAGCACTGTAATGTAAGCATAAAGTATTCTTAACACATTTCTTACTCTCCTAGTTTATATAACAATAAAATGACGTATTTTTCTATCCTGCTTCTAGCCTGTTTCCTATGGGTGATATGCCTGATATATGCAACTACCTCATTGCCAAGGGTCAAGCTGTTCTTTGGTCAAGTCAAGACGACAGCCATTGTAAGGTATTTGTTTTCCTCTTCTTTCTGTTCAATACAAATTTTCACACTCCAAGTACTTCAAGTTAGCATTTGAACAGATATAACGTAACAGCACCCGTCAAAATTTAAATGATGTAGAAATATTTTATCGCTGCATGCATTCTTGCAGCTCATAGCAAGTTATAACCTAGTCTATTCTTTTATCTATTTTCTAGGATCCACCAACACTTCTGTGCCGTGGTAAATGCCCTGCAGATCCAGCGTTATGTGGTTTCAATTTGAACTGGAACCGAACCGATTTAGAAAGCATATTTTTCTTTCCGGATGATGAAGAGGACAGCAAGCCTGCTGCAAAGGAGAGTGCTGAGGTGAGAGGCTTCGGCAAAGCACAGCGGCGCGTTCTTGCTCTTCGCAGCGAAGAAGTTATTTCGTTCCTCTTTTTGGGGATAAAAAAGGGCGAGTTTAAGGCAGGGACGGTACTTGCAGATGTATTGTTAGCAATTGATAACTGTCTGATAACTATCTGATTGATGAAATTTTGTACGCTATAACCCATTCAATTTGAAGCTCGAGGCGCGGCCACAGTGATGTGTTTTCTATGATGTTAGAAAACCTTCATGATAATAATGAGTGGGGTGGAGATGGTTGTCTTGTTCGAACAGCATCGGCTACTAAAGATCCACCTTTAAAATGATGTTTTTGTAATTCTAGGCTACAATCTTACAATCTTTAGAAAAGCATTGGTTGCGTAATGATTCGAGTAAGTGGTCTGGGGCTGGGCCACTTATATTTTTCAGCGCATTTTCATTGGCGCTTATTATTTCTCTCATTTTCATGATCCGGGGAGGACAGAAAATAGAGTTCAAATATATTGTTGCAGGCTACTTAAAAGGTGATTTAAAACCAATAAGTTTTCAACTAGAAAACATGAATTATGCGCTTACAAATATGTTAAAATCGAATGCTTATGTTTATTGGTTGTTTGGCAAAGAATTGTGCTCTCAAGGGTTTGGGCGCTCTATCTGACATATGTGCTTATAGAAAGATGACACTTTAAGAGGAGGGCGCTTGAAGAAAAAGGATGCATGAATAAACCCCCTTCCTTGAATAATGTCCCCCTCGAATAAGCCCCCCGTCTAAAGTAATTTTTGTGAAGTAAGCCCTAACCCTTGAAAATGCCCCATGTGCTAAGGTATTGCCTCAACAGGAATAGTTTTATTGAAGATATCTAATTTCTAAGCACACTGATCGGGCTTAAATAGAGAAAGAAAATTTACCCTGGCTATTTTTTTGCTGCTGCTAAACAAGCCCCCACCTTTGAATAAGCCCCCCCCCTCGAATAAAGCTTTTGTGAATTAAGCGAATTAAGCGAAGCCAAAAATATTTATGAGAAATAAGCCCCTGGGGGCTCACTCGAGAACGGTAAGATATGTGCAGTTCAAGCTTACTTCTAGAGTGACAAGGTCCCCAAACTATTTTCCGACGTGAAGTTTTTAGCAGTAGTTGCCACTGCTCGACGGATCTTTTTTTGACTAACAACCTCACAGCTATCTAAAAATCTGATTGGTATACAGGGTTGCGTTTAGAAAAGTATCGATTGAGACAAATGGTATCGCTAAGCGTTCACAGAAATTGAGAGTCAGGAGCAGATACGAGCAAATGCGAAGAAATAAATATCCAGCTCAAGAATGGCTGAAAAACTGCAGGATTTCTCAATATCAAGGGCATATTTGCCCAATCTGGTTTGGTACTCATCTTATGGTTGCCTATTGTAGTGGAATGAGTTTCTAGGAAGGCTAGAGTCTTCACAGCGTTAAAGTGTTTGAAGGCACTTCAATCGTGGCTGCTTGGTTTCAGAAGACAGGCTGGCAAGGATACCTCGAAAGAAGCAGAATTTTGGCTTTTTCTGATCGTTAGAGTTTGTCTTTACATTTGAGTGTGATTCCACTGTAAAAAGGTACACAGATTCTTAAATATGGTTTAGTGGAACGTAGATAATTACGCATTTAAAACAGTAGACGGCATAAAAGATTGTTTGGTAATTTAGCCATGCAGTCCGGGAATTCTACAACTAACTTTTACTTTTTTATTTTTTCTACTTTTAGCAGAGCAAGGTATGTTCAAAAGACAGTGAAATTGGTATGCCTTCTTATTGAGATTTTATTGTTCCTTATCAATCCAAGTCATTGAATTGTCAGTAAAGATAGCTAGAAGTGACACTGCAATGAAAGTATCTTTTTAGTTCTTTTTCTAACGTGCACTGGTCTCTCTACTAAACCGTAATTAGTAATATAAAAGTTTTAGGCATCTCATTAAAGTGCTATTTTGTTGTCTTGTTGCAGTGCTTCCATCAATGGTTTTTAAAAATTTTGTTTTTAGATTGTCAAGTTAATACACAAGAAGAGTCAGAAACGTTAAGTCAAGAAACGGGGGTCGCAGCACAGCCAGACGGAGAAGACATTGATGATACTTTGAAGTTTGACGAGGGTCAAGTAGATATGGTTCATTACAAGAGGGATGTTTCCTGGGTTGTTCTTGACGAATTTACGGAGCCAAATGGAGAGGGTACATTAGTTTTGATATCTCTCGCTCTTCTTGCCAACTAGGCCTAATGATATTTTAACTGAAATATACTGCACTAGCAGAAAGAGTTCAGAATTATACACTTCGTTTATTTGAATAATAGCTGTTTAACTAAGTTGTCCTGTTATGATTAGCATAGTTATTTCCTACAGACGTTGTTTTTGTTTGCGCAGAGGGATAGAAATGTGAGTATTGCCGTAATGCATTAATTGGTATGGAAAATTCATTTTAGCTGATGAAGAGGAAGACGTTTTGATAAAAACAATGCTGGCACTGTCAAAAGCCAAGGAAGATTGGAAGCAAGGTGTTGCTAAATTGTGGCCCGAAGAGTCAGAAGATGAAGATGGAGATCAAATAAAAGAGAACCAGGGTACTGACAAAGCAGATAGCGCGCCTGATAAAGCAAGCAAACAAGCGTTTGCATTTTCTTGGAGCAGCTATGGAAGCAACCCTTGGGCGCCTGTTGATTTTGATAAAAAGAAAAGCCAGATTTCTGCGTCAAAATTTCTGATGATCGCTACAGGTAAGGCTCACGTTCCTAAACTGCTAAGCAAGGATGCTAGTGAAGACAAGAATGTTGAGCAGGAGACTGAAACTGTAAGCAATTCTGCAAGCCAATCAGAATCAAAGGCTGTTGATGATGTGTCTGTCACACCAAAAGAAACGCCCGCTGTCAGTGAAGCGTTGCCCCAAAGCAGTTCTAGTGGGGAAAGCGCAGTTGAGAAAACCGGTTCCAAGTCAGAAACGGAAAAGAAAACCTACACTGCAGATGATTACCCCGTTTCTAAGGATGGCAGGTGTCCATACTGCGAATCTCAGGAAGTAGTATATATTATTATAAATGAAGGAGAAGAAGATGGGAAAGATGAGCTTCCCGACATATTACAGCAACTGCTTCAGTATAATTTTGCGTATAAGATGCCAAAAGGTCGGTATTGTCTACGGAAATTTCCTTTAGTTTGCTGGTCATTTTGCTTTTAAGTTGGTCATTTTTTCAAATAAAAACTCTGCGCATCCATATCATTTTCACAGTACCTTCATATTTCTTATCAGCCTTGCAAAGAAATTAAATAGCCATGGCGTATCCTGCACAGTTATCCGTGTCAGCGTGGTCATGTAATTAGAATAGTGCGTTTTCATGTTGTTATGTCACAGTTGGTGTGCAAATCCATGTTCGTTTCAAACTAATAGTCTAACTGACTGTTCTCAACATCTGCTCATTTCTATGTTTTGTTCTAATTTTTTTAAAATGATTCTCGTATTTTCAGTGTAAAATAACATTTACCAAAGACTCTGGTGTGTTCGAATGACTGGTTATTTTTTGGAAGAAAGAATATACTGTTAAGACTTTTCAACAGGGGCTCAAGCGAGGGACTTCAAACCCTTAGATTTTTAAGCTGTTTGTTGTGTCTTATGTCAATTTGTAGATTGACTTTATCTTCATTTGTAGGATCCAATGTCACGAATTGTTTTTGTCACGAACAAGGCCTTTCAAAGCAGGGCTGGGATGGGGCATTGATCCTCCAAATTATTGCCTAGGTGTACTTTTTGAAGGCATCCTCCTATAAAGAAGTAATGAATTGGAAGTAAAAGATGCTTTGCGGTACTCTCAGCAACTTTACTCTTCGTTTCTAGCAACTGTTTGCCTAGCATAAGCTACAATCCAAAGCGTGTACACTTTTTCAAACACGTGTCTTATGCTAGTGATCAGATATTTGCTCTGATTGTCTGTTGGTTTTGGCCGATCATACTTACTACCAGATTTCTGGTAAACCATGTTGTCATCCTTGCACCCAAATATATCTGTTTTAGAATTTTAGTTTTCTTGACCAGGGCAGATTTCCCGTTCCCCCTCAAACAATTTTCTGAGCATGGAGTCTTCATATTTTGGTTGATCATGTTCACCTTCGCCTCAGCACGGATATAAGCGAGCTGCCAAAACTAAATTTCTCAATTATAAAGACGTTTTAAACGACGTTTTAAATGTTTCAGATTAAAGAAATTATTTCTCTCGTGAAATTTTCGCTGATACAATCATTATTGCGTTCATGTGTAGATTGGTAGTTGTTTAGAAAAACTTGTTTTAGTTGTCTATGAACATTTATCATACTTTACATCTTTCAAAGGTTAAGGTTAAGTCTGCTTATTCAAACTAGAGTCAAATGAATATACCGTAATTTATTTTATCACGTGGCATGAATAACAAAATCTAATATGGGTAAAACAAGACCTTTGTGTGCGTTATTATAAACAGTAGTGAAGCTGCTACTGGGTATGGGTGATCGAATGATGCCTTTTTTATTTGTTCTATTCTCTCCTCTGTTTCTTAAACCCTTTTTTACTTTTTTCGCCAGACGAAAACGAGCCTCCTTCATTTCAATGCCTGAAATGCACGTACGGTTTTAACCTTGACTGGAGATCTACCGACCTTGAAAAGATATTCAGCAAAAAGCTACAGGGAGCAAAGAACACTGCTGTGACGGGGAATGGCTCTAGTGACGTCAGTACGACCCATAATTATCAACCTGAAAGTACCGGTGATTATCAGAACTATGGGTATCCAATGCATAGTGCAGCAGCAATGAGGTTTGTTTAGCTTCACATTGTTACATACAGTTTTAGGAATTCCTTAACAACTTTATTCACTTTGACCGTTTGATAAAATGTTCGTACTGAAATCGGGCTATTCTATACTTGTATTAAGAGTTGTTTTAGTCTGGTACTCAACAATTGAAATATTGGAAGACAGAACACCATTGTCGAACCTTTTATACTTTTATAAAAATCTTGACGAAAAAGGGCCTTTAGTGTGTAGGCAGAACGTTTAAGCCTCTTTGTAAAACCCGGATATTCCATGCTTAAGGAAGTGATCTTCCAACGTTTGCAGGGGTTCAGGGAGGCAAACAATGTTAACATCGTGATACATCCATACGGATATGTTGTTGCCTAAGACGTAATACTCACAGCAAATTTCAGCAATCTTTTAAATGAGAGTTAACCACCGGAATTTAATCTTCAAAATCCATAGCAGTACAATGAACAAAGCACCATTTGATATTGGTTTTGTTTAACTTGGTACTGCGAAAGCAATGTACATCAATTTGTTCACGTCGCAAAAAGCCACGTGATACTGTCAAGAGGCCTGGCAAGTTTGACGTAATTTTGGATAACGTAAGATATGATTGTACATGGTTACGATGGCGTATCCATTACAACAAGGATTACATCATATAATGTAGCCTTACAAAGACCTCATCGGGCCTAGGTAGCCTACATTGGCGATGCTAGATACTAGCACCTAAAAATTGCCTGTTTCTAGATTGTTACCTGGGATAAATCCTTTCAGTTAATCATAACAGCACGTGAACTGCTAATTTTTCTATTGATTAATCACCATTTGTATAAACAAAGTATTTCATTTTCTCTAACAGTGCACCCTATCAAAACTATTACGCTGCTTCCATGATGAATGCACCTTTCTATGCTGGGATGGGGTTTCCTCCAATGCCCTTTGCCCCAGGATACTACGCACCACATCCGGGGTATTTCCCCCCAATGGGCTATCACGGCTACATGCCGTACCCGATGGAGACCATGCCCCATATGGCACCAGAATCTTTCAGGCACAATGTCCGCAGAGGATCACCATTTAGACTTAACAGAAAAGTAAATACTTCGATAAGAAATCCAACAATGCCGCAGAAGGCACAGCCAGCAAAAGAGGCTGCTGCAAAGGTTTCTGTTGAAAAAGAAAGTGTTGCCAAAGTTGAAAAAGAAAAGGAAGGCTCTAAACAAGATTTATCTGCAAAAACTGAAGATGATGCTGGTGAGAATACAGAGAAAGTGGAAAGCACTGAAGCAGCTCAACACAGTGAGATGGAGGAGGATAAAACGGCTGCAGATAAGGTATGTATAATTGCGCTTTTTACGTAAAAGATGGAACTAAGCCAGCATAATTGAAAAAGTTTGTTCAGGGAGTGATTTGTCTGTTGTATAGTTTTGTCTTGAAAGATTCTTGTTTTTGTTTTGCAATTGTATGTTTACGTACTCCGCCGTTTACTGATAATACTGGTATTGGCCTAACTTCGCAGCCACAAAATACGGGTTATTGGCCTACGAAGTAAAGTTCTATAATTGAAATAAATCATTTTAAATCAAAGATAAAGCTTTTTTAAGCGATGAAATCGCAGCACCCGAAAGCCAGCCAGAAGGATATTTTATGCCGCATACCACTTTTCACATGGTATCGAAACAATCAACCGTGAATTATATCGATGAAATTTTCCAACAACTTCCGACGCCTGATGTTGTTAATGAGTACTTTTTTATTTAAGATTCTTATGCCGTTTGTTATTATTAAGTCCGACTTTCGTTCAATCTCATTCTACAGACAGACCAAAATGCGCCAAGTGAAAACAAGGCTATTGATATCGAAAATTCAAGTACTTCAGAGCCCACTACTATTACATTAAGCGATTTAGAAACAAGTACAGTACTTCTAGACAAATCTGAGAAACCCAAACAAGCTGTGGGCTCAGATACCGTTACGAAGGAAGATGAGGCCAAGTGCTTGCCTGAACTTTCTACAGAACCATCGCCGCCGGGTGTCAATGAATCGACAACTAGTAAACCTGACGGTCACATGGTGCTTCCCGGTGAAGAAGACAGCGAAACTGAGAAGTTATCGTTAAACATTACCATTAATAAGCAGGAGGTGGTTCATACAGATGATACCTCTGCTGACCTTGTAATCGCGCCAGAAAAATCTTCTACATTAGACGGTGGTGGAGGAACAACCACAGTTGTACCTAAGAGAGTCAATGAAGATGACGAACTTGAAACTGTTAAAACGAAGCTGCCAAAGTTGGATGATGACGCTGTTGGTGATGTCACACCCATCTCTGAAGAGAGCGAAAAAATTGAAACTAAGGGTAAAAAAGGGACGAAAGGGAGAGGACGTGGGCGTGGTAGGGGTCGTAGTCGCGGTAGGGGTAAAAGCGCAAAGAGTAAATAGAAGTAAATCAGAAGTCTTGGTAGAATCTGTAAGCGCCTTAATTTAGCGCACTGATAGAAAAAATAGTGATTAATCGTACATTTTTACATTGTTGTACATTGTTCATTTTTTACGTTGTTTGTTAGTTCAGAAAACTAAAACAGAACAGTTAGTTGAGAGGTATGATCTTTTTATTGATTTCTTTTCATTTAGAAAGCCACCTTTTTTGGTAAGACGCTCCAGCTGTAACAAACTTTTTGCTCATTTGTACTCTCATTTTCTACTCAAATTTTCTCAAATTTTCAGTACCAAAGCAAACAGCCGTAAAAATAAACGCATCTTCTAAGTTAGATTAAATTTTTACTGTTAAGAATGATGGAGACCAAACAAATGTTTGCGTTTTGAGGGCTTCCTCTTCTTATGACGTTTCTGTTGTACAGTCAAACAAGCATGAGTCGGGCGCGCATATTTCGCATAATGAATAACTCGGAAAGAAATGCGTGGAAGAGTATTTCGTTATTGCTATGAAAGTTGTGGGAAAGAGAAAGATGAAAAATAGAATCGACGAATCAAAAGTTTTGTTGAATTGTAATAGGAATGTAACGAAGGTATTTATAAAGACATGAAAAGGGGAATTTTGGGAAAGGAAATGATGCTATCAGTTGAAACAGTTAGAAAGCGGAAGTAATTGAAGAGGACGTGGCACTGCGTGTACCTTACAAAGGCAGTACTGCATAGGGAATGCTGATGGGGGGGGGGGAGAATTCAGTCGAATCCTGATTAGATGTTATTGTAGTTTTACTGCAAAGCAAAGCCGTGTATCTTAAAGTTTAGAGAAGCTTGAACAAATCGAATATAAAGTCTATTTGTTTACTTTGTATAAAAAACATATTACAAGGTGTGTACATGTGATGTTAAACGGCGTATAAAATGTCACAAAATCAAAATTATAAATAGCCAGAAAATTGAAAATTCCAGAATTTTGTACAAAATGATATCCTTATTCCTGGTGATCAATCCTACAAACTACTTGTCTGCAAAACAGAACATTTATCCACGATTTATATCTACTGTAATCCATATTTAGTTGTGCTTTCGTCCTTAAAACATTTATATTGACATTAAATATCGTTTTTTAAAGCACTAGTCCTGCGTTCGCTAAACAGTTATGTAATTTTAAAGCAAGGTTTTACAGCAAGCACCCGCGAAAAGATAAATTTGCTTTATAGGTAAGATTTTCTTACATCATTTCGTATGTAGCTTCATTGGTCTTTTTCTGTATTGGTGCGTCTTAGCACATTGTTTTGCCTGCTTTCCACATCGATTATTTTTACTACCGTTCTTAATCAAAAATTATTTTCCGCATCCTATAAGAGTTCTGAAAGAATATGAAATGTTCAAAATTGATATGTTTTTTGTTTCGAATACATATATAATTCTTTTTAGGTGCTTTTTTGCATAATGAGCTATAATGTGCTTTCTAAATTCATTTTCTTTTTTGGACACTTAATATAGCAATGTGGACAGAATCCAAGAGTAGGCTAGTGTCTCAAATGGTTGACAATTGTGAGAGCATATACGTTTTGCAGAGAATTCGCAAATCAACTATAGTTTCTGTAGTGCCATAGGACCTATGATGATTGCTGGTGTCTCAAACGAGTGTTAGTTAATTCTAGTTATACACGAAACCTGAACTAACTAGCACTCAGAAGTCTCAGCCACTGCCTCAGTGTGACGTCACTATTCTCATACAAAGCCTTCCACGTTCTTTCTTCTCTTGTCCCACTGTAGTTTCGTCCCAAAGAAAACCAGCCTATGACTGTGTTACCTGTTTTCAAAGAAAGCGTGAGAGCGACTTCGGGAATCTCGTCGTGGCCCATCGTAAATATAAAGGTTTCTTCGAACTCAGGTTCTGGACCTTTCTTCCTTTTCGTTGTGCCTTGTGTTGCAAAGTCTTCAGGCCCAAGAAAAAGTAGATGGACATAGCAAGCTGTAAAAACGTTTATTTCTAGTTAGTATTTTCAAAATCAATCGCAGCAACGCTCATGCCTAAATAAATGGATGAATAGTCTAAATAAAATGGATAAATAGTCTAAATAATTAATAGTAATTTGCAACTTATTTAAAACGTATACAAATCACACGCATATAAATCAAAAATTCAAAAGATACTGAATATACTAATTTAATCAATAACGATGTTTATCTTCCCTGCTTAAACTATGAACAGATAAGCGATAAGTTTAACAAATTACGCTATAAAGATTACCCTTTCTCGATGTCAATGCAATTATAAGAAATAATCAGTTTTGTATAGAAGACGTGCGAATGTTCAATATCTCTTAAATCTTTGCTAAAATCAACGATAACTGCATAGGATTATCATTTTACCTTGTTTTGGTGATGATAAAATTCCTGTCAAACTTCTCCCTTTCAATACTCCAACTTCTAGCCTTCCTGTCATTGACTTGTAATGCAATGATATTTGCAGCTCTGGTGGATCTCCTTTAACAATCGATGAACCCTTCGATGCTGACGATTGTGGCCTGATTGGAGGTTCCTGAAAGTAATGTCACTGTATGTTTAGGCTTACAAAAGTTGCGTGCAATTGCTTTTTGCGTTGATACATCGAAAACCCACAAGCAATCTAAGCTGAGCTTTCTTTTCTGCGTTTTATTGATCTTGCAGAAAACGTTTGCTAGACTGCCATCAGACATTGGTGTTTTTGCTTGTTGTTCAATTGCTTGGACTTGGTAGGCTTAGAATTTCACTCTTTTAGTGATTTGCTTACTTGAATAAAACAACTCCAAAGCCGCCAAAAACAGTATATTTAAGTTTTTTCGTCTGGAACTATTATGTCCTTCCTTCTATTGACTATGACTTAATACGCTTCGAATATGACTTCCAACCTAACTTTCTACATATAGTAAGAAGAGAGTGAAATCAAACTGTCGTGGTTGGAAAACCGTTACTTTTACCTATGTTTGGATGAAATACAAAGTCTCAATGCGATCTTTATTTTTCTGCATTGGACGGACTTTATGTAGCTCAACCCTCTATGTTTAAGCCATCTGCTTTCCTTTGCGGTACAGCGAAACAACGAGGTACCAGTTGCCTAGAGACTGTTTCTATTAAGCTTCCACAGCAAGTAAGAAATTATTTGATTTAACTTTCTGTACGTTGTTTGGAGGTTTCGGTTTTGTTATATGCCATTAACGTTTCGATGTAATTTGTTTTAGTTTGCCATGATATTGAATTTCACTGAAATTTGACATGTTCAAGGCTATTAAACATTTTGAGATCCACTATAATTCATTTTTGTCTGGCTCTACCAAGCGAGCCTAATTTATCAATTCTGACTGAATTCCACAAATAATCCACAAATATGATAAATTCAAACCTCCTATCGAAAATTGGTTTCTCGGTAATTTATGCTGTTGCTCAGCATGTAATAATACAAGTGTAGATTAAGCCACCTGTCAATCAACGATTAGCCTATCAGTGAGCGTTATACGACTCATACGCTTATTGATTGGCTAATATAGACTAACAGGTGACTTAAGCCACTTGATTATATTTCAGTTGCCTGTAAATAAGGTTGTTGGTGATGATGAAGCTGTTTGAAAATCTGACACTTGTTTGAAGTTGTTCAATGTATTGTTTTAATGGGGTATTGGTACAGAAAAAGCTAAATGTGATGGGACAAAATTACCTGTTAGCGATAAAATGGGTACCATCGACTCAATTTTAATTCCATAAAATTGCCCTTGTATTGTATGTTGTTGTTATAACAAAGAGTGTATCAAACAATTAAAGACTAAACGTATGTGATATAATCCTTTATTTACATAAAAAAATTAACAATAAAAACTAATATCAAACATATATTTATAAATACATTTCTAAGAAATAAGTTGTATAAATTGATTTTTATTTTTTGGTATTTTCATAGGTTTGACAAGTTGTTGATAATATAATGAAAAATGTTGTCAACGATTGTCTTTGCATTCTCAATGCGCCCAAAGAGGAATATCTCAATATGTTGATTCAATATAATGAGTTAATAGGATGATTCAAAATTACTTTAGAAGCATGTCTTACTTTAGAAGAAGAACATGCAAGGTATAAATGGGAACTGTTTAACATTGTTTTGTTAGATATAGACGTGCTGACTAAAAGGTTTTCTTTCTTTTCCTTTCCTTTCGATTCAACCAAACTAAATGTAGTGCCGTAATACATTTGTCCGCGGTTCCATTTACATGAAAGGCACTGACAAAACCTTAATACCTTCAGTTTTGAATTGATACTAGACTGGGGTTGGGAAGGTGGAAAGTTCAAGGGGACCCCAATACTCTTCTCTATGAAGAAAGTTCTCACCAAATCTGGTTGGGTAAGAATTGTGAGATGTATCAGTTTGAATTCGGATTTGGTTTGTTGAACTGTTCTTCAATCTCTTTGATTTTTATTAGCTCTCTGCAACTTGGTGCCTATCAGTTGGCGCTGAGAGAATCTTTAAAAGATTCCCAATAATCATTGATTCTTAATTCGTTTATACTGTGTCGGTGAGGATATACAGTAAGACAATCAAAACAGTAACTATAAACAACACCCCTATAAAAAGGTTCTCTTCCTTCGTTATTAGCATAAGGTGTTCTTAGTCAAGTATATTCTCTAAGCAAATTAGTACCCAGGAATTGACAGGTTCACACTGATCGTTGACTGTGTTTGATGAGTTTTGCCTCCCGAGCTGCCTTTGTTTTATCTAACAAACAAAATCTTCAACTACATAGTACACAAGTTCTTTATGATTCATCTTCACTCATCATCATCTCAAATTCTTCGTCTTCTCCTGTTTCCCGCAGTGCAGCCAGTTTAGCCTAGGAATAGCCAACAAGATATATCAGAATTCGATTGCATTTTCATTTGTAAACATGCGTTGACTATTTGGCCGCTGAAGAAATTTGCCCCTAAAATATTTCAAACACCCTTACCATTATTGGTGAAAAACTTCCTAATACAAGTAGAAATAATTTGATGGTTTTAGATTTTTTCACAGTTATACTTTTTGATTTTTTAACAGTGAAATTTAATATTTCATTTGTTAACCTTTCCGCGGCTAAACTGGACAACGCACCTCTACAAGCATTTAATAAATTCAATAACACATTAAATAAGTATAGTAAAATTCTCAGAGCTCTTGTCAGACCACATGTCGTGAAGTTACAGTAATGATGAATGATCAGTATAGATTCCCATTGTTTAAGATGAGTATAGATTCCCATTGTTTAAGGCTATTGTTTTGCCCATGTTTTCGAACCAATGAAAAGGCATGTCATATGAACATCTCCTCCTCATAGTACTTCATAGCATTTAGTTAATGAAGACAATTATTCTACATCTATTGCATCTACGACCAGAGTTTCATTCTCAGTTTTCTTAAATTAGCCTCGGAAAAGACAAGAATTTTCTTAATACCCCCTATGAATGATAGTAAAATTAGCCTCGGCAAAGACAAGAATTCTGTCGAAGCCCCCTATGAGTTTGCAGATTAGCCTCGGAAAAGACAAGAGGTGTATCAACCTCGATTTGAAAAAAATTGGCACCGCATAGGTCACGTGATAAAAAAATTACTCGCACTCCTGTGACTATCGCTAGGAAGGGGGGAGCCTCTACCCCTTCTCTATTTCAGGCGACCCCCTGACTAGCGATAGTCACAGGAGTGCGAGTAATTTTTTTATCACGTGACCTATGCGGAGCCAATTTTTTTCAAATCGAGGTTGATACACCTCTTGTCTTTTCCGAGGCTAATCTGCAAACTCATAGGGGGCTTCGACAGAATTCTTGTCTTTGCCGAGGCTAATTTTACTATCATTCATAGGGGGTATTAAGAAAATTCTTGTCTTTTCCGAGGCTAATCTATGTACTCTACCGTAGGGTCACTGGCAAGCCCGCGTAGCGGGCTTCGTAGGGGAGTCTTCTCTAAATGATGTTTCTAACGAATGAATTATGCGATGTGAAAATGACGTCATCGATTTTGACTGCGCATGTGCATATGAAACAAAGTTTTGAAAGCAAATGGACCTTCGAACAAATGCTGTTCCGTCATCCTAACAATGAAACAACGATTTTAGTTGCTTTTTGTGAGGGTTGATTGTTAAACGCTCCACCAAAAGGGACTATCAGTTTGGGTCGGTCAAACGATGTCTTTTTGCAAACCCTGATCAAATTTTTAGAAATTAAAAAATTCATGGAATGGTTTGTGAAACAAAACTCTCTAGGCTTAATTTGCGCTCTTCCCCCATCCCAGTCCACATTTTGTAACTCTCTTGGTCAGGTTATCAGAGTACCACGTCGTTTCACTCGTGATACATTGTTTTCTAGTTTGAAAACATTATCAAAATCAAACGCCTATATTAAACACAAAGTTATCTGGGATTTTCCAGCTATTGCAGCTTACCAGCAAGTTAAATGTGAAGAGGAGTACAAACAATTTTAACAATTAAATCTTACTTTACAGGCAAAAAAGTATTTCTGAAAAAAACAATTTGGAATACCCCCATATATGCAAAATCAGTTAAATTGATCAAAAATCGGGTGAGCTATGACCGAAAGAAGATTTTAAGCTTGCTAACGGATTACTGTTATTTTGGCTCAGTTCATAAAGTTATGAACAGAGACCAAATTACAGAGGTTTGTTGACGCAAGAGCCTGTGCTCATCTGGTCATATCTCTGCCAATTCGTGATACCTTAAACTGATTTTGCGAAAGATTTTTGTGATGTCAACACTTAAGAACTCTATAAAAATAGCTCTATCAATGCAAAGAAGAGATTCAATTTCAGGCAAGCTATTCTCCGCCTCCTCTTCACAGCAAGGGCGCTTTGTCTAGCACAGTCGCTAACGCTCTGGTGAAAGATGCATATTTATTGCAGATATTCGGAAAAGAGGTTCGAAAAGTTTTTTTGATTGAAAATCTAAATTAGCAGTATCTCAAGTGAACTTACCACCATCCCAAAAGGCAACAGTGTTTTCCACATTGGCTCATCACACAAATCACCGTGTAAATCAATGTCTGTCATTGGTACCTCTAGCTCTCCAAGTACTTTTTTCCCCAGCTTTTTTCTCCCATAAAGCCTCACGCGTATGCTCATGTCTTCTAAAAGTTTCAAAGTTACTGGATATAATGTATATCGTTCATTAAAAACAGGGCTATTCGACGGTCTGGCCCTCGTCCGGAATTTCCATCTTTTATTTGGCAAAATTGCTATATGAACTTCAACCATAGCTGTACCTCCACGATCAACTCCTGGTACGTCTGCAGCCCTGACGACTGAAATTATCATTTTATTAGCTACTGGTGAAAATGTTGTCTCTAAAAGAACCTTCCCACAATTTGATACAGGTTCATCTTCAACCGGTAATAAGTGAACCAAAGGAAAGGATCCATCCGACACTGTTAAGTCTATGCTTGTGTTACCTGTGGCATCTATTAAGGTAGAGCTTGCAGCTGCTAGTCCTGGCGATTGGGTTTCCCCACTTGGACCAGCTGCTGGTTCTACAGTCACTCCTACAAAGGCAGCGCCGAGAGCAGAGGAGCTTGCTATCACGGCACCCACATTTGGAAGACCGGAGTCTTGCTCTGAGGCAGTGTCTTTTGTATTCTTTTTTATTGATTCCTTCCCGCCTTCTTCGTTCGTTATAAGTTCTTCCTGCTCCTCCTCGTCTCCAACTTCTGCTCCATGCACCTGACAACACTTGCCTCGTTTTAGTAATTGGTATATAATACAAAGAATGACTATACATCCCAGAAGAACTGATATGAAGACAATTGCAGGTAATGGAACTGCAAATAAAGGGAACAGGAATTTAATTAAGTAGGAAGGGTTTAAATTAAATGTCTACAATTAGTGTTTTTAGATCAAGGTTTATGTATCACATTGAATTGGCACTTTTCTATATTATAGTAAAAAAAATATTTTTGTAATGTTTTAGGCTGTTTTACAGACATTGAGGGCGAATAAACTTGGTTAAAAAGAGTATCGCCATGTTAAAAAGTAGAGTTAGAACTTGGAACTAATTTGTGAAAAATGTTTTCAAAGAGGCAAAAGGGTCTGTTTCCGGAAAAGTCCTATTTACAGTGTTAGATATTTTGTAACAGAGTTATTGCGTACCCTAACATAACCCGGTTTAGGAGCCATCATGGCTTTGAGTTAGAGGTGTTGTTTTCGTTCATATGGTATCAACTTGTGTGCCCAATCGTCAAAGTACTAGGTAAAGCCATTGGTGACATTTTGGGGGATTTTTTCTAACGTGACCTTGTATCATAAGCTCGAAATCAGTCCAATCTTTTGGAACCTTAACAATTTAAATGATGAATTAACTGGTCTTATACAGCAATGGTATCTGGAACCGGTTCTGCATTCTTGCACCGCTTTGCTTCACTGGTTCCAACAAAATCAATGAGCTCGTTAGGACCTGCAGAATTTTAACATTTTTAAACAACACTAACTTTTCATGCTAAGAATGTTTTTTCATCGTTGTGTTCACTTATCATTTATTAACTGATCTGGTGCCTAGTCATTACAATTTAAAATTTGTTTGGTTTGATGCTGTCAAATATAGAATAGCTATAAAAAATCCACCAAAGCGTCAGAATTTATGGCTAGTGTGATGTCACAATTCAAACTTAATTGATTTGCTTTTAATTAATTGCATCAATGAACACACGGCTTAGGGTATTAGATGCCGCCAGGGTTTGTTTGTCTCATACGATCTTAGCACCACTATTTCTTGCCCCCCCCCCAAAGTGCAATAGAAACCAGGTTTGAGGCTTGATCGTTATTTATATATGAACAGAAAAGTAGTAAAAAATTAACTTAGCTTTTACCTTAGAAAGTGACTTAGAAAGTGTACTGACATAGAAAGCTTCTGTTTTTTTCTTATTTACTTCAGACGAATATTAAAATGTCTGGCCAGATATCTAACAAAGTAAATTGCAAAAATATTTGTTTCCCATCATGCCTGTCTTCTAACTTATTACTCTTAAGAGTGGTTTTTTGACTTAGAATTTAAAGACCTTTCCTGCAAGTCTTTTGGCGTTAATTGGAGAGCACATTTATCTTTTCACCTCAAACTCTTGTTTCTTGTTACACTTGCAAAGAAACTGTTTCTTAGTTAGAGGCCAAATTTGCAAGGTAGCAACTCGACCTGCTTTCTATCAAGCATAAATGTCTTGTTGCTTTCCATTTCGATGCTACAGTAGGTCTCAAGCTTAACATGTATATGGCTAAATTCGCGTAATCTAAATTAATCTTGATTTATGCGATACTCACTTTTTTATAAGAATATTTGATTTTTTTTCCAGCCTCGATATTCTTAGTAAATTTTCGTTTTGAGCCTGAATATCTGCTTAAAGTATTCTTTTTTTCGAATCTGATATGGCTTTAGGGCAGCATCGTCTGCTCTTAAGCGTATTTTGAAAAACGAGATATGTCGGTCCCGAGAATTCCTATTTTGAACATCACAAAAAAGGCAACTGCTGAAAAAGGAGACACAAATATGCGAGCTGAGGCTGAGCAATTTTCTTATAACATTCATAAAATTTGAATGATTCTGAGCCTGAAGATTTTATAAACTTATTCTCCTTCAAAGAGTGAAATCTCGATTCTGTTCTTAATTTTTCAAATAAGATATTCAGAAATTGTTTGGGTGTTCGCTTCTTAAAAGAGTCGAAAATATGTATCCAGACTAAATGATTGTTGCAACGAGCTGAGCCGATATAAAAGAAATTGAGAATGCTTTTTACGTGAAGGAAAGCTTTTTTCCAACATAGTGCCATTGCAGTTGCCTTTTCAAGAGACTAATGATTCATTTCTTTGATCAAAAGACGTGGGAAAGTTTTTTGAAGTTATGATGTTGATTATGCACTCTAAGAAACAAGTCTGTGCAGAAAAAGATGCTGCTATTTGAATATTTTTTTGTGCCGACTGATAATTCTTCTTTTGGTTTTAACAAATGTGAAAATAAGACGAAAATGTAGATGCATGAATTAACAGTGCTTTGCAAAGTTTTTCTTAATAAATATTTTGCTGTTCCGAATTATTTTGTGCAAAGGGTCGCGATGGAGCTAGAAAATGCTCACAGTTACTAAGACGTTGCTTGAAGACATTTCCGATCCGCAGACGCAATACAGACACAAGCACAGAAAGGTCTGCGAGACAGGTTGTTGAGTTGCTTCAAAGTTATAAAAATAACTTACTTTTCGTTGATTCCTCTGACATTCCGAGTCATTGCAACAAATTTTACATGGGCCCTTAGAAGGCCCGACACAATTCTTGTAGATACTCTTTCGTTTTAGTCCCAGTGTTTGGCTAATGTTGCTTGAAAAGCATCTTTACACCCAACAAGCATTCCAAAATCGTAATTGTTGAGTGCAAAAGTCAAGCAGCCACCTGTTACTGGATGATTTACCAGCAAATAATTGAGCGACCTCTATCCATCCAGAACCATTCACTATCTATCGTGGCATGCAATGCTAGGCCTTGTTTACAAATTCTCGACAGTTTACTGCCTTTGATTTCTTTCAAGCATTTATCGTTGAACTAGGCATCATTGCCAGTGTAATGCAATAACTGATGCATGATGCAAGTTTTTAGATACTGGTTAATTCTGCTGTTGCTTATGCATACTATGATAGGTCCAGTCTCCTCAAACAGAAGCCTCACATCATCACTTGTTTATTTAGTAACGGACTGGTATCTCGTGATTTCAAAATATTTTAGTTTGAGCTTTTTCTTAAACTCTATAAACAAGAAAATAGCTTGGACTATGGCGTGATCTACTAGCTCACGCAATTTTTCATTTGTAAATTTATTCATGATTTGTGTCACAAAAAAATCAGTCTGAACAATGTCATATTACCGGTGCTTGTAAATATGCAAACTGTTCTTAGAAACTATGTTCCACGTCACCCACCAAATTTCTTACCTGCCAGTTGTCTACTACGTCGCAATCTAAATTAGTTTCCAAGCAAACTTACACTAAAACAAGCAGTATATTGATTTAATGAAACAGCACGATAAATAGACGTGTTCATTCTATATGAAACCAATCTTAGAGTAAAAAACGTGATTTCCTAGAAATTGTCAATTATAGCAAGAAAACTTGCTTTACTCACGCTAGGACTGTTTAGAAAAGAGATCTATCTGTAGAGTCTGGTTCAAATTATTCTATTCATGTTTAGCATATAAATTCTACGTAACGCCAAAAATCACTTCCTATGCTCTTCTTTTCCCACGCTGTAATGGTTTCATTCTGCATCAAACTTTTGAAGTTTCGAACGTTCAAACCTAATCAAAACATTGTCGCTACACCATACAAGTTTAGCTTTAGTTTAGCTTAGACCTTGTTTACACGAGAGGAAATGAAATGGTTCCAAATGGAACGGTTCAGAATATTTTATGCTTGCGTTTACAAGAAACCTTGGGACGATTCCAAACGGCTTCTCTCCAGGGTCCCAGAATTGTTACAAGAGAGGAGTAACGTGCGCAGTTTTTGGCGGCAAAATCAGTAAATCAGATCATCGCATGATTCATGTCTATTCTCGACAAGAACACGCAGAAACAGAAACTAAAAACAATAAACCTACAAATGTTTTGGTCTAAACTAGAATTTAAACTGAATAAACAAAGAGATCATTTTTTAAGGTCTGTATACCAGTGCATGAAAGCCTCTTTTCCTAAGCGTTCTCATTTGGCTCGGTTCCAAGCGGTTCTGCCCGTTTACACAGGAACCAAACGGAACGGTTCCAAATGCAGCGGAGCCAAAAGAGAACGGGTGGAAAGTCCCAAATTGAACGGTTCCAACAGTTCTCGTGTAAACGCAACGCCTATCTGGGCTAGTTTTGGAACCGTTCTATTGTCTCTCGTGTAAACAGGGTCTTAGTTATTATCCATCACTGAATATTGTAGTCTACTTATAATTTATATTTGTGGTTGCTACACTGAGTTTCACCCTGAATGCGATCACCAGGCCACATAAATCTGTCTATGCGGCATCGAGCCCTCTATCATAGACCAGTAAACAGTAATATCCATTTGCTAATGACATAAATTGTTTATGATAAAAATATTCAGGGTCAGAGTCATCAGTTTTCAAGAAGGCTTATGTTTCCATTGCATTAATTTTTCTAGCGTAGAACGTTTGATTAGTTGTAGATAATTAGTAAGAGGAGGAGAAGAAGGCTCGTTGTCAGAAGTTTCTTGCTGGGATTCAATCACCGAAGTATGCCTGCAGAAGAAAGAGAATGTGGTGGAAAAGGAAGTGAGGGCGAGGGGAGCAGGTCATGAGGCTGTTTTGCTATATCCATACAGATTGTGTCTCGAATGTTTTTATGATTTAGAAGAGAAGTGGGAGTTGAAAATGTTGGAAATTTTGGACACGTAAATTTTGAACGGCCACTTGGAAGACGACAGCCTGGGATAAATCAGTACTCCCAGAACAAAGTATAAAGATTAAACTATTTTTTTAATTAAAAGTTTTCATGTTGCTGAGATTTGACGTTAAGTTATAAGTTATTGTTTGCATCTTGTGCGAGTGTTTTTGCCCGTGTTTTTAGGACCAGAACCAGCTTTGACGAGAGCGTTTTTAATTTCCTCCCACGACAATGGGCATTTTGATGTTTGCTCGTTATTTATAATTTTTTATAACCAATTGTTTCTTGAAAGACATTCTGATCATGGGCCATGATTCTGCCTCGGACGAAAGCGTTTCTGGTGACCTGCTTTAGTGGTCAGGGGTCAGCAGCCTGGAGTTAATGGATGCTCCAGTGATGTGGTGTCCCGCCCTTAGGTCATAGAACGATTTGTTTTTTTTTCTTGGAATCGTCAAATTAGCAGCCCAAAGTCATTGTGACTTTTACAGAACAACCAAGAGCTCTCTGCTTCTAGGAGTTTACCTTAGTCATCATCTTATACGTGTCAGCGGGTGTAACCATGCTACCTCGGACCGGTCCTCGACCTTTGAAACTACCCCTCGCTTCGCTAAGCTTGCAGACAGCAGTGATGGCGCCAGAGGAGGCAAGGGGCTACAGTTCCCCGTCGGAGCTGCTTAGCCCACCCGTCAGAACATATTCTAAGAAAATTTGTAATTTTGTCGGAGCAAGATTTTTCTGCTGTTTTTAAAATTTTTTACCAAAGAGAAAAAGTAACTGATTACAGAAATCCCATTGAGTATTGATATACAACCAGGTAAGTGACCCTTTAAGGGGGGTTGATATTATTTCATATTTCATAACGAAATCTTGCTATTATTTAGAATATCAAAATTAACAAACCAAATATTTCAAAATTATCAAAAAGTCCATCCTGATTCCGATTAAGAAATTGGATTTATCAATTCTTTGACAACAACTACTTGCTACTCACTCTATCTATTAATAGTCGAGGTCTAAAGCACATACAAGACACGCCTTCTGTGGCTTAGAAAACTTCTTTATATCCCATGTTAGCCAACGTCATGATAACCTGTTTGATCATTTTGAAACAGCTTTTAATTTTTTCTTGGCACCCTCAGGAAATATTTTGAATAAATATAATTTCCTTCTACTTAGAATTTCTATCTTCCTCCCGTCTTTTGTAGAGCCAAATTACCACCAAAGAAAGAGTATTTGCATAAAGATATATTACTTTTACGCAAACGCCAACTTTTCCTTTGACTCAAACAACTAACAAAGTCACTTTCAAGCAATTCTCGGAGAAATTCCTACTATACCCTTCCTAAAAATATATTCAGCTGCCTCCTCGTTTTCTGAAAGAATCTTACGGACCATCTTTTGACAATAGGTATGGGTCGGCAAAGCTGGGGGCAAGGCCTCCGCTTTCATTCTGCGCCAAATAAACTTTTCTAGGAAAAATAGAAATAAATATACTTTACTACGTCTTTACCATTCTAATAGTTTGAAAACAAAGAGGAACTAGAACATGGGAATTTGATCGAAGAAACCGATCTTGCACTGTGCGAGTAACAGCTTTTCAAAGGCCACTTACTATAAACCACCATTATACGATCCGTGGAATGTGTGCATTCTGCATGGTTGAAGAAGATGGAAGAAGAACCCGATCGAGAATAAGTTGGCGCCAAAGCCAAATGACAGATGGTCTAAATCTGGCTCATAAATTTTTTAATTTTAATTTTTGCGGCTCTGGTACCCAGGGTAACTTTTTAACGGACAAACTCTCAAATACGTTACAAGAAGAAAAAGTAATTGGCGTTGAAGGAAAGGAAAATGCTAGGAAGAAACCATGAAAAAGAAGAATCAGCAGATTTGCTCTCTGGAAGTATCTAAAAGAAAGCTTCAAATGTGATTTTATTTATGACGAGTCTGTTCTTCCAAAAAAAGGCAACAGTTAAAAATTGTAAATGAATATTCCGTGGTAGAAGGAGATTTGGATATAGTATGATTCTCGGTCCTTCCCAGTCAATAGAACACTATCGAAGTGCCTACTTTGAAATTCTAAAAGTAATGATGAATTCCATCAAAAATCGTTAATGACCAGACAAGTTTGAAAACTTTTTTCTAAAATAATTTTCCTTAGTAGCACGCTATTGACGAAAACTTTTGCAATTAGATTTTACACAATCATATCTCAACTCTACAAAGCTGCTTAATCTTTTATGTGTTACCGAAGTTCTTTTTCTGTTGATGTCCTTCTGTTCTTGATATATTTATAACCAAAGTTTCATTTGTTTCTCATCTCTGTCTTTTTTTGGGACATGATTTTATATAAAAAAATTTAGTTCTACCCACTGCACTAAAAATTTTATTCTAAAACTTTGCAAGATCATTCCTATCATTCCTATTTCGTGTCAACTTTAAATTAGATAAAATTGCGAGACATGGTGGAGAAGGAAAGCTTTAAAATATTGGGGAAAAGAAAATATTGCCTTTGAATTTCCTCGTCATTTTGTCGAAGTGTTGAGTTCGACAAATAACTGAACAGCTCAATACTCACTGTTTTTACTGGCTTCTTTGATCAAAGGAATAATCTTCACATAGGATTTAATAAAACACTAAGTTTTCTCGCTATTTTGATATTTGATATTTCATATTTTGGTATTTTGATAATTTGAAATCAGCATTATTTCATTTTCAAAGCTGAAAAATCTGAATGTTTATATTTTCTTTCCAAGAACCTCAATTATTTCATATTCAAAATACCCCTTACAGGGCCTCAGGTAACTCCCAAGTAATTTACACACCATATCGGGGAACTCAACCCTCCCTTTCGTCATTCCAAACGACAATAGAACTATAAATATATTCAAAATTCTAAAAGACCACTGAAACATAACTTTAAAAGATAAAAAGCTAAAGCAAGTATGGAAACAGCCTCCGAAACTAGCATCAAAAAGCATAAAAACATTGGAGATCTAATAACCCACACCGAAGGTTTGACCAAACAATACAGAAAATCCCCCAAGAAAAGAGCCCTACTTCTATGTTAAGAGAACCAAACACGCATTTACATACACAAACGCACCTTTCTCCATAACCTTTATTCATATTTTTTTATATATTGACACTTCAGATAGACAAACACGTTCAACATCATTTCAAAACGCACTATTATAAAGCTGATGAGCTACCATTATATACACACAAAGATTTTGTACATACAATATATGAATGACATATACATGCTTATATCTATATGTTCAATTTATTCGCGGCCACAATCCAAATTCTCACAACCATTCAATTAATAATGGGCGTGGTATTTTATGAAAATGATGTCAGCAGCCTTTGCAGCTTTCCTATGTTTTTCACAACATAATATAGTTACTTGCGAAAAAACAGTACTTCAAGGGATTGTTTAGCTTGCAACGTAAGGAACCTATGCGAAATCCATCAACGTCTTCTTAATTACTCAGAAAAGTCTACAGCATTGAGCGAGTCACCCCACAAAAATTATTAATCCCGATCAAAGCATAGTTGATGCTCAAAGTAGCTACTCTTTTTTTATTGTTAAATTCATGTTATGTCATAATCTTGATTTTAGGCAACCCTCGTGCTTATTTATCAAGAGCCCACTCGGACCAGGGTTATTCCACTGGTCTTTTTTAGAGATCAGTGGGTTATTCCTGACTTTCCGTGACGTGATTGTTGTTATTCGTAGCAATTCTGGCTTGTTATATGCTCATGTACCCGCTTGACCCAGGCCCCAGGCTGGTCCCGGCTCTCAATGGGTATGAGTGTTTATATTCGCCTGAAATTTGGCATGTTTATTAGGTTATCTCTGGCTTCATAAGGAAGAGTGTTTTTCCGGTCTCACTATCCTTTACCCGCTTACCTTTTTCCGGCATGGATCTGCCTCTCCCTTCTATCCGTGTAATGTACCGTCACCACCGTCTGGTCAACAGCACCGTCTGGGGTTGAAAGACTCGGCTTCCTTCCCCTTTCCCTCCGTCAGTGAAGAAAGAGCCTATTTGGATTTAGCGTCTTGAGACAGCATCTGATATCTTGTGGGCGGGAAACAGTTTGCCAAAAAAAAACCGACCAAAAAGCCCACTTCCTGGATAGGGTGTTTTATAAGGGGGTTTACATGCCGAGAAATTTCGTTTCCAGCTCATGGCAAAAGCAATGGTGGCAAGTGGCCCCCGTGGGGGCCTCCCATTAAGGACTGACAGGAGGGGGTTCCAATCAGGGTCAAAGAGGGCCAAAGCTCAAGTGCTGAAAACTTACTCTCAATTGGTTGTCTTTTTTGACAATAACCCTAAAGTGGTAGCATAAGAACCAAAATTATGCCCTTGGTAGCATCCATTTCTTTGCGCTCGTCTGGTCCTACTCTTACTTTGACAAATTTCTTTTCCATTGACTGTTGTCGATTCGGGGAAGATAAGATCTTGTTTATCGAAACCGGGCCAATTGGTAGCCATTTGGTAAGACCCTCAAATCGACTAAACCCCCTGTCAGGTCTTATTGGGGTATGGGAATACCCCCGGCAAGCGGCAATCGTTGTAAAATGTTTACCAGCCAGCCTCTATTGCAAATGTCCCGGTTTCGAACGAGGTAGCAGACATGGCGGGAGAAGGTAGTAGACTGGAAGCTGAGACTCCTGAAAACCCGTCTTTCCTATTCCCTTCTGTGTTATTAGATCAGAAGCAAGATACAGAATGTACACTAGGTATTTATCCCAAACCATTTACTATGTGGTTTGTTTGTAAGTTAATTCTTATTCAAAATGAATGCCTTACATTGGCTTGTTTTGCTATTGATTTTGCTGTAAAATAGCTTCTGAAAGACGTGTTGTGGGGAAGTGTTAAGCCCCTCGAATAGTAGAAATAATTTAGTAAACATTAGAAAACTTGATGTATGATCCCTAAAGCTTTGCCAATGAACGTTTCCTCTCTAAGACTTAACAAACCTAGTCCTAATTGAGGCACATCAAACCAGTGTAAAATCCATGTAACTTTTAGCTATGCAAAGGCAGTTTGAAAATCATAGGATTACATCACAAAAATTATGTTGCCAAAATATTACCCCTCTCCCAACATTTTCTCATCCGATTTAGACGAAATACAAAATTGATCTGTTGAGAACTGGGGGGGGGGGGGATTAGTTTCTGAAACAGTTTATTTTGTCATCCTTAAAACTTGGTCCTCAGTGGGCTGGCACCTTTGTAGCAAAATGTTGTTTCACCCATGAATTGTTAGCCAATAATCTTCATTGTCTTTTAGGGGAAACTGAAAAAGTATCCAAAAAATTGTCAGGATTCAGCAGCTTTAGAGATGTAAATGTAAGTAATTCTTGCCAAGGAAGTGACGGTAAAGCGTTAGATACTCATGAAAGTTGTCCTTCTGTTCCTGCTTTGGGTGATTGCTTAGATGATAATTCAGAGGAGGAGGTAGATCATTTAGAGAATAAAAAGCGGAAATTGTCATCTTCAGACACAGACAGTAAAAATAGAAGAAACAAGAAGAAGAAAAAGAAAGAGAAGAAAAAGAAAAAGAAGAAGAAACACCATCATAAAGTTGATAAGAAAATCAGTTATGATAAAAATAAACCTGATACAATTTGGCTAGAAGAGACAGCGCTCAAAATTGAAGAAGCATTTAGATTTGATAAAAGAGAATGCAAAGAAAATCTTCAATTTGACACATTTTATAGACTTGACATTGCTAATTATAAAAGAAAAAGTGAAATAGTTTGTCTTGGGTTGAGAAAAGATCAATATTTTGAATGGACTGATCAAAGAAGTACCAAGAAAAGACTAAAAGATGGTTCTGTAAAAAAGAGATACTTCACTAAATTGAAGCAAGAAAGTATAACTGCAAATATTGACATTGAAAATGAGCAGCAAATAACCATTCACAATAATGAGGAGAATAACCAAAGCACTTTAGAAGATGCAAAGCAATCTCCCAGTAGTTTAAAACACAACCAAGAATGTGAAGCACATACATTCAGCCAGAAGACAGAATATTTAAACCGAAGTCTCAGGAACAATCCAAAAGATGTTGATTTATGGTTACAACTGGTAGTACTACAAGATGAGGCTTTTCAAAATAAAAATGAGCTGGAGATATCTTCAACTTTTAATGCTCAAACCACCAAAAATAGAAGTTATAGAGCCATTGTAGAAAAAAAGCTAAAAATCTTGGACAGAGCACTTTCATCCAATCCTGACTCATTGTTGCTAATAATAGAATACATGGAATGCTGCAGAGAAATCTTGGACTTCACTCAAGTTAATAACAAATGGACAAATTTTACATTCAAAAATCCTAACAAAGGTATTCTTTGGGGAAGATACCTTATGTTTCTGCAGTCTGATTTGTCAAATTTTTCAACAACAGCTGTGATATCAGCTTATCATAAGTGCTTCAAAACAATGCAAGCAATTGCAGATGGTACAATTAGGACACACAAATGCGAGGATGATCATGTATCTAACATGATGTGCATCTTTATACAGTATTGTCAGTTTTTGCATCAGTCAGGTAAGACTTTTTAAATGCATCATATTGGCTTTGTATGGAAATGCTTTGGGTCATAGTCATGTTCTAATTTTGCTTGGCCATATATTTTTGCTCAGTCACTTTAACCTTATGCAAGGATATGTTTCTTGTGTTACCGCATGAACTTTTTCTCTGATGTCCCAAAAGAACCTCTTTTTTTCTTTATTCTTATTTAAAAAAAAAGAATCATCCTGAGTCAATTAATTTTGTAAAATATTTATCTAGAATAGAAATAGAAACACCTTTTTAGAAACATCTTTGTCAATAGCCATCATACGCAGTTTTCAGTTCAAACAAAAATTTTCACCAGACTTTTCCAAATTTTATTAGTTTGATTTTGTCATTTTCTTAATTGTCATTTTCTTAATTTATCCTCAGAATTATGTCATGTATTTTTTTAGATTTACCAGAGAAAGCAGTTGCCTCCATGCAAGCAATGATTGAGTTTAATTGTTTCACTCCAAAAGACCTAGACAAAATTCCAGCATCAGGGCAGAAAGAGTTTTTTGAAGCATTTTTGGATAGTGAGGTGCCAAGGTTTGTTGAGATATATACATCATCATTTCCTTTTGAAGGCAAAGTGTGATTTCATAGACACAATATTTTTATATTTGAAGCATATCTTCTTTTAATTTTAATAATCCCAATTTTACCAAAATTTAGTAAAAACTTTGAAATTCTCCAACTGCAATAGAAAATTATCTGACAAAAGCTTTTCACTCCCAAATGGAAGGGTTGTACCCTACATTCACTTGATTGGAGGGCAGATCCCTATAATCGTTGGATGGCGAACAATAATTTTATGGATTTTAAAACCTCTAAAATTTAATGATGATATATAATTTTGTGATGTTAAGCTTCCTGCTAGATGATTTTAAACTTATTAGTTAAACCTAATGCAATATTTGAAACATTGCAGTTTGAACAAATTTTCCTCCACAGAATTAGTGTCTATAGTATTCTTGAGTTTATTTTTTCACTGAAAGATACATGCTTTACAATAACTGAGAAAAAGGGGTGCGTCTCACACACGATAGGACATGGTAAAAACTATTTTTTCAGAATTCAAACATGGAATTAATGCTGCATCTTATGCAAAGATGCATCTTAGACACGGCAAAGTATGGTATTGCAAATAATTTAATAGCTGGTCAAAAGTTGGAGAAACTGGAGATGTTTTAATGCTTTCCAGAAATAAAGAAATGTACTCCTTTCTATTTTAATTTTTCTGTAGTTATCAAATCTCTATAATCCCTACTTTAGAACAGGGGATAGGTTCTATGTGGACAGAGGGCCAATATTTTTTGATGTCAGACAACAAAATAGTCTGAAAGAATAGAGTGAAATATTCTTCTAGGTTTGAAATTAGCCAAATCTGTTTCCAAAATTGACTGGAGTATGGCAAAAATGAAGCTTTTACTTTGAATAAAGCTGAAAGCAGAGTTACAGCAAATTGATGGAGAATGATGGAGGAGATAGATTCAAAGGTCTTCAAAATTGCTCTTTCAAGTTTTCAGGTCCAAACTGAAAAATTATAAATTTTGTGACCTCATAATTTTGATGATTTTTCTGGAACTCTATTGACGTGGAAAATAAATGAAATATTTTTGAAATATATCACTATAAATGATGCTGTTGTTATATTCTGTAATTTAGTTTTTTCTCTTATCAACTTTTACATAATCATGTTCAATTTCATGCACCATAACAGATTTGGTGAAGAAATGGCTGAAGGCTGGGAAAGCTGGATGCATGCTAAAAATAATCAAGTGGTGGATGAAATGGTTGCTCACAGAGAGGCTGCAGATGCTCAGGTATGTGTAGATGAAGACAATGATGCTAGCAAGGAAAATGTGGATAGGTCTAAAATGAAGTCGGTCAATTGGTTGATGATAGAGTGTCAGCGGCAGGATAGAATGTGGAGACCTTTGAGGCAGAGCGAGGAGAGGGAAGACTTTGTTGACCCTGATCGTGTTGTGCTTGCTGACGACATTCTTCCATGCCTGTTTAAACTACAGTCCGAAAAAGATAGGTTGAGCATTTTACTGTTCCATTTATCATTCTTGGGCGTCCCTGTAAAAAAGGAATTTCTGAGTAGTAGTTGTTGGAGAAAGCTCTCGGAATTTGGATTTACACCCAAGTTTTTGAAGATATTTTCCAATACAGTCGGATCAGAATTTGTTTGCTTATATTCGCCAGTGAATTTTGAAATCAGCAGCAACAATGCTACAAAATTAGAGGAGCACCGCATCAGTTACGTGGAGGAGGTTTTCTTACAATCACTCAAATTGGCTGGAAGATATTCACAGCAATTTTCAAACACAGTTAGTCAGTGCCTTCTGCTTTTTAAAATCCTATGCATAAAAAGTCTGTATGAAGACAGTCGCGGGATCAAAGATGCTGTGAAGAAAACAAGGAAGTTTGGCAGATCATTGTTAAAACAAACGGCAAATAGAAACTGTCTGGAACTTTGGCAAATTTTTGCTTATTTTGAGCACGATTTTGGGAAACATGAGGAAGCATTTAGAATTTTGGATATGGTGATAGCAATGTGTATTGCAGAGGAGCCTAAGGATACCTCAAAGTTTTCTTGGATCTTCAGGTAATTATTAGTGTTTGCATCCTACAAAAACTAGTTTGCAAAGATTCACCATTACCATTTTACAGCATTTCTCTCACCCAGGATTCCTTTTGTAAACTTTTCGTTTACACTGCATTCAAATCCCATCTCTTATTCAAACTGTCTTGTTGTGACTATATAATTGCTTTGAAAGATGAGATCACATGGTTGCTCTATGGTATGATAGGTACAACCTAACCAGTAGTGCTTGTGATTTCACACAGAGGTTGCTTCTTAGTCAGTAATGAAAAAAGGCTGAGTTTTTCTCAATCAACTTTGTAACAAAGAGATACCATTGGTGCATGTCTGTGTTTGATATATTTTATTGGAAGTCAATGTTGCAAATTTTCCGAAAATTTTTCACACTTCATCTAAACAAAGAACCTAATATGTTAGATTTGTTAAAAATAAAATAAATTTGAAAATGCAAGGAGACGCCTTTCGCTCAGAGGATTGAAATGTTTTATAAGTTTCATTTGAATTTTCAGTGACACAAAAAGTCAAGATCTCTCGCACAGCTTTCTTTTTTCTGCCAATGATTTCTGCATGGAAGAAAAATTTTGAAAAAACTTCCATTTTTTCGGGAAATGTGACCTCAAATTAAGCGCCAAGAGTGCGACTTCGAATTCAATCAAACGGTTATTACAGAAAAAAGGTTGTTTGATGAAGTTGCTTATATGACAGGGATATATGGAGAAAGCAGAACAGGGAAACAGTAAATACCAGCAGGAAGTGGACTTAGATAATTGAGAAAAGTAATTAACTGTGACAATTGATCATGACAAGTGAATTTTTGATGTTGACTGCCAGTTTCAATTTGAAGCTGTGACGTCATCAATTGAATTTGCCATTTCAATCTCCTGTTGCGTCTTTAGAGGTTTTAAAAAGGAATTGAGACCGCAGAGTTTGTATATCATCACCAGATGCCCAATTTAGTGCATTTTGCAGCTGTATTTCATCTCTACTTTGTTTTAATTGGACTGACATTATTAAAAGTATGATGAGTCTTAGGAGATAAAAGCCGCAAACCGCGTAGGATTGAGGCAGAATACAGCAATCCACTATCGAAATGGTCCCAAAACTTAACATAAAATATATATGTTGACCGTTTTTTTGCGCAACGAAGCCACACGACAAAAAACGCATATCGCTTGAAAGTTGCATTAAAGGATGCAAGTAGCATAAAAACTAACCGCCGCAAACCGCCGAAAAAAACGGGCAAATCTGCAAGCCCAAGTCGAAATTCTGGACGTGTCCGCAAGGCTGCAGACCCGTTTTAGGATCACTTGCATTGACGAACAACATATTTTTTCGTTTGACCCAGTCATCAGCTGGACCTTCTAGTTACAAGAGCCTGTCTACAACTGTGAATTTGATAACGACATCATGGAAGCTTCGGCCCCATAAATCCTATCACTTTATGGTTCTGCCGCTGCCATTGATAAGAAATTCAAAAATAAGATGCAAATGAAGGGGCGATGTTTTTAAGCAGTGAATTGAGCGGTGAAAGTGAAGAGCCTTTTTTAAAAGCCTGCATTTTCCATCTGTTTTGCAATTCATTGAGCAGCGGTGGATTTAAGCTTGAGTTTCTACTTCATGCTCTCAATTTTCATTGAATGTAGAAGCCGACCATAAAGCTCAGTCACCCTCTCCAAACTTGCAAAACCTCCAAAAGCAAGTGAATTTGCAGACAAATAACAAAATTTACCGATAAAAGTACTAAAAACTGTGTTTGAACTGACAATTTAGCATCCCCTCAATTTCCACCGCTGAAAAGTTTGGCCGGAACTTCGAGGGACAGGGTGTCGCATGACTGAACTAAAGATAGCTACATTTGTTTTGGTTTGATCATTTACCAATGAAAGGGACATTGTAACTTTTTTATATTCTCATGGAAATCAGTATGTTTTTATATCACTGACATGTACCAAATCAGTAATTGCCGCTGCATTGGCACCCCCATTTAAAGTTTCAAATCGTCATTTTAGCTCGTTGAAGAATTTGGGATGGCCTTTTTGTGTGTGCTGATTTCAGCACTGGTCTTAAACATTCAAAGATCACATTGATTTTTCATTGATTTTTTAATTACAAATGCAATTTTTATCTAATGGTAATGGCTATCTAACTCAAAGCGATAAGCAATGTAACAAATTTACTAGCTTGTCATCAATTTGGCTTGAAAGACAATCATGTTCACCAATCAAAACCGCTTTTTTTCTGTATAACCAGAATTAACTAGCCAGATGTACCCTCTATCTACAAGTCCCATGAAAAATGTTAGTGCTTACAGTGCAGCAAATAACCTGGCTTGGTTTGTCTGGGAACATTTGCCACATTCTTCTTTAATCGCACCATGTTCTAAAAGCAAAAATTTTGATACTGGGAAACTTTGCAGCTCAGGTCAACGAAATTGAGCTTTCTTCAGTGAAAAATTTTCCTCATTCAACGATTCCCAACTATGTTCAGAGGCTTTTTCCCATAAATGATTTTTTAGGATGAATTACCGTCTGCCCATGTGGCTTAATCCAGTGGAAAGTGGAAAATTAAAAAGCGATTGAAACTTGCTCAGTTTTTATCTCACGACCATTGCCATAATCTCAAAGGCTTATATTGAGGAGTCTTCTAAAATTCTCTAAAAAGATGAATTCCTCTTTTGCACACTAACCTATCTCAAGCGCGAACAAAATATTATCCAAAAAAGTAGTGAATTGTTTTTAAAGTTATTGTTTTAAGCGCTTTGCTGCTTTAATCTAGATGCGAATTTCAAAAGAATTTTGAACAAGAGGATTTTACCTTTTGTTGTTGGAAGTAGTGGTTTTTAAAATGTGTTTTACAAAAACGCTATTCTGTCAGCTTTAAATTGATTTAAACTGCACCATCTGCACATTTCTCTGTCATCTGCTCGATGAACTATACTGATCGATAAAATTTTTTGCTTTCAAACAAATTGTTTATGAAGAAAGGATTTGGTGAAGGTTGTCACGATTACAGCTGATCTGTTGCTTTTAACTGGTCTTTTGCGGTGGTTGTTTTCTTCTGATTTTAATCCAACAAACTCCTGGCCATCGTCGCTTGAATTAAAATAGAGACTCTGGGATTGCCAAGGAATCGTAGATTGATGTTCGCAACAATTATTTGTTGACTGTCAAGATTTCTGTTGCTATCCATCAAGATTTCTGTTGAGCTCTGTCGTGACAATGAAAACCCATTATCGTTTGAATTGTCTGCTTTTGTTTATTGACGCGGTAATATAAGATGGAAAATTTATCGATCCTTTGACACAAATTTCAACAACTCTCATAGTTAAAAAATGGAAAATTAGATCAATATTAGATTACAAAACGAAATTGATAACAAAATCTTCAGAAAAAGTGAGTGTTGCTGCAAGCGGGAGAGGGGACAAAGGAAATGAGCGCCGTGCAGTAAGACGGGAAATGAATGTCAAGGAGCATAAAGGCCGATTTCCAATTGACATTTTTTGTGCGCCTGGGCATAGCGCCCAATTCTGAGCATTGGTCTTGGTAACTTGGTAACTTGAATCATTTCTTCAATTGAATCTTGGTAACTTGTTGAATTTAAAAACCCTAATTAAAAACACACATTGTTCTGCCCTCCGGCAGCCTCCTTAGTAAGAAATTTAACAATTGACCTCTTTTTGCTTCCCGCATTTTTTGTGGGTTACTATTCCTCTCTATTACGTCTTAGCCGAGAACGTTCTCTTGATCTTTGTTCAAACGTAATTATTCTTTACGGTTGTTCATCTCCAAACCACCGTGTTCTTGCTTGAATGATCATCCCACTTGTATAATCTACTACTTCTATTTGTCCACCATTCTTCCTTCGCGCCTTGAGAGGTTTCTTCAAAATGAATATTTGAAGCAGTATGCCTTCTTTCCTCCCTTAGCCTGAAAAGTAGATAATAACTTCAGATTTATTTGCAAATAGTTTGCGCGATAAAGTCGCTTGCTTTTACTACAGTAGTGAGATCGCTCTTTTTTAGGATTCCCTTTGCTCGTTATGAAGCCAATGATTTTTACTTATTCAACAGCTTTTTTTCTACTTCTTTTTTTATTAGGAACTATGCAATGTTCTTAATGCAGTCAGTTGAACAAGGAACAGAAAGTGCAGGCCAGGTTGAAAACAAGATTGTCAACCTATTGCTTCTTCTAGGACAGGATCCATCCACCTCATCGAGTTCTATTTCGAACGAGAAAGCAAATCCGTTGCGAATAAGGCGTATAAAAGAGGGCTTCAAAGAATCATTCACCAGAATTCTTGATGACGTAAGATCACAACAACCAAACAGGGGCTCGATGCGTCACAAGCTTCAGCAGCAAAAATTTGAATGGGTCCTCTGTTTTGCGTTGATTGTGTATTTTACTGAGAGCAAAGAAGCATTCAACTCTGTTTTAGAAGAACTCAAAAACAATATTCAATTAGATGAAGACAAATCTTTGGAGCTAACGCATTTCAAGGTAGCAGTGCTACAGTATTCATGCACCAAGCTGCGTACGAATGTGCCAAAGTTACGAGAAGCATTATGGGATGCCGTGGAGAGGTTTCCTTCTGACTTAAAGCTGAACGAAAAATTGCTTGAAGTAGAAAACAAAAGCATTGCTTCGCTGAAGATCAGAAGGCACCACCATCGAATTTTAGCAAATGCAGATTGTCTACTTTTGTGGTATTTTGCTATAAACTATGAAGAACAGCGGTTGAAGACCTTGAAATTGTCAATATCGCTTGATGATATCAGCTGTTTGGACAAGACCATTGCTGCAAGTGTAAGTTTTCTGGTAATCACAATTGTCTGTCATTTGTCAGCTCCAATTTTACAGTAGCAATTCGATATGCAAAATGGTTAGGTTTTGTTTATTTTCTCACAGAGGAGTGCCCACCTGTAGAATCGACCGAAATGTTCAAACAGGATGCGTCAAAAATCGCGTTAGTTTAATTGTTTTTGCAGGCACTTTCTCTCTACGTTTGGCAGCTATCATACATTCAAAGAAATAAGCCGTATTAAAAAGTGGAAAAGCTTTCTTTTTCTGGTGTAGAAAAGCAGGATTTCAACATTTTTCTACAAAGGATTTCAAATTTTTTAAGTTATTTTTAACTTTTAGATACTCTTAGATATTCTTTCTCTGTTGTTATCTTTTAAGCAGTGAAACTCCAGTCTGAATTCCCATAAAATCAATGGCCAGATCAACGTTATTGGAACTCATTTTCGTATGGTCTACCAAAAACCTTAAGTTTGGTCATTCAACTGAAATGAGATCCTTTACAATACGCTTTGATTTTATGGACTTTATTTACTCATATTTAACACCAGCAGGTATTATGCTACTTTTTTGCACTTTCCACAATGTCATTCAATTACATTTCACCTCTCTTATGTATATTGCTGAGGAAAAAAAGTAGTGAAAATCTTGATTAAATGACAATTCCCCCGTCATTGCAATCGAAGAGGATATGCATTGAACAATTTAACTGTTGCTCACGGGAGATGGCTAATGCGTTTTCATCGTCCTCCCGACCATTTTGTACAGTTCATCTGTTTTAGAAAATGGACCTAATGAAAACCATTGTCATTAAAACTATCAGTATAAAATAATGACTATTTATCAGTTCACTGTGTACATTTGCAGAAATACATTAAGATATATGTGAATGCGTACATGCAACGTGTTTATTTTGTGCAAAGATGTTTGTTGAAGATAAGGGGAATTTGTTTAGTAGATAAGGTGATGCAAGAGGAAGCATCACTTATCGAAAAAAATTCGATGTCGTCAGAAACGCGAAACAGCTAGATTATTGAATGACTTTCTAACAATTTACTAGAACTTCTCCTTGTAGAGAAGGTAGATTTTGCTCTTCTTACATTTTCAGTCTTTTCAGTGATGACCAAATTGACAAAATTTCTTTAACTGGTATTTTATTCTAGATATCGAGTAAACATTTCCCGTTGAATCTCTTAAAGCAAGATGTTTATATAATGATTTTGTTTACAGGACACCGTGTTTACTACTCTGCCAAATGCAGGCATCATCAATCGGATTCGTAGTCTCTATGACAGGGCAACGTCAAGCCGTGAAGGGCGGTCATCTGTTCCATTATGGCGAAGATTTTTCCAGTTTGAGGTGCATTAATTGACTCTCTTGTAAACGTAGACATAATATCTGGTTATCAACTTTTTTTCATAACTATCAATCGTTGCCAGAAGTCGAGTATAATGCAACCGATACCCTGACTGATTTATTTGACAATTGTTGCCAGAAGTTTTTAAATGTTATGATGACGTTCAGATGACGTTGGCACACAACAAAACGTGTTATTTAAAATGTTCTCTACTTTGCCAGTGTCATTTTTAGGGATAAGAAAGGGAGGGGAAGCAGTAGTGTGGACATAAAATACCAAGATTAATCTGATGTTCTAATAAACGGCCTTTGTACATAAGTGTAGCTAAACGCATGTGAAATGTTGTATATCTGCAAAACCTTGCAAATGTCATGAGAATCAAAACTTAAAGATTTAACGTATGGGCGACGCAACTGCCGCAAGCCTCAGTGATGGAGCGAAGCCAATTGAAAAAGATCATTGACATTCGACGTCGAAGATCCGAGAAGCCTTGACTAGTGCTCTTTTTGTGTGTTTCCTGTTGGTTTCCTGTCATTGCTAGATGTTATAACTCAGTGGAGCAGATGTGATTGCAGATGTTTTGGTCTTTTAACTGCGTGCAATCTCTCTAATGTTCATTAGCCATTCAGAAGTTCTCATTTTCTTCAATATTTCATAAGATATTCGAAGCTATGTCACTGTTAGATCAAATTTTTGGCTGAGATTTTAGACTTTCCAAAGGCATCATGTTTAGAAACAGTCAGGTTTCTGAAATTTGCCTTCAAGTTAGAAATGTAAACGCATACTTTGGAGTTGCTTTTCTGAAGTTCCGATTCTGAATAGCTAATTAAGTTATATTTTAAGATAGCATATGCATTGAATTTTATCGTAACCAGAGCCTATAGCGCGAGAACTGTTAACTCGTACCTGATATGCCAGAAGCTTTAAAGGCTCACTTCAAGAAATTACTGCCAAATTTTATTCTACATATATTTCAAAATATCAAAATTCAGAATACTGAGCACAGAATGACATCTGAAAACTTGTTTACTTCATCGTTAACTTCAACGCTATATTTTGTTTCATGTTTGTTGGAAAATTGTTTCCATATATGGCTATCTTATGCTGCGATATTGTCATTTTTGGAGCATAATGTTTTTATCGAACAGTTTTACTTTTTAGGTAGAAAATGGTGGCTCAAGAAGGTCGATAAATGTATTTTATGCTGCAGTACAGAATTGCCCTTGGTCAAAGGTATGTTGCAATGAGATGAGAAGTAGGATTTCATACTTTTTTGCGATTTGTTCCTGATTGTGAATTTGCGAGTTGTCAGTGACACTTAACAAGTTCATTGCAATAATTTGTTCATGTTTTCTTTTTTATTTGTAGAAATTGTCCCTTCGAGGATGTTCTCCACTCTGCTGTTCTTACGCTTAAAAGTCTTGCATTCTGTTGCATTTTTGCTTTTCATTCTGTTGCTTAAAATAACAGAAGATTCCGATTTAGTTTGAACTAAATAGCTTTTTACACTGGGGAAAATGGACAGTGGCCACTTTGAATTCCCTCAAGCGTGTTGAGAATCCTTTAATACAGAACCGGCTCTTTTAACTAGTCGGTGTAAATAAAGAAGACCTCATCTGTATGCTGCATCATATCCTTAGCCAAGTTGCAATCTGCATCATGTTCTTTATGCTGCTTGTATGGATCTTGCTGAAGCATGCCTAGTCAATTTTTCGCGGTGAAAATTTCTTGTCTTTATTAGGTGCTTCTAGCACCAATGTATTGAAATAAATTTGGATTGTCAAGCGAGATGAGATAGGAGCATTCTTGGAAATTCAGACAGAGGCCCAACAAGGCTATAACTGACTTTCTACTGCTATTTATCTGTTTAACCATTAATGCTCCCTGTAGGTTTCTCTTGCAAATAATTTGACCCATCAGATATCGACAGCCTAGCTTTGAAACATTAAGAAATGATTCCATCAGTGAGATCTCCCTGAACAAAATGCTTTATTATTATGCATTTCAATTCGGTAGAAACTTCGTTGATTATTCTACATTTAAAGATTTCCTATGCTTTGTTTGCTATCAAATTTGTACTTTTATTCCAGATCCTTTCTTGAAAGCAACATGGCGTGGTTGCCACATTTTTATGAATATTCCTTTGCATATTGCTACTAGACTTCTACTATTTCCTAAAACGTCATTTCAACATACTTTTATTGTCCGGGACATTTGACTAATACCTGGCTTTTCTTTAGGACATATACCTCGATGCCATCAAGGTACATGGAAATGAGTTCGAAAATATCCTGGACATCATGCAAGAGAAGGAAATCCGGGTTCGTCTTCCTGTTGAAGAACTTGAAATTATGTTGGAAGAATAAAATTGAACTTTCATCTCAGTACGCGTTCCATCTTATGTTTCGTTGATACATCTTCTATTACGAAGAAAAAATAAGGAATAATTTATCTTGTTCCTTATTTTATCTTGCAATTACCAAGGCGTGACCATGGTTAATTAAATGAGGGAGTTAAATGGAAATGAGTACAGGGGCGAGGCCTTTTGAGATGACCAAATGAATTTGACATGGAGTGTATGTCCCAATGCATGCATCGCATAACTGACATGTAAACTTTGATAACTTTTAGAGGATATTTTGAAAAACCAGCACTTAACCATAATAGAAAATTTTTCTCGAAAAAATTGGGCGAACATTTTTTTAGGAGGGGGCATTGTCCTCACGAAACCCCCGCATGCACCCCACTGCGTATCGTTGGTCGCCTTTGGCAGCGGTGTGTTGTTTAAGCCTTCAATGCAAGTTGCGAACCGCAAATGTGCCATGCAGGGGATACCGCACATAACATAATTGTGTCAATAAATCTGTTTTGACCGTGTTTGCTTTAATTGCAAGCCGTGTCAAATGATTCCGAAGATTTGTGCTCACAAAAAAGCAGCCTATATATATTATGTCCTTGATTTTACGTAAATGTTTTCGTATCGACTTTTAGTAATTATTGTGTTTGTAAGTAGCCAAGTTAAAAGTGTAAATAATAAAGCTGAATTTACTTTTCTCTCGATTTCTTGCTGATGACTCTCGTTAATTCATCAAAGTCCGCCTTTCGATAGGAATAGAAGACTGAATTTTTTCGGGAATTTTCTAATAATCTCCTTATTGTTACTTGTAAGCATGTAATCATTTCCCTGGTAACAGATTTTGGAGCGATTTACCCACAGACAGCGGTTTCGAAACAAATCTTGTTCAGATTCGAGATGCATTTCGCGTGAGTCACTTTGTTATTTACGGGTTTGCCGTAGGACCTTGAAAAAAGGTATTAACCGTGATCGTCAGCAGCTAGTTCCATATTGTCGTAAGAGGCTGCTGTCCCGTAGCAAAGCTGCTAAGTTTTTTATACTTTCAAGATGTTTCCCTTCACTCCTTCCAATATAAAATCTTTTGTCCAGTTTCATAATTCACATTGTTCAAGTAATATCAGCATCTGGAAGTCGGTATTGTAAGAAACTATGTAGAAGATGCCATATCCGGCATTCGCGCGCCTCGTGAAATGATCCATGCACCATTGTATAGACTTTTATGTTTTTTCAAGATTAAAATATCCCGCCATGTAAGATAACTTTTTAAAACGATCCATTTAGTAGACATAAAGTTTGGGTATAATAAATAAGAACGTTATTGTGCGGTACTGTCCATAAGCCTTCTGTTTACATAACCAGTAAAAACTTTTTCTGCAGTCGCAAAAGTAAAAACACGTAGCATATAAAAGCAAGGGAAACGGAAAGAGATTCAAGATAGCAGAAGCTCCAGGAACAACTAAGCGTGGTTCAGATGTATAAGATAGCTAAATTTAACTGAAAATCTATGAATGGTCTGTATTTGTAAAAGCTAGACACATCAGAGTGAAGTTTGTTTTCCTGGCTAAAAATACGGCCAAGGGTGTAAAGTGCAGAAGATGCTATAATTTATACTCGGTTCTCTAGATTCGAAAGAGGTGGCGCTAGAGGCAAGTATAGAAAGTCCTCATTTTAACTTTCTTCCGACGAAGGTTGTGCAAAACTGCTGACAGAAAAATATAAGATGAAATTGCATGTACCAAGAAATGTTTTTAGTGTATGTATCCTCCAACAAGCACGTACCAAGAAAATTATGCCGAAATTTTCTAATCGTTGAATATTTTACTTCCTTGTTTTGCCATGAATAGTTGCCGGATGATCGCAGCGTGATACACAAAAGTATCAACTGAAAACCGTCCTGTTCTTTATACTAAAAGCATGCACAGCTCTGCAGGGACCGCGCACCATTCTAAAAGTGGAGGGGCTGAAATGGGTGTGAAATTTTTTTTTCAGGCCACACCCTCTAGAACGCCGGAAAACGCCCCTTTTAGAAAATGCTTGCTTATTTCTACTGAATTTTTATAAACAGTCTGGTTAAGAGAATATATCAATTACTATAGAAATAGATATAATTTGTCTGAGGGTAATAAAATACCAAGCTTACCAAGTAAGAAAATACATCATATCATCAAACAAGATAAAACACCTAGAAAAAGAACAAAAATGGTTCCCAGTCAATGAGAACTGCTATGATATAGGAGTAAGCTATCCATAGTTGATCAGATCGATTTTGACTTTCGAACTTGTAAAGAAAGCTGCTTGAGAAAGTTGTTTGCTCAAAGATAGAAAAAGATAAATTATTGTACTACATTACGAAATAGATAAAAAACACTAAAGAAAACCTTTCCAAGAGTCTGAAGGGCGTGGCCGAGACAATTTGCTTTTGTCCACCCCAGATTTTTTGAGCTGGCGACGCCACTGGCGGGCATAAGCCCCCTGACCATTGTTTATTTAGAAATAATTAGCTACTCCTAAATCAGATGACTTTCAGCTCTCATCTATTAGACATATATGAGAGACGACAAAGGAGAAAAATCTTAAATAAGCAACAAAAGTTGTGATTTGTTCCAAGGTTGTGACAGACCGCAGAGGATATACAGCTCTTGCGTAACTGCGTTGGAGCAGAGATCTGGGATAGAATTGTCAGCATTTCCCGTTTGTGGAATGCAGTTTATGGCTGAGACTATCCGATCAAGTAGTGTAACAAACATAAAAAGATATGTTTGCCATTTAGCTATTGGCGAAGCTGCAGTTTTGTTAAAGTGAAGAATCGATTATAATTGAACTGAAGAGATGGCCGGCTTCAGCGGTGTTATGAAACTACGGGTCATAGAGGCCTTGGAATTGGATTTGAAGCACATCCGCTCGCAGTTCGGCAAGGGAAAACTCGCCTCAATTGATCCTTTCCTTCAGGTTAACGTTGACGATGAAAATATTGCAAGGACTGCAGCCAAGTCAAGGACACTATCCCCTTTCTGGAATGAAGAGTTTACAGCGACACTTCATAACGCAAAGTGCTTGAGTTTGACAGTGTTTCATAGTGCGGTAGTAGGGCCTGACCCATTCGTTGCAAACATAAGCGTGCCATTGCAAGAAATTATTCGACATCAAGAAGGCCAACCGGATTTGTGGGTATGTGTTTTCAACTTTTGGTGATAATCACGTCTAATTCATAAAGTTCTGTATTACGAAAAATCGGAAACACCTGCCAAAAAGCAGGAAACAAATAGCATCTCTAACTGCACTGTTTTATCCACCTGAGCACGATGTGAGCCCCCTATCGTAAATGTCGCTTACTTATTTTATTTATTTCTAAACAACTTTAGTTTTAACCACATCTTTTCTACAAGGTGTTTTTCTTCACTGCCATTTAGCAAGATCCAGCAGACACTCGTCCACTTTATATTTTTTGTTGTCAGTTATGTTCAAAATTTATCCAAGGCCCAAAATGTGGAACCTGAAACCGCATAACCCTCTATGGCGTGACGCATTTTTTGCCTGCCGAATCTGAATAAATTCTCATTACGACACACTTTTCGGTCAGCTATTGAAGAGAGCAATAAGATTTACAATCGAGAAAAAAAATTAACTGCCCATTTGTGTTACCAGACGAAGTTTTCGTATTTATCCTCCATGGTCAAAATCAAAATATTTTGTTTCACTTATACAATCGTGAGAATGCAATCTTTGTTTACATTTGTAATTTTTATTCAAACGAATTTTGTTTGGGAATTTTTCGAGATAAACCAATATATTTGCAACCAGATTGCCTCAACCTAGTTTCTAACGATAGGACAAAAGTTTTGATAGTTCCTGTTTCTATCTTGTCATACGTCATAATGTTATAGATTTTGCAACGATTTTTTGTCTGGTGAGCTTTTTGCATTTGTCACAAAATTTCATTTGTTTTTAGTAGTGTAGACATTTGGTAGTGTGCTCTTTGTTTGTTTGTTGAAATTTGTTGCAAAGAAAAGTTTGCCTTCTCAATTTTTGTTTTGGAAAAATGAGTTGTAGAAAACCAATTGCCCAGAATGGAAACTTTGTCAAGGGCCTGCAATATATTGCCTATCCATATAAGTTTCCCATCTGCCGACTTTTGCATGTTTGCCCCACATATTCCCTAGGTTATATCATCTACCATATTACTCAGGGTACAAGTTGAGTTGACATATAAGTCAATCTTAATTTTCAGACTTCTAGCAATACCAAGCATTTCAAATCACGACACTTGCAAGACTTAATCAAACAACAGTTTACACTCTCCTGTCAAAAGTTGTTCAAACAGAAATATTTTTGTTGAAATGGAAATCTTTTCTGCATAAGTTTCCTGTAAACTACACTTTTGGATAGAAAGCAAGGTTGACTTTTCACATGTATTTTACGGCAATAGAAACTGTACTTATACGCTGAGAAATACAGTAACAGTGTGTGATTTCAGGCACCTGTCTCAAATTTTCAAGCTGACCTTGTCCTTAAGTTTATGTTACATGTTGCAAACTCTGGTTTACATTACAAATGAGTAACAAGGAAACAAATTCCAATTGTTGCAACTGGCTATTTTTGTTACAAATTATTAATTTGCAGTTTTTTTATCCATACAATTTTATCTAAAAATTGTACTGTTTGTTAGACATACGTCTTTTAGGAGCAATCTGCCAACAAAGCATGTGTCACTGCATTTCATTTATCAAGTTATTTGTTTATAGTTTGGCTTCTGATGTGAAATGTGACTGTAAGTGCCATGATCAGCAAAAACCAATTCTTATGAAGTTTAACACTTCTATTTTCAATTATTGCCAGGTAATTACAGAGTTTTGCTAGTGTTGTTTCTCATTGAAGTTGTTTGTAATTGCTGAAGGGTTTCTTATCTGAAAAATAATGAATTTGAATCAAATTATTAAATCATTCTTAAAAGAAATAATAGTTTAATGTCATGCTTTTATCTAGAAAACCAATGATTTTTGAACTTAACAATCTATATCAATTTTAAGTTGCAGTTGAATGTTTTTTCAAATTTCCTACTTTTGTACATGTCATTACAATTTCAGAACTCAGAATAAGTGCTTCATCTTAAATTATGGTAAACCTCAACATGAACCTCTTGTTATGAAGAGATTTTATAGGCATTTCAGAAAAATTAAATTCTAAACAGATTGTCTTGTTATGATTATTTTTGCTTTATCAATACTTTAGCTTTGACTAGAGTATGCTGCTTTTACAAGAAATTTTGTTCTTAAGGAAATTAATATTTAGCATACTTGCACAGAAGCAGGCTGTTCTAAACGTTGACAGGTAGTTCAACCTGCTGTGTTATAATTTGCTAATTGATAACAGCATGAAGCTTCGTCTTTTTATGATTACTGCCCGTTAATCCTAAATTAATCAGTGTAAAAAAATCAGTTTATATATGCACACAATGCTGGTTGAACTTCACAGGAAGACTTTTGGTTGAAGTTTGTGAGTTTTTTTTAACAAAGAAGTATGCCCAAAATGTCCTTCTTTTTGATCAATTTTGGGCTTATTTGTCTTTAATACTTGCTTTTGTAGGCATACATACCTGCCCTTAAGCTTCAAATCTTTTATCAACCTCCTGTAGTACTTTACCATTTCTGCCTTTATGGAATTGTCCATTTGACTTGAACATTTGGATGTTTGTAACCAAGTTTCTGGCATCAGCAACATCTTTGATTTTTTTGCTTCATGCTTGTATGTTCGCTTTCACTTTAAGTTTAAGCTAGTTTTTCTTGAAAGTCCCTATTGCATGTACCGGTACCCATAATTCACTGAGCCTAGTATGACTGTTGTATGACTAGTCTAGAATAAAGATATATAGTATAAATTCTTGCCAAATTTATTATTTACATTGGTCGCACCAATTCTTCAATGTGAAAGCTATTTTAACATATGTTCGTAATTGAATGTTTGACAAAGAGAGAAATCCCCTGGGTAAGTCTTTTAACCAGCAAGTAAGTTTTGATTTCAAGGAAAAATTTTGAAGGTAGGGTATTTGTATCTGCTGCACTTTAAAATAGTTCTTAATTTCAGCCAAATTGATATTGCTTGTCATATTGGAACTGAATTAGCCTCATTCTAAATCAACAATAATTTCCCTTGCCTTTCAGTATGGGGAAGATTTTTCAGAAGTTATCCCTTCTCTGATACAAAGCCATTGGTTTCTGATGAGACTCAGAATGCAAAATGAAGTAGAATCACTTTTTCTAAGCATCCATTTAAAGCTATTTCAACTTAATTAGGCAAAGAAAACATTTGCTGTTGTCACCTGAACTACCAATGTAAGATATTGATCAAAATTTTTAGCTGGCTTTGAGCCTAAAGTAACATATTGTATTTAACTGTATCATTTGGGTTTATTGTAAGGCAGGCTGCAACAGCTAAACCAACAGAAATTGTTTAAGGTTATTGTTGCTTCAGCACCTAGGATCTGGTGCCTTGCAATATGTCCTATGTGAATCACTGCAGATCTTTGCGAAACCGCAGCCATAGTTAATTGATTGTCTGCATGGTTGACAGTACTGTTTTGATAGGTGCCTTTTGTTTCCAGCCCCCTATCCGTGGTTTGAGTCTGAGCCTCAAAAACACATTTTCTTAACAGCTTTGATGGTTTTTCGGAAAGTGGCCAGCAACTTGTAGTCTTCTTGTATCTAAAATTTGTAATTTATGCATCAAAATCCTTATTATCAGCATTACCCAGTTAAGTTTAGACTAAAAGACATTTCCATTCTGAAGTTAAACCATTTTCTTCCTTTAGGTTCTTTTAGCCTCTAGAAGATTTACACTGGAAGCTAATATTTTATATTTTCACAAAAATTCTAAGCAATCTCTTTTTGTTTTTTATCGAAGAAAAGCTAATGTGTGTGATGATTTATTTTCAATTATTCTATCATAGACAACTATTATTATGAAAAGATGCCTGTTGTAGTACCCAAAAGAGTACTCTGGGTGCCAAAGCAACGAACATACAAAACAAATAAGTCACAGTATATTTCTGATGAGAGAGTTATGTTTAAACAACAACTGTCTCTTTTCTGTTATTCGTCCTCTTGTCCGATAGATTGTGAAAAGGGTCTATTGGATGAAGTGACAGGCAGCGGGTTTGAGCCTAAGATTTTCCATTGGCCTGCCCTGTCCCCTCTTTCTATTTTTTCTGCCCGTCTTTCCCCTTTAGATGTGAAAATAGTAACATTGAAAGTTTTAAAGGCGGTCCAAGACTTGAAATTTGAAGAATAACATGAAAAGACAAGTATTTCCAACTGCTTGTATCGTGTCAAGATTTATTAAAATTATCATACAGGTTAAATTTTACTGAATGGTTTGTAGATGCTTGCAACCACAGGTTCAGTTTTTACTACGAAATTTTGATTGGCAAACGTGGGTCCCTATGTCCGAACATTATCCGTTATGCGACTCTGCTGGAAATTTCAAGTGTCGTGAATTCACCCACTAGATTTCAATGTACTTAATTGCAACGGCTCTATTTATTGTTTCCTCACTTTATCTCTTTAAAGAGGGGACCTCCCCCTATTTTCATTTACATATTGGCCTCCGATAGTACAGCTTTGTGCCTTCTTTTATGAAAGAAAGCCTGCACCCAAAAGGCCTGCTGTGTAGCACTACCCAGCCCTGCTTATGTATATCAATTCCCACGCTATGCACCTGTGCCTGAACTGTGCGGTGTATGTTGAACCGTGCATGAAAACAATGTAAGTTGTGTGTGTTTGATAAAGTTCGCTAACTGGAACTTGCACGTAATTGAAAATTGACTGAAATTCTAGTTTTCCTCGATAGAAACTACTACAGAAGGTACCCAGAGAAATTCGTTTACGGTCGACCTCTTTCCGGGTAGTTCTTCGCTATAAAAACAATGGTTGCCATCCTAAAATATTAGGAGGGATGGTTGTGGGCAACTTTTTGTAGCCACGCCCAGTACCATAACCACACCTAATATGCTTCTATTTATGTTAGAGATGATGTGAATCTGAATTCATTCAAACAATTCACCGATTCAAATATGGCCAGTTTGCTGGCATTAAGGCAGTTTTGGGATCTTTTGAAAGGTTTCTCCTCGCAAATTGAACCCTTTCCTTGCCTTACAGACAGTTACGCTGTTCATCGTTGTGGCAGGAACAGCCAATCAGTTTTCCTTTGGTATATATGTTCAGCATTGCGATAATAGGTGGTCAACCATTAATAGTTAATGAAAACTACCATTGTTGTTTTTTATATTGTTCAAACATTAAAACTTGCGTCAATCTTTTCTATTATGAGAATGAAATGCAGGTATTTGAAGGATTTATTTGCGATACCTCGCATCACATCTTATCTTAATTGCCTTGGATTGCAGAAGGTCTGGAAGCTTCATGATTTTTTTTCGTCACAGTGAAAATAAAATATTGTGATTTTTACCTAGAATTTTCAGTATCATTTGTATTTAGTTCATATTTTCTGTTCTGTTGTTATGGTGGCAGGTGCCAAAAGGTGAAACTGGTATCTGAAGGTGGGAGCTCCTAAAAGTCATCAAAATATATCTCGTTTTCAATGCCTTAAAAGTATTGACAAATTTTATCTTGGCTCTGCGGAAAACACACAAAACTGTTATTCACATAACCACTACTATTAGCTCCACTATTGTTTCTTTGGAGATAAAAGTGGAGCTTCGAACGTTGAACAGTGAAAATTTACAGGGTGCAAAATTGTGCTTCCCTCTCGAAGGATATATTTAATGGCGTTTCCCTTCTTTGCCCAAAACATAATGATATACCAAACAAAATTTTAGAAAATAGGTCAGTGGCCTATTGTAAGAAAGGTTTGGATGATTTGATTTGTATTTGGTAAGACGCAAACATGAACCTTAAGTTGAGCAGCCCAATCAAAGACTTCTGTGTTTCATTATCACATTGATTTTTCTCTTTCTAGATTCTTCTTGAGCCTGCGGGCAAAATTCACGTGTTTATTGAACTAAAATCTGGACACCAAGGTAAATAGTCGATATTATTATTTTTCGTGCCTTTCATGCCTGCTGAAATTAAGTCATGTAGCATCACCTGGAAATAACGAGCGAAAGACGTCATTGAAATTTCTTTTGTCAAATCTGTTCACAAGAATGTATCCGAAAAGTTTCAGTGAAATATACTTTTCGCCTCTCTAATGATGATGTGATACAGAAATTATGATTGTTCGCACAACATCATTACCAAGCTATTTCATGTTGATATAGAAACTTTTGAATTTGCAGCTCTACTTCCAAGGTACGTTGTTATTTGCGCTTTTATTGCAATTGACTTCACTTTTGCAGGTGATCCAGAGAAGAAACCATTTAACCCTTCAAGTAGTTATTTTGGTCGCAAGGCGAAAAGACGGAATGCTGTCCGGAGAAGAGTACACCAAGTCAATGGGCACAAATTTATGGCAACTTACTTACGACAGCCTACCTTCTGTTCCCAATGTTCCGATTTCATCTAGTAAGCGTGCTTTCATAGTCTTGTGTTTTCCAGTATGTCAGTCACACTAATAACCTTTTGTCTAATTTGCACACAGTTATTTTCCCCTCTTTAGTGTAACCTCAGTCCTTTACACGATGCGTTTAAAACTAATGCTTAAAAGATTTTTCTTAAAATCAACTAAAAAATAAGAACGTTTGGCAACCTGAAAAAAATATTCTTTCTTGCGGAAACAGAGGCCCAACAATGGCCAATGATGAATATTTCGAAAAAGTTCTGTTTAACGGTTTTCGTTACGTTTAATTTTTGTACCTAGCTGTCACCTAACTGTGCCCCAGAACTGGTCTTTTAGAAAAAAGTGCCTAAACTACAACATCTAATAATTAGTTAAGAACTCAGAACACATCTTAGACTTTTAGATTCTTTCTATACGGGCTCATTGGGCAGTTTAATCACAGTGGGTCCTTGTTTATAAAATGTTGTCCATCGGCTAGCATATGAAGCAAAGAGTGGAATTTTCAAGGCAGAAAACAGACAAAACGCAATGTAGTGCAGAATGTTTTTTGTCCTGCACCAAAAGTTGATCTCCGTCCGAACTGAATTAGGTGATTCCTTTTTTACATTTTCCGCCCTCTTTATGGTGGGAGGCTTAATGTCAATCACCTCATAGCCCTCTTCTAACCCCCCTCTCTTCTAACCCCCCACTCTCCTAGCCCCCTACCAGTTGGGTAGGCAAGCTGCGGTGTCTTATAAAGTAGGGTCGTGTTTATGCCTTTGTCTTTTAAACTTGTGTATATTGTGCAGTATTCACACTTTTATGTATCTATTTTCTAGTGGGTTAGTCAACAAACAAGGCTACCAGTGCCAAGGTAGGATAGAAATTTTCAAATTAGATTTTATCGTGTTTGAAGTTTGAAGCATTGGTTCATCAGAAGCTTATATTTATTTCAGAAATTATCAATAAACTAGCAGTCTTAAGATAAGGCTACTCATTATCAGCTACATATGCCAAGTGGGACAGGAACTTTTATTGGACGCAGATTTCAAACGAATTTGATAAATCAACTTCTTGTTTTAATATCGAAATGGCTTGGCATATCAGCAAACCCAAAGTAACGAATTGAACCCAAATGAAGCAAATCTTAAGATACTGTGACGGAAATCACTAAAAGTGTTATTAAAAGGTTATATTTTCGAAAAACTTGGGAAAATATTGTGGATGGACATTTCGGCATCTTGGAAAATTTCGATAGAGCTCTCGAAAAGGAATATAAGAATAATAAGTTAGGGAAGTGTAGATTCTCTTTTTCCTGAGCCATGCTTTGTTATTCTTTTATCAAAATTTGTGAATGATTTGTTGCTGGTGCCACAATGTCGCAACCGCCAAAGACAAAATGATGAGAGAGAAAGATCTTTGAAACTAACTTTTGGCGCCTTCGCCCCGACTGTAACCTGTTCTCCACTGCGATAACATCGCTGTGAAACACTTTCCGTTTGATCTTATATAACATAACGCTTTGTTTTAAAGAGTTTGCTTACTAACTACGCGCCAATACAGAGATAAAAAATCACAGCCACAATCTTGGTTTTTCCAAACATTTTGTCAATCTATTGCAATAAAGAAACATTAAAAGATAGGTCTAAAATCATGCATTTGATCTTTAAGGCTGATGTTACGAGAACCAAGATAGAGAAAAATCTGTTTTCGCTTGACTTAGGATATCAAGGGAGTTCATTGAAAACAAAATAAATTCAGGGACCACACGAATGTGTACCCAATATACCAAGTACTAAAGGAAGTAGAAAATGTGTACTACAAATTCATGAAGCGTCACTTTAAGTTAAACAAAATTTTCACCGGATAAATTTTCGGATAATCAACTTGGGCGAAAATATTCAAATAAATTTCGGACAAATTTTGACCAGTCTTTTGGATGGATGCTTAAAGCATTGTCCCATCAGGTTATTTATTCACACATAATTTTTAAGATTCTTATCGAACTAGCAAGGAACTTTGAAGAATCTCTGAATATTGAAAATGTAACAATGTTGAGAAACTTTCAGTACCGAAATGGCTCAGTTTCTCAGTTTGGTGACTTATTTGTATACGACGAGAACAACGATGTTATTTTTTGAACTGATGGTGCAATCAGCTTGGAAAAACTGTTGTCAAATTTTTGAAGACTTATTTGTTTAAAGCTTTCGTTCAACAAGCATTGCGCATGCGTGGTTCATACAAAAAATATCGGTCTGACAAATTTTCGAATAATTGTGTATGTAAATGGAATTCACAGTTTCATGTTTATTAAGTGGCTGTCATCTCCACATTGTCATTTAGTTGTCATTTTTGAGTTGTTACTGTTCAGCACATATGCATGATTTTTACAAAGAAGCCGGTTTCTTGCTCGGGGAGCCTTTCTACGAATATATCCTCTCTGCAACTCACAACTTACCGAGGAGACTGCCGCCTAACCCAATTTGGATTGGAAAGAAAAAACTTGGTTACACTGCTATATTTTTTGTCATATCAAGTGATCCCATTGTAAGCAAATCGGCCGGTTTCTGTGAGTAATTTCCTCCCAGCTGCCGACGGATTTCCTCATTGTTTTCAGTTTGCATTTTGAATACTTCAATTAAGTTGACGACCGTCCTTTTATTTTGTAGTTTGCTCCTGTGTTGTTCACAAGCGTTGTCATAAAGATGTTGTCATTCAGTGCTCCGGAGCAAAGCAAGAGGTAGATAGAAAACTGATATTTTCAGAAACGTGATAGATCCAGTCTTTTGTTGGCTCCTTAACAGGATTCAAAGGAGAGTGGTCAGACCAGTTTTTGCTCAGGGGCCACCTTCGTTCTAACAAGATGTCATATGGGCTGGACCAGTAAAATCGTAACATAATTACCAATAGATGACAATAGCAATTGTTTCCCCGTGCTTCATTTCCCCTTTTATTACAAACAATTTTGGTAAGGTTGTGGCTGCCATAATTGAGGAATAGGTTTAAATAGCAGCTAGAGTCACTTGATGTCAAAATGAATTTGCAAACTTAATTTACATAATAAGAGAGTTATTGTTTTTAAAAATGAATTTTTTAACAATATCGAGGCTCAAAAAGTTCTTATAAAAGATTTTCCTTTGACAAAAAATAAGAACAGTTTTAGATTTGTGTTAAGTGTAATATACACAATTTGCTTTATTTTTCCGTTAACGTGTATGCATTACTACTGATCAAACTGACCATGCAAAGGCACAACATTTTGAGTCACAGGTATTTTGAACTAAAGAGGTTCTTTCGGCATTTTTCTGGAATTTGGAGGTTAACACTCCTGTTGTAAGTTGTCCATCTCTTTTTGATAACTGAAGTTGGCTTGGTACCCCTCAATTTTAGAAATGATTCCTCTTTTCAAAGAAGAAAATCGATGTTTGCTTAATTTGTCCCGCAACTTTTTAGAATGGTGGTCTGTGGGTTTGAAATGTAATAGAATGGTGGATGTGGGTTTTGATTGACAGTACGAAACAAAATTTCCCAACAAAATCATAAATTGTTTTCTTACTTTCAATTAATAGTTTGTCAATCCTTCTGTCTACTTTAAGTGAGTGAGCTGATTTCTCTTCAGCTAATTCAAGTTATTTTTTTGAACAGAAAAACGCTGCCATCCCTTCAGGATTTTCTATCGATGTTCCACATAAGTTCGCCGTCTACAATTACCTCAGACCAACTTTTTGTGAGCACTGTGGCTCGCTTCTGTATGGACTCATGAGGCAAGGCATGAAATGCTCTTGTAAGTAATTTTCATACTTTATGTTCAATATTTTATGGTAAATTAGAAACACCTTTTATCCATTAAGAAACACTGCTTTTATCTTACACTGCTTGTTTTTGAATATTTCACGTATCATTTTCGTCTCACGGCTTCAGTTGTTTTGTAATGGTCTTCATTGTCTTTTGATTTTCTACCTTGCCGAAAGTAGGGTCAGAATCGTTCTCTGCTGCCAGCCATTCGTTTAAATTCGTCTATTTGACGTTAAATTGAAATGACCGGGTACCACTTCAAGGAGATTTTCATACGAAATTTAGTGCCTTCCACAAGGGTTCAATTTTTTACATTTACTTTAGATACTATATCGAAGGAATCAAGTCTTTATTATTGAAGGATTCAAATCTTTATTATTCAATCAAATCTTTATTATTGAAGGAATCAAATCTTTATCGAAAATGGGATGACAAACGTTAGATTTCGTCTTTTATTCCAGCATGTGAAATGAACGTTCATAAACGATGTCATCATCTTGTTCCAAACAACTGTGGTGTCGATTTAGCCAAAATGGCGAAACACTTGGCAGAACTAGGCCTCTCGGGTGACAAGCTCAACCGTGAAAACAGCAACATAATATCAGTAATTAGTCCGGTGAGTAAGATAAGTTATTATTTTTATTATTTAGGGTTATAGAGCATCCCTCCTGCAGTTTTTATCAACATACAGTTGTGAAGATTTTGACCATATTTGATCAAATATGTATATCTTAGTTCAAAGTAATCTTCGATCAGATTGGCAAAGTAATATTTCGATATTTTTTAAAAACATTCATTACTTAGATTGCTATCGCTTGTTTTGCACCAGAATCTAGTAAGGATATTAATATCCTTATCTTGTCGATTATGTTCATTTTAACACTTTTAATAAGGCTGAAGTAAGCTCTGGTATTATTATTATTTGTAAATGAAGCATTTACCTTTTCATGTGATATTAACATCGTATTTACATCCACCCTGTGATTTCTGTAGCACCGTCCAATTATCATATTTTCATAATTGTTTGCCTGTGGAGTGAAAATGCCTCATTCGTCTGATGCATCTTCTTCGGTCCATCTTTGCCTGACAAGGCACTTCTGTTCATCTTCACTGCTTCGTTAGTGCCCAAACTAAACTTGTTTCAGCAAGTATCTGCTTCAAAGCCTTTCGCTTTTACCAAAATCGAGCTTTTTCCTTACCGCATGCTACTTCTTTTAAGATTCTGAATAATTAAAATCCCATTTCGCGTTTTTGTTACGTTTTTCCTTCTTGTTTATATTTCGTGTGGTTGTAATTCCACCCATCCAATGCATTTTTAATGGTTTAGGCACGTAAGCACCCATCACCTTTAGGGCTGCGCTCGCCAGGGGTGCATTAGCTTGTTAACAAAGAGAGTAGTTTATATAAGAGAAAATACTGAATTTGCAAACAATATATTACTGTTTGTCCCAAATTTGGATACATAATGTTTTGGCAATCTACATTTTTTCCCCCTCAGTTTGGTCTCGCTGCTAGATTTTATGTAGGATTGAATAAAAGATCATGTACTGCTCTTGGGTTAAGTCTTTGTCTTCATTCCGTTGGGGTTAAGCTAACTGCACATTTATCAAAAACTTAATCGAAATGTTGCATACCTAGCAATAGATGCTAATCCCAGATGATATATTCTTGCTAAGGGCTGTCGTAACCGACTACTCAATTTGCTTTTGCACCTCTCCTCTTCAAACTTCCCCCATTTGGCTCCAACCCCGGATAACTCAAACTCTCTTTGTTTCGAATTTCTTTTTCATTCCCGTTAAATCTTCCCCAGCAGGCTCGAAGCCCTAATAAGTCGAACTGTTGTTAACTCGGACCTTTTTCGTAGTTCCCTTGGAGGCTCGAGTTATCGGATGAAACTGTATAACAATTTATTTGAATACTAATGTCAAGCTTTGTCATACAGTGTCACCAATTTGATTCTTGTGTTTTTGTCGTCGGTAAGTTGGTGCCGTAGTATTGTTCAAATATGTAATGAAAGAACCAAGCAAGTTCGTATTCATGAAAGCAGATTAATTTAAGTTCTTGTAGCTAGGTCATATGTTGAGAACTGATGTTGAATATGGTTCTTTCAGTATCATTATAAAAGCTTATCCTTAGATTTATCTGGCTGGTTCTTTTCGTTACAAAGAAAGCTATACTTTCTTTTTTACAAATTTCTGAAAACTGACTTGTTTTGCTCGCTAGGGATCTAAAGGTGGCAAAGACAGAAAAGTCAGTACCGAGTCGGCACCTGGCAATCTTCAGCGACACAGAAATGGACTAGATATCTCATATCAAGGAGACAGAGAGATCAAAGTATCGGAAAATCAGCTGTCTATGTCGCCAGGAGAGAAACGAAAGCAGATGTTAATTGAACAGTCAAAACTCGGCCTAAGTTCATTTAAGTTTCTTAAAGTTATTGGGAAAGGAAGTTTCGGCAAGGTAAGTTAGGCAAAGCCGCTACTAGTGCCATTAGCGCAAATACCTGGTCGATGTACTGTTGTTTTGGCTCCGCAGGGATACAATGAATATACACTGTAAGGCATACTTAAACATAACTGCATATAAATAATGATTGCTGGCACAATAATTTTCCAGCAGCCTAAGGTCCCAAAACTAAAAATGCCATTTAAGATTTCGACTCAACTTCCCGCAGCTCTAGATTCTATTTTGCCTATTATCCTATAAGAAAACAGTTTCCAACATTGGACGTTTTTAATTTGGTCTTAAAGATGAAAGTGTTTCACACAATTCGTAGATGTAGTTATTTTTGAACAGGCCACTCCTTCGCGTAACGTGATTTTGAGGTCGGATACTGGAATTTACCGCTATACGTTTGTTCCATTACATTGCGTTTTATGAAGATCTTATATTTAAGCAGATAGTATTGATCAAAAGTTAGTTCTGCAGCTTACAAAAATTAGTCAACTTGCTCATGCTTACCATAGGGGACAAAACCATTTATGATATAAATCTGAACTTCCAAACGTCCTCCCAAGTAACTTGTTTCCAATTAGAGGAAATGTCGACTTACAAAGGAAACTTTGACAATTTTAAAAAGGCAAAAGAAGAAAGAAGCTAAAAATGAACTATGTAACTGTTCGCCTTTTTGCGGCAGAGGATATCGTTGCTGGAGCAAATAGTAAACGTTTTCTTATCCTGCAGGTAATGTTAGCTGAAAGGAGAGGCACTAGCGAACATTATGCAATAAAAGTTTTAAAAAAAGAAGCGATTATTCAAGACGACGACATGGATTGTGTCCTAACAGAGAAACGAGTCCTTGCACTTGCGGGGGAGCACCCATACCTTACTTCACTGCACTCATGTTTTCAAACGGCGGTACGAATAAAAGTTTATTGTTGTAGTTAAATTAATTGAAATGAACTGTAGAACCTTGAAGATGAAATTATTGTTTACGTGGTGCCCTTTCTTCTCTTCATGTTCCCCATCTGAAAATTTTTTGAGGTTAATGATCTTCCACCTCTCTCGATCCAAAGCAATGTTTATTACTAGGCTTGGATTAAAACCTACCTTTGAAAAGATGTTTTGGGATCATATCGATCTTCCCTACTTTTAGGCCATCTCTTTATTTTTCCACCTTTCATTAATGGCAGCAAATTTTGCTTTCCATTACGTGTTCGAATTACTATCAGGTTTCGACTATATCATTCAACATTAGCACAGGGAAATCAGGGGTATATCTCAATTGATCGCATAAATTTTTGTTGATTTAAAACAGCATTTTTCGTGACCTTGTAAATTTAAAAGTGGTACAGTAAAGTCCCACCTTTACGAAACCTATTTCACAAAGTCAGTCTGATTGGTTTTATTTTTTGAAACTATACTTTGTGAAGACAGGGCGCAAGTACCACAATAAAAGATGCCCGGTTAATTTTTATGATCAGTAAATGACATTAGAAAGTGCAAATTTATCATACCGTTTTGCTTATGAGCCCAACAAGGTATTAATTCTAGCCAGTGAAGATTTTGTAAACAGTAAATACCATATAATACACTATATTCCTGTTTAGAAGATAACATTTATTGATCATATAATAAATTATTTATAGAGGAGCTTTATTTGGCAAAATCATGTTTTAATTTCTTATAATGCGGTTGAATGCGGTTTTTTGAAGGTAGGACTTCACTGTAGCTGGCTTCGGTCGTCAGTGAGGTTTCAAAGAAACATCAGACGCCATGGGTATACTATTCTTCATTCCTCTATTGTTTTTTCGTAAAATCGACCATTTTTGTTGCTACAGGACCGACTGTTTTTCGTCATGGAGTACGTAAATGGGGGTGACTTAATGTTCCAGATTCAAAAAGCAAACAAATTCGACGAGACCAGATCAAGGTGAGATATAATTTTCAACCATGCACTAACTGTAAAACAATTCCAACTCGTAATATTAAAAAGCATTGGTGATTGAATAACATTAAAACAGTGCCAATATCTTTTGTCCCCGGCATACAGATTGCCTCTCAACGGACGTACAGATTCATTATAAAAATATATTTTTCTTACAAATTGTTACGGTGTTCCTTATTCATTTTCGATTTTTTTGTAAACGTACTTTACTAGACCGCTCTAACTTTCTTCATGTTTCAGCCTTCCCTTTATTTACGTTGTTGCAACCAGTTTTTGTGACACCGCTATTTGTTCTTTGGACTGTCTTTGTTCCATTCTTTATGTTCTATTTAATCATGTTTCCTACTTATGATGGAAAAGATAACGGAATCCCAAGTTTTATTAAAAAGTTAATTGATCTTTGCGATGCATTTGTTTATGGTATGTTGTATTTTCTTTTATCTAAACGTTCGACGTATAATTTGTTTCCAAATTTTAGGTTTTATGGTGCGGAAATTACACTTGGTCTGCAATTCCTTCATCGCAAGGGTATTATTTATAGGTAAGCAACCTTCAAATTTCCATTTTTAAAAAATTTTCACGGTATACGTTGTCTCTCTTTAGCACGAAACAACAATGTTTCCCCTTCAAATCATTGCTTTCAACTTTGGAAATCATCCCCTAAAACGCACTGCTATAGATGTAATGTGCCCTTTATTGCAGAGATTTAAAACTCGACAACGTGTTACTGGATCACGAAGGTCACGTGAAATTAGCTGATTTTGGAATGTGCAAGGATGGTATGCAAGAGAACGGCAAAACGGGAACCTTTTGTGGCACACCGGATTATATCGCTCCAGAGGTTGGCTATTTTTGTTTAGGTTGTACAATTTATTATTTGATTGTGTTCCTTCCTTCCAAATATTGCACGTAGCTCGTGCCGGTTTATTTCTGGTGTCAGTTTCTTCGGTCATCCTCTTTGTCCTATCGCTCAGGCAATTGTTTTATGACCATATGACCATGATAGGACCTTTATAAACGCCGTTATTAAGATACCGTATTGTTAGAGTAGAAAAATAATAAGTTTGGGGTGCTTTGTAATCAAAGGGGATCTCCATTACAATGTCCTTTGTAATAGGGGACCCTATAAGTGGCGTATTATTTAGAAGCAATGCGTAGATGTAAAACAACCCAAAGTGAACACGATTTTGTTCTTGCATTATATGAACCAGCCGGTTTCCTCGACCTTTAAGCTCGGAAGAGCCTGCATTTCTTCGATACAGAAAAGGAAAATGAATGTTTCTAATGGTACCAGTTTGGTGATCTTACACAGAGCTTTCTTTTCGCTATCAATAACGCGAAACGAATGTCTACTTTGTATAAGCTGTTCAGTTCTAACAGCTGATTGTGCCAAGTCGATCACTGTGATAACCTTTAATGTAAAATTCATACGTTGAATCAATTCAGTTTTGAAATTTACCCTTCAGGCTTTTTTTTATTACCCTTCGTTTTTCTGAGTCTATTTGCAATGGTTGCACGCGAGTAATGGTTTTGAATTAGTTCAAATATTGTTTTTGTAGATTCTTCGCGAGGAACCATACGGATCCTCGGTCGACTGGTGGGCACTTGGAGTTTTAATGTATGAAATGATGGCAGGATTGGTAAGACTTTGACGTTTATTTCGAGATAAAATATTATTATCAAGTATACTAAACTGGTAGCTGTTTAAGCTGAAACGTCTTTAACTATGTTTACTACAGTGGGGGATACCTGGGGGCGGGGTTGTTTCAATTAGCTAGTAATTTTAACAAACTAGAATTTGATTATAAACCAAGAATGTAGTATAACAAAGTTGACATAATTTTCTTTATTATGCAAGCTCCTGCTCGAGCCTGTCATTTCGTATCACTTCGATAAATTCCCTTAATGGGTGACACTTTGTTCTAGTTTTTATATTTATTCAAATCTACTGTGCATAAATCTACTTTACAATTTACTGCGCAAAGAAAAGAAATTTACTGTGCATAAATCTACTTTGGCTCTCTCTGTATGTGAATCAATTTCTCTGTTACTTTGGCTCTCTCTGTATGTGAATCAGTTTCGCAATAGCCTTAAGGCAATAATAAATAAGCTATTCAATGCCTGGAGAGAGCGATATACACAATGTGCCTGTTACGTCAAGCTTGTTTATAAACTTGGTGACTGTATGTCTTACGTTTTTGCAATCTTAGCCGCAATCGCTCATTGATTTTGGCCATAATCGACGCCTGTGAAAGTCGATGTATTCAGCAACTCTTTGTAATATCTGTTTCTCAAAGCTTATTCTATTTTAATACCCTGATCGATCCGGATGTTTTTCAATGATCCATATCTGTTTCAAAATTATATTTTTAGCCTCCATTTCAAGCAGACAATGAAGACGACATGTTTGAGATTATTTTACACGAAGAGGTTGATTACCCTGCATGGCTTTCAAAGGAGGCTGTCTCCATTTTAAAAGGAGTGAGTATTGATCAGGACGTATAAATGCTTGAGCTTTAAAGAAACTTTGTCTCATTTTGTATAGCACGTCTACTTTTATTTATGAGATGTACTTTTGGCTTTGTGTTTTCTTTGCTCATGAGAAAGTCCTCGAGTGCAAACAATATATTTGTAAATCTAATGCTTATTCATGAGATTGTTTCACAACATTAGCCGTAATCTACTCAACTTAATCTTAGCTCACTGTTTAACTTAGTTCACATCGATTTAACCTCGTAAGAATGAAATTTGTTTATCATTTTTAGAAGTAATATGAATAGATGCTGTTTTCTTTTACCGCCAAGTTATTTCGGGTCGTTACCTGCAACCTTGCAGAAACTATTTTAGTATTACAGGGCGTTGTCACATCGAAATGGGCGTTGCTATATAGGCTTTCTCAGTACTTCGAACATACCTTTCAATTCTAGGTTAAAAGTTTTAAAGCGCTTCTGCACAAACAGTCTGCCATGGGTGTTGTAAAGCCTTCCTCCAATATTAATAATAGCTTTCGAGAACTTAACAAGTGTATTTCAGTGCTATCATCTAATGCTGCTAAGTAAGTTCTGAAAACTATTTTGCTCGAACTTTAGTTGATGACCAAGAACCCAGACAGACGTCTTGGCTGCGTACCTGGAATTGGCGAAGTGGCGATTAATAAGCATCCGTTTTTTGCATACGTTGACTGGCGGAAGTTAGAAGCGCGACAAGTCAGACCCCCATTTCAACCCCAGATTGTGAGTAGCTTTTTATTTGACATTGTTTAAGTTTATCCGATTTTGTGATATTGGTACATCGGTCTGTTTCTTTTTATTTGGGTCTTTGTGCCTTTCAGCACATTAAAAATTTTGTATAATATTCACCTACAATTGACCCCATTTATCAAAATTTTGGTGATCTGCCTTGCATTCTGTTTTCCTTTAAAACATCCACGTAGAATGTGATTACACCCTATTGTTATGATATATTGATTGCCCTTCACTCTGTTATACTCAAATTCGTGATCCACCTATTGGCATATTGGTTTTTTAAAGTTCTCAAGGTCATCTCAGAATTTCATAGTGACTTTGTAATTTGTTAGATTTTCTTTATTCAGAGTTTTTTTTTGTTGGGAGTGGAGTGTTATTTGAAATTGCCAGCTGTTGGGAAGTGTCCTTTATTGGATAAATCTGTTGTTTGGAGTTGGCCGTTATCAGAAAGCATCTGTCAAAAGGTGCTCTTCATTTAGAGACATTGTTGTTGGAAGCTGTTTGCTATGACAGTGTCCGTTGTTTGAAGATATCTGTTTTTGGCAGTTGTCTGCTATAGGCAGGTGTCCGCTACTAGACATTGTTATCTATTCAGAGATATCTGTTGTTTGCAGTTGCCTCTTATTTCAAGGTTCCCGCTCTTGAAAGTTGTCCGCTCTTGAAAGATCTTCGCTCATGGAAGGTATCCGGTATCGGAGGGTGTCCTTTTTCAGGAGACATCTGTTTTAGAAGTTACTCGTTATTTGGAAGTGTGTTTAATTGAAAGATGGCCTTGTAATTTTAAGGTGCTCTTTGTCATGCTTTGGACCATTTTTTTGAAATTGTCGCCATCACAATCTACAAATTTTATTACCAATGTCGCCAATCACACTTTTCATTACTCTAATTTATAGAAATCAAGCACTGATGTCGATAACTTTGATAAGGATTTCACTAGAGAAGAACCAAAGTTGACGCCTACTGATAAAAGTGTCATTAAATCTATCTCCCAAGAAGAGTTCAAAAATTTCTCATATGAAAATCCCAATTTTGTTTAATATCTTTAATTATTGTATTTGACAGATGTACATAAAATCTTATTGGAATAAAATGGTTTTAGGTGTAGCTGTTAATAATCTTATTCTTTATTAAACGTAGTATTTTTGATTAGCCAGAATAGTCATAATTTGAAACCAACTCAACCTTTCTTCTGGATTCTTGTAGAATATTTTCTTAGCGTATTCGCATTTTCCCTTTTTTTAACGTAAATAGCCATCTTAACCTTGATATCCTATTTGAGAGATATTTTCAGTTTGTCCACCTGTTTCATCTTGTTGTCTTTGTGAGGCCCCTAAACATTTCCTGAACCCCTCCATTAATTGACCCTCGCTCCCGTGTTTTATTAGAAAAGCTACTTGAACACCACGGAGCGAATTTCACTGTCGCTTTTATGATAAGCAAGTTTTTTATTTGAAGATTAGTAAAGCTTTGATCGGCATCAAGCTACCTGATTTTTATCATTGCATTTCTTCTTCATCTTTCCTCATCCAGCTTCGTTTACGCGTCATGTTTTCACACAAGTAGGAATTGTTTGTGTCATTTTGGCCTCCACAGACTTGAGGTGAAATAGGTTATATGGTCTTACCTTTATAAGGATTCACAGGATCCTTGACACTAACAAAGTATCTTTTCGTTTACTCTTACATGATCATAGATCGACTTCTTTTATTCTTGTGTTAATTTCTCTCCGTTATAGCGAACCATTCCTTAACGCCAATTTTATTTACAAAGATTGCGATTAAATTGCTCCTTTATATCTGCAAATAACTTAAAAACATCCGATGCTGAGCTTACCAGGGGACAAGGCCAGCCCAGTCAGGGCTTTGGCCAACAACTGTGTCAATTGATTTCATGAATTTCGTCACCGAAATAAAATTGCAAAATCCGACAGCCCCTCAGTGCCAGATTGATAGGCTTCCTTTCAAGCGAGACTATCGAAGTCAATTCTTATGTTTAGTTTGTCATACGACATTGAATAGACTGGCAGTTAAACATTTGGAAGATTGAACCTTAAGTTTGATCTACCATTTTGTTGCTGATTATAGGAAATGCAAGGCACGAAGGTCCTAGTCGAAGAGGGGCGGTCTCGTAAAAACCTTTACAATTAGGCATCAGATGATAATATTAGCAAAACATTTATGTTTTCAACAGATTTCTACTGTTTTTTTCCGACCATATCTTCTTTAGCTAAACAGATATAGACAGAGTAACTAAATTACAATGTAATTGTCTATGTTTACCATAACAAGCTGTTATTGAAAATTCTTCCTAAAGGTAGTATGAAGTAGTCTGAACTCATATTTTATAAGCTAGTAACGATTATGCTGCCTGTCAACGAACATGTCTGTATCAACCAGTTTTAAAGTTAGATCTTTTTTATTCTACCTAGTAGTCTAGTTGTAACCAATGTAATCAGTTGTTATTGCTACTAGCATTGTTCAGTTGTAGTTAAGGACTTGGTTCACCTGTCTTTCATTGCAAAGATATCTTCTTTGATGTTGTTTCTTTTGCATCGTGGACACTGCAGAAATTTTTCAAGATGGCAAAGAAAGCTGCTTGTTTGTCCATTCCTCAATAATTCTTTAACAGCGTTCTGTAATTTATTTTTAATAATAAGTCTTGAATAGGCAATAACATCATTCATTACCAGTGCTGTTTCTATCACATTTTCCATCACATGATTTTAAGAAGTCTGCCGGGGCTTGTAGCCTGTTTTGAAATTTTCAACAGTTGCTGCCTTCCATCAATCTGGTAAAGATTTTCAACTATTACATTCTTAGATAAGAAGTGACTTTCTACAGTTCGATGCCAAACACATATAAAGCTGCCCATGCCCTTTGGTATCAGTGTAAAGTTATTGGAATGGCTCTAGTTAGCGCCAATTGAGAGTTATTTTGTAGCATTCGGTTATGTATCCCTCTCTTTCCTTTCGATGGTACATAGAGAGTAATTTCCTCTCATGTAGGTAGATGTGGTACTATCTCAATCCCTCTTCTCTGTTCTCCCTTAGACTTTCTCATATTTCGGATGTTTTATAACATGCATATTTCCAGTATTGGTCTGGCAAGCGGTTTGTCAAGAGCGGCCTTGCTTGCTTTGTCTAGGTACATGTAAGATCTGCAAGTCCTACCCAGCTTTTTGTTGGCTGTGTTTCATAAGTCTCTATATGATTATGAAACTTGAGATTCTTACTGATTTTTGCTCCTACGTTATTCTCTAAAACTATACTTCCGGAGTGCATGTCTTTTCCCTGTTTTTAACCACATAATCTTTTTTGGAATTGGTAACCCCTAAATGCATATCCTTGAACTTATAAATTTTTGAACAAAGCTTCAACTCCTTTGTGTAATCACCTAGCCTGGAAATCGTTACTGTTCCCTGTTATTGGTATGTCCACGAGCAATTTATTATCGTCAGCAAGCATCTTTGCAATATCTTGTATGACGTCAAGGGTCCATCTGCGTAACAAACAAACTGTCAAGGCCTAATACTCTACCATGTGGCACATATGAAAATATATCTTACGGCCTGGTTTCTATAATTTTCGCTGCAACAATATGTCCTCGACATAGAAAAACTTTTCATTCTATTTCAAGATGCAAAATCCATGTATACCACGACAGTCTATATCCCTATACCTATTATGGTTAGCAAAAAATCTAGACCTCCAACAGCTGAGCGATATTCATCCAAAGATCTAAGACACCTAAACCGCTGATTGATACATGATTTCCCCGATGCAACCTCAAGTTGACATGTTGTAGAGGCAAACAAGCTTCAGTCTTCTAATGAGAAGTTCGTCTCCCATATTCGTCAAAAGCATGCAAAGAATAAACCGTCGATACTGAGGACTTTGAAATCCTTGTGGACAAACTGAACTTCTATGACGCCAAGGGTAAAATACTGAGCTAGTTTTGCTCTTATCTTGTCAACAAGAAGCAGTTTGGAAGAGTGAACGGTAATCAATGTGTTACTGAACAGGTAGACTATAGGAACGCTGATTGATGAAGTTCCTATATTTAATTTTGGTTTTGTTGTTGCGAATGCTGTCGTTTTTATGTCTGATTTAACGTGCAGAAAACACGGAGCCAGCAAGAGACGATATTGCGTGACCGTTGCGTCTTGATGAATTTACTGACTGACTAATTACAATTTAGGGCGTATACACATATAACAAGGGGACGCTACAAATGTGTTGTTTATTACGTTACGTGGATACGAAGACAATGGAAAGTGTTAATGACAGAGACACAATGGAGGACATGATTACGTTTAGACAATGGTCACTACAGAGCTCCCCCCCCTAGAGAGCGAGTGGGTTGAAGCGAGGCGAACGATAAAATGTATGAAATGTTATCTAAAATGTTTGAAAAAATTTTAATAAAATGTCCGGAAGAAAAGTTGTGTTAAATGTTCAAATCACTGTAGATGTTCGTGAAGCTTCGTGTGTCTTTATGTTGTAGAATCGTGCCTTTGTGTCTGCGAGGTTTTAGAAGGATGACCAGGAACCACGATGTTTCCGATGCGATGCGAGGCGAGGTTTTGTGAGTAGGGTGACCAGGAACCTTTGGATGCTTGCAAGGCGGGTGATGGCACTGTGGGTGATGAGTGCTGCGGTGTTGCCTTGCACCAGCTTTTTGTAGGGTGTGCTGCCGAACCTGTTTGATGCTGTGTTTGACGAAGGCATTTGTGTGATTCTGTGTGTACTTCAGCGAAGCGATGTACGGTGTAGTGCTGTTGGACAGTTTTCTGTGCTGTAGGATGGTGTCGGTCGAGTGTGCTGGCGGAACGGGGTTAGTTGATGAGGTGAATTAAAACATTGTACGCAAAACGGGTTGAAATAAGTAGACAGACATCACAAATCCAGGGTGCATCGGAACAGCCAACAGGACGTTGTTTGTGAGCCAGCGTAGGCGTTGAACGTATGCGTGATGGCAGTTGTAACGTGATGAATCCAGGAATTTGCGAGTGGTTGACGTTGAGACGGTGGACATAAAACGAATAAAAACGACAGTGCAGAACCTACCAGTCGGTCACGTCGTGGTCACCATTTATAGGTACGCTGATTGATGAAGTTCCTATATTTAATTTTGGTTTTGTTGTTGCGAATGCTGTCGTTTTTATGTCTGATTTAACGTGCAGAAAACACGGAGCCAGCAAGAGACGATATTGCGTGACCGTTGCGTCTTGATGAATTTACTGACTGACTAATTACAATTTAGGGCGTATACACATATAACAAGGGGACGCTACAAATGTGTTGTTTATTACGTTACGTGGATACGAAGACAATGGAAAGTGTTAATGACAGAGACACAATGGAGGACATGATTACGTTTAGACAATGGTCACTACAAGACTGTGGAGTTCCACAGGGTTCCTGTCTAGGACCGTTACACTTTCTAGTTCATGGGTAAGGGTGTTCAGAGATTTGTCAAGGCTTCCTGCTCTTTAAAGACAGCTTACGTGCAATATATACTGTCAACACCAATCATATATTTTAATCCTCTCTTTCTATTGACGATATCAATGCAGCAATAAATGCTCACCTTGAAGCCCTCAGAAGTTGGCATAAGGATAACACAGTCACTTGATATCGTAAAAAACGTAAGGAATGGTAATAAGTAGCAGGTGCAAGCCCCATAGTATGACCTTACCAAGTATATAGGTTTGCAAGTCGATGTCCACTACGTTTGTAAGTGGCTTGAATTGTCCACTCCATTGTCCTCTGAGATCAAGAAAGTTTCCAGAAGCAAAACATAAAGTCCCGACAATCTCAGAAAATTGCCGAAAATTATAAAAATGATCGCTGATAGATTTAAGGAACTCCCTTCTACAGTTTCCTCAAATCTTATGGGGGTCTTATCGCTTATAATCTGACTACACAAACTGTGTTTCATAACAAAATAGATCCTGACATTTGGAGCTGTGTTGTTGTGTTGAACTTGTTGCGTTGGTAAAATATTTTCATTCCATATGAAAACACAAAGTTCGTCAAAAGGAATGAAAATATGTGCGTCAAAAATTTAATCCCTCAGTAAAATCATAAATACATCTTTCGTCTAAAAACTTCCTTAAAGCGTTTCAAATTACACAAATTTGATATGCAGAAGTCTGCCTTGCCTCACTTGTACAGTACATCGTTTATAAAAACAATTTTTTAAGAACACGAGCTCAAAAATGGTGAAAAGTTAAGAACAAACTAGAATAAGCGGAAGTTCTTAAAAATGTAATTTGAACAAAGTTGTGAAACCTCTATACAAAGAATTTCAACGAGGAGTTTTTTCCTGTTTAGGGGCACTTTGTCGGTGAATTTTCAAACTTTGTCTGCAAATGGGGCCAGAACACTCCCCTTGAGCACAATTTGTGGCGATCGCACTGATTACACTCTTACAATTTAAGATCAAATTAAGAACAATCCAGTTTCAAAGATTTATTAGTTTCTCTGGTTTTACTGCTTCTACTCAAAGTCAAACAGCCAGCCTGAACTTTAATTCAACGATTCTTTTAAAGTAAGAGTAAATCCCTCCAATCATCTTAACAATATAAACTGCCCCCCCCCCCCCCCCCGCTCTCGTGACACTCCATGGGCCATGGCACCATAGCTGTCCGTCGTGGAAACACGCGTATGTATAGCGCAGTCCCAGTGATTGGATTGTTGTCCAGGCAGTTCAATGGCTCGTGCATCTAGCATGGTTAGAAACACGCTGGTAGTATCTAAGATAATACCTCACTGTCATCATAACGTCATGTCCGACCCTTAGACAAGAATGCCTAGAGGGCAGGACCCTTTTTAATAAGCCAAATATAATATTTTCTTTGTTAAAAATTCAACCAATGAGTTTTTCCTTGCCAGGCTGTAAGGCCTTGTCTGCATTTTGCATATGCCTGTCTAGATAAACGTTGTATATTTACCTTCTTTTGTATTTTTCTTAACCTTCTTCGAGAATCACTTGCTTCATCGCTCAACCAAAGAATAGCATGCAGGTTGAGGCTGATGTCAGGCAGACATGCCTATATGAAAGTCATCATATTGAAGATGAGTTAACCTTTCTTTACAAACTCTAGAAAAGTAAAATTCTACTTTCTATGGCTAAACCATATCCTTCAAGGATTAAGGCAATAATGGCAACCTAATGTCAGGCTCACGAGCGTATTACAGCCTGAGACAACGTTTTAAGAGACCGAATCATTAATTCAAATTTGTCCTTTCATTTAGATACAGTAGACCTAACAATCAAGGATGACTGCTTTTCATGGTATTCTAGCAAATAACGCTGCTTGAAAAAAAAATATTTCCAACGATAAAGTACAATACAACAATTGATTAGGATCTGCAATTGTCCATGTAGTCTACCCTTGAAAATAAACCGAAAGGGAACTGCCTTGACCGCAAAGTCAAAATATTCCAAAACCGTTGATCCAAGGATCGAAAAAGCTTTTTATCCCCCCCCCTCCTCATTTTTCATTCAAGCAGCAAAAAGTCAGTCTTTTTTCTACAAATTAAATTTTAATTCACTTGATTTTGTAGATATTGGTTTATATCAGTAGGGCTTAACTCTTCTTAACTTCCTAAGGATTTCAATTTAAAAGCATTCGTGAACAGGTTTGGATTTTTAAAATGTTAAACTTGACGCGAGCAGAAATATATTGTAACTTGTCATACTTTGCCAATTACACAATATATTTAATTGAATTGTTTATTTGCAACAAACTTATTGCTCTTCAGTCTCCGGCTCAGTTGTTGGAAGTTTTGTAATATTTTCAAAAACAGTCAAACCTTATGTAAAAATGTGAATGAACAGCAGCAATTGAATCTCTAACAATCCTTTGTTGGATTTATAGCAAAATAACTTCACCTTTATGTGTAGGTCATAATTTGATATGTTATTAACCAACATTACATTTTACACATGTAGGAAATTGTTGTCAAATAAAATATGATTATTGTGTACAGAAACAGGGCCTTAGTATTATCCTTAAGCGTTCTTAATGTTTTGTCATGATGATTTCGAATGCTCAAGCTTCTATGTTCTGCAAATTTGTGAAAAAACGTCTAGAAAGTAGAGTATATTTAGGTTGTTTAAGTTAGCAAAATTGGTATTTACTTAAAATTAGTTGGTAATTAAATACAAATACATAGAAAAGAAAAAACAGAAGCGAAAATGGTCTTCAATATCGCAAGCCACGCCCAGCTTGGCCTCGATTCCAATTTCAACCGACTCCATATCGAAACCAGTGATCGAAACAGTATGGCGGGAACAGGCTCAGGTCAGTGGCTCAGGCACAATCGGGGTTTTGACCAGACGGAGACGTCGCATCGGACGACGGAGATGAGGCATCAGGATGGTTGAATGTGGCATTAGCATGGAGGAATTCATCTTTATCTAAAGGTATCTTGCATTTTTTATGTATCTCAATAGTTTCTTTTCTTGTGTCAACGTGTTTACCTTTGACAGCAAACGACGACACATGTTGGTAAGCCAAGCGCAGTTACATCCCACACTTCATTCAAGAACATGCGAACTATACCATAATTCAGCTAGTGTAACTCCTAACTTCTAATCATTTTCCAGTAACTTTGTGTCAGGCTTTTGTTCAACCTAGGCGAATGTAACAGTCACTGTGCGCTGAAGCTTTTCCCCCAAAATGTCCCCATGGCCTAATTTTTCCTACGCCAAAATTTAAATAGGCCTAGTTATTTAGGCCTGAAAACACGCCTTTATTCCATCCTCCCCATTGAACAAATTTAATGATCAATCAAATATTGACTGGTTTATTTGTTTTCATGATGAGAAGGGATTCTGAAGTTTTCTGAAATTAGTACTGAACCACATTCTGTGGGTAATATTGGACATCCATGCGTAATGTCGAAAAAGCAGATTAAACATAACACAGTTTTGCCAATCTTGATAAAAATTTGAAATAGAGTGAGGAATGAAGCAAGAGTTTACCTTATATTGTGGGGAATGGTGAAACTTTTCTCATTAATTTCTTTATCAGTTGAAAACAGGTATAAGTCTAAATAATACTGAAAACCGTTAACATGATGCTCAACAAAACCAGAAGCTTAGTTTCATGCATTCCTCTCCTTGATATATAAAATTTCAATCTATCCAAGTCTAATGTGATATTAATCTGTTATAGCTGTATTATCACTAACTGTAGTTTGCATTGCCATGCAGCCAAAGTACAACATTTTTTTACTCTGACGAACCCCTGTATAGCAGGGCAAAATATTAGTATTTGTTCAATTTAATTTATTTTGGAAAATTTATCTCACAACATTGGATTCTCGTCGCCGTTTTGCTTTATCTCTGAATTTTATCCTCATATTTATATTATACTCATTGCAAGATTCACAGAATCCGGCGGACAGCCTATCCTGAGGTTCTTCCTTCTCACACAAAGTAAAACATGTTGACCAAGTGCCCTTGCGGCAAAACTACTAATCCGTTAATCAATAAAATGTGTAGTTATATGTAGTTAGGTAAAGTAGGTTTGTTGTAGTGAGAGTATCGTGTATCTCCGTCATGGGCTAAGCCTTTTTGGAGACAAACATTGTAAATTGTAGACTGTAGAATCTCCACCTTATAACCAGAACAAAAATATGATGTATACGCTTTCAAGCCGTATATACGGTATCTACCTACTTCTATACAGTGGCGCCCTGGCAGGGGCCCCCCAGCTGACTTTTTTATAGGGGTGCCAAAGGTTGTATAGGGCACAGAAAACTCGAAAAAAGTTTTAAATGATTGCCTTGTCTGATTATTAGGTCTCTTGGAGGTCAGCAGAGACAAAGAAGATGTCATGAAATTCAAAACTTTGTTAGGGCACACGTCGCCATACCCCCTAGAACTGTCTCACTTCAAGGGCATATCTTTGTGCCCCATCAGTACTGTATTATCCAGACAAAACATTTGTACTGTTCCCAGGGGCGAAAAAATTAATCAATCTTTTAGAGGATTGTCAGGCAACTAACAGTTAAATTCTTTTGTGTGGAGAACACAGCCCTTAAAGTGCACACAGACTGTGTTTAGGGTGTCAGGGGACAGTCTGTGTTTACGGTGTCCGGAGTCATGCCCCCCTTCCAGGGAAAATTTTAATTTTCAATGAGTCTCTTTGGCGTTGCTGGCCTTCAGAGACCTAATTAACAGACAATTTGGTTGTTTAATTGCTTCATCCTAGATTAGTCCATATGTTATATCTCAAGTCACTTCCACGAATGTACCGTTTTAAGTGCACAAGATAACAAGAAATAACGCTGAAAGGTGCATTCAAAGCTAAAACATAATGAAACCAGCTCTTATTAGGATTTTTCATAAAGGATAAATTAAGCAGATGACTTTTAACTCAAAACATTGACTTCACGTTTCTAACGCGTAGATACTTCAGGCTTCTTTTTCAAGAGGCATGCATTGATTTTGACGAAAAAGTTGGGTCTGGCCTGATTTTCTCAATGGTTGGATTTTGCTTGGCCTTTGATAATATTTCTTTAAAGTTCAATGGAGTATTTACTTCATTTTGTATCAAATGACATTATGCATTCAAAGATATGTTAGAAACGCATTTACTAGCCTTATGAGTAACTGGAATCCTCCACTTATTGGCTAGGACCAACTCTTTCCATTATTTGTTACCCCTACACTCCCCTACACATTGATTGTTAGTTGAGTTGTATGCATGTTTTGAGTTTGTTTAGCTGCCCCAAATTACAAGTTTAGCAAAACAAAGGTAAATATTTTATCTGGCGCTTTGGATTCCCTCCAAGGTGCCAAATGAACACAAAAGTTCCAAAGAGAACCCTCATTCTACCACATCGTAGGGTCTCTTGAAAGTTCCCCAAACATGTATTTGACACATTTTTATTTAGTTTATCTGCTTGGATTGGCTTCTTAGAGACAGTCAATTTTGTACCTGAGTCGGTACAACTTGTCCTGACACCCCCATGAAAGATTATTTTATTTGCGTCCCTGTGCTCATGTGGGGGTCAGTAGATTTTGTCTCTTTGCTTCATTTCTCATTGAAGGACCAATTTGTCTTGACAATACAATGATAGGGTGGATTCTTTTCCCTATTACAAAGTAATGAAATCCATTTCAAGACTGGAATTAATCAAACATATTAAAAGCATGCCTTAAAAATAGCAGAATTTTTAAACGATTTCAAGAAAATGACTGCAAGAAAGATTTTGAAATGTATTTTAAGCTTATCTAAAGGGCGTAGTCACATGAATTGTCAGCTCAATACGCTCGCAAGAAAGCCTCTGTTCAGAGTTATACCAAGAGCCTCCAGCAACCTCTTGCCGACCCTTCCCAATGTTGGTTTTTTAGTCAAATAAAGCTATCAACTCAAGCCCCCTCCCTCACTTCGAATTTCTTGGCACCGCCTCCAGACTGCCAATATTGTCAGGAAAAAGACAATTGTGTTAGTTATGGAGGGCGCCATTTTGATGTTGGCCCCCCTAGGCGAAAAGTGCCAGGTTGCCACTGCTTCTATACCAAATTTTTGGATTGGCCCAATCACAAAAACCATTTCAGCTTTTTATTTAAACTTGAGTTATACATTTTTGTCTTGCAAAAGCTCATGCAATTATTTATTATGATAAACATATGTTGGCATGAACATGTCTAGCATCACCTTTCACTAGATGTAACTGTAAGGTTTATGAATCAATGATGCAAGGAGCAAGCCTAATGGTTCATTGGAGGATGGTGACACAACCACATGCAAACAAGGAAGGGGACAAAGCAAAACTTTAATTTGCAACAGTTATTTTCTTAAACAGTGTAATAGAGTGTATCTTGGTGGGGGAGGGGGGGGCAGTGTAAAGATAACTTTAAATGAGGTGTGTCTTGGTGGTGGATGGGGGGAATGTTAATGGTTGGCAGATGTTAAAAATTTTGCAATAAATTGTCTGGAGGATGTTTTTTTACAATTTTGCCATGTGATGAGGATATCTATGCTATTCAATCAAAATATACTTCTCCATCATACAACCAATCAGAGTAGAAAGTCCAAACAATAGCACATAGCATTCCCTCATTATTGCAGAAAGCAATATGTCATTTTGGAAGAATAGAAAGTTAAGGGAATTTAGATCCTGGCACTTCATAATATTCATTCAAAATACATTCATTTAATAGCTAGGGCAGCAATAGGGTTCCAAAATAGAAAAAATAAACATAGAATATACTGAAACATGGTCTACAGATCTTTTTATTTGACAGGTTCAAATAACATCCCAAAGTTGATTTGTCAATGATTGTCCAGTGTTTTTGGCACTTCCCATGACAACCCTACTAGATTATTTGCCATTTTTCTGGTTGACTAATACTATTAAGACACAATTATTTTTAGCTTCATTTCAGGTTGTAATTCTTAAGATGTTAAAATACTGATAGTTTATGATAATAAAGGTTATCTTTGAAGATGGCAAATTGAATGAAGGAAATATTTTTCCAAATGATGATATCTTGGTTTCTAAGACTTCCTTTCTATATTTCTGATCAAAGATTTCAAAATAAGCGACCATACGTAAATGTCAAAAATTTAAATGGTGTCCCATACTTTATTTGTTTAAGATTTGATGCCTTCGTTGTAAAATAAAGAAAATTAAAACCCAACGCAAGCATCATGTTTTTTATCTTTCTTGACACTATTTCCTTGTGTCTACTTCTGTACGCAGTGTTGTATGCGATACATTTGGTGGAATGAAGGAAACGTGTGTGCATGTATTACAAATTTGAGATCCATTGCTAAATTTAAATGCTTTTTGAATTGCTTTGGCATGGTGTAAATGAAGCAACTGCAAATGCCAATGGCAGCAGCAATAGCAACAAATCTCTTCATCTGAATTTCTAGTTATCTATTCTATGACTATTTTTTGATTATCTGAAATTTCTTTTTTGCGTTGAAATTTGATTATCTGAAAATATAAGGACAGCTTATAAATGTGGTCAGTTTATAATTAAAGTGATTTGGTTGGCAAATATTTGCTTCCAGCCTAACTTGATTCCACTTGCCAAAATTAAACTTTCTAACTAAAGCTTACAATCTGAATCTTGACAAAGCTGTTTAGACAAACCTCTAAAAATGTATTTGGTACAATGCACACGTTGCTGTTTGAGTTGATTGATGGCCTGCAAGCACCTCAGGGCTCAGCTAAATACCTTAAAAGACATTTTTAAGCCACCCATTTTTGACTTTCATTGACATTGCGAGCTTAACAATATTTTACACATCTTAAAGGAGAACTGACACTCAAAAATAAGTTTGGCTTTATTGGAATTTTATGACAAGAAAGTTCCGGTACCGAAAAGTTGTTTAAGGTTACGGTAAACGTTTTCTGGATGAAAACATCCATTTTTCGATTATCTCATATTCAAGTAGCCGAACTTTCAAGGCACAAAATGATACCAAAAATGAAACTAACAGAAATCTTGAAAAGGGAAAAATGCCATGTACACGAAGGTTTCCATAATTTCTTTATCAGAACTTTGAGTTGAGGCCTGAAAATCTCTTGACCTGTTTAGCCGATTATCGTTGCTTTACTGTTGTGGTCGCATATCTCATTTACAATATCGCATGGCACATCCATGTTTCCCGTGTACGGCCGTGTTTATTTCAACAGGCTTATTGATCTTAATGCTTCAAGTGTCTTGACCCGGATTACACTGTGGTTCACGAGTGTACCTTGCAAGCGAGGTCAGTAAAATCCCGTTTTCTCCGGACTCACAAATCCTCTACATACAGGTACGAAAAAGCTATTTTGTACCCAAGAAGCCAATCGAATGGCTCAAAAATTTGCACACGGCCAGGACAGATGTCAGGTAAGCAAAATGTTTCTCAAAATTTTTGTATTTGCTCCTTGAGATTTTTGTATTTCCAAATACAGCTATGAGAGGGAAGAAAAATTATTTGCCAATTTTTGAAAGGGTACAGTTTCAAGGGGAGGAGGAATTTGAAAAATCTGAGATATACTTTGGTAGCTTAGGATCTGCGTTTTCTGCTGATGTAAGTCAGATTTTGATACCTCAAACGCAAGGGTACAAAATAGCTTCTGAAGGTGGTACACTCATTTAAGCAATAAATTTGCCTGGAAAGCATCATTTAACCATATTTGCCAATTATTTTGATATTGTTGGAATCGCCACGTTCTTGTGCATCGAATGATGTATAATCTGTTTCCGTTAATAGTTTGGTTTCTAGGGAGAAAAAACCAAATTTCGTGTCAAAAACGTTTACCGTAACCTTAATTTGCAGTTCCGTTAATGAAATACAGACGTTTTCATTTGAGAAAAACCCAATTGTTAGGACAATTTGAGACTTGAGGCTAAAACCGTCACGAGTGGGCCAATATGTTCTCATCACGTATTGTCTTTCTCTATAGAAACCTTAAGGAAAATGCTGCGGATAAATGTTTAATTTGTGAATGTAGCTATTTTGACATATTGACTTTCTCAATGATTTGGGACTCTGAATCGTAGTTTTATTACACTGATTTCGAAACAATTGGGAAATTTCAGCCATCTGAGTTTGTGCCTCCAACCAGCATTGCGGCTTGGGCGGACTGTCACCCAATGCCTCAATGGCGACGACGATGTTTTCATTACACCAAATGTAACCGACTGAAGTTTAAAATTGATTAGTAGTTCAATATTGTTTAAAATATTTCTGCTCTTTAAAAAACCCAAGCTATCCTTTTTGAAAAGCAAGTTGAACTATTGTTTGATGCACATTCTCTAGTCACATTTGAAAGTTTATGTACTTGATCTGAGATGGAATTTTACTCCAGTGTTAAGTTGTATTTGAACATACTTCTGTCAGCCATGGTGTATTTTCAGTTTTCTTCAAACTACATTTCTAATTACAGGTCTGGGGTCAGATTTTTTTCAAAATAGCTTAGTTCATTCTTTTTTCGAAATATAAGCAAGAAATTCTTTGAAAACACTTGAAATGTTGTTCAAAACGTAATTTCACGTATTTCAGGTTCTTTTGAGTCAAAAAAATTTTCAAAATTTTTTACAATTGAGTTTTTTTACAGGTACAAGGTCATAGATTTTTTCAAAAATGAGTTTATTTGATTTTTTAAAAAAATGAGCTAGAAACTCATCGCAAACACTTGCATTGGAGTTTAGAACATATCATCTGGATTTTTAGGTTCTTTATGGTGAAAATAACTTTTTCTCAGAATTGGAATTTTTCTAGCCTTTTCATGTTCAGGCTGAAAGTTTTAATAATTTGGCGAACTTCTTTCAGATAGCCAAAGAAAGATCAGAATAATATCATCAAGTGACTAAAAAAAGTTATTTTTATTGTTTTGATTATTTCTAACTAAGTATTTTTTTCAAAATTCTCAGATTTTTTATTTTTTTTACAGATCCTGGGTCATGGATCTTTTCAAAAAATGACTTTGTTCGATTTTTCCAAAATATGAGCTAGAAATTCATCGTCTGTCTTCTTTTTTTCAGATAACACATTGAAGCTCAAAACAAAGCTGTCAAGTAAATGAAGAAAGGTATGTATATTGCATTGATTATATCTAACTAACCAATGTTTTTCAAAATTTTTAGATTTTAGAATTTTTTTACAGGTCCAGGGGTCATCTTTTTTTTCAAAAAATGACCTTGTTCGCTTTTTCCAAAACACGAGCTTGAAATTCGTCGAAAACACTTCAAATGTTGTTCGGAACGTAAATTCACGTATTTCAGGTTGTTTCAAGTCAAAAAAAAAATTTCAAAATTTTCAGATTTTTGAACTTTTTTACAGGTTCGGGGTCATGAGTTTTTTCAAAAAATGACTTGTTCGATTTTTCCAAAATATAAGCTAGAAATTCATCGAAAGCACTTCAAATGTTGTTCGGAACGTAAATTCACGTATTTCAGGTTGTTTCGAGTCAAAATTAATTTTTTCCAAATTTTCAGATTTTTGAACTTTTTTACAGGTCCGGGGTCATGAGTTTTTTCAAAAAATGACCTGGTTCGATTTTCTCAAAATATGCGCTAGAAATTCATCGAAAGCACTTCAAATGTTGTTCGGAACATCAATTCACGTATTTCAGGTTGTTTCGAGTCAAAAAAAAATTTTTCAAAATTTTCAGATTTTTGAACTTTTTTACGGGTCCGGGGTCATGAGTTTTTTCAAAAAATGACTTGTTCGATTTTTCCAAAATATAAGCTAGAAATTCATCGAAAGCACTTCAAATGTTGTTCGGAACATAAATTCACGTATTTCAGGTTGTTTCGAGTCAAAAAAATTTTTTGAAAATTTTCAGATTTTTGAATTTTTTTACAGGTTGGGGTCATGAGTTTTTTCAAAAAATGCCTGTTCAATTTTTTCAAAATATGAGCTAGAAATTCATCGAAAGCACTTCAAATGTTGTTCGGAACATCAATTCACGTATTTCAGGTTGTTTCGAGTCAAAAAATTTTTTTTGAAAATTTTCAGATTTTTGAACTTTTTTACAGGTCCGGGGTCATGAGTTTTTTCAAAAAATGACTTGTTCGATTTTTCCAAAATATAAGCTAGAAATTCATCGAAAGCACTTCAAATGTTGTTCGGAACATCAATTCACGTATTTCAGGTTGTTTCGAGTCAAAAAATTTTTTTCAAAATTTTCAGATTTTTGAACTTTTTTACAGGTCCGGGGTCATGAGTTTTTTCAAAAAATGACCTTGTTCGATTTTTTCAAAATATGAGCTTGAAATTCATCATCCGTCTCATTTTTTTCAGATAACACATTGAAGCTCAAAACAAAACTTTCAAGTAAATAAAGAAAGGTATGTATATCACATTGATTATATTTAACTAAATAATTTGTTTCAAAACTTTCAAATTTCTGAAATTCTCTACAGGCTCCATGTCATGAGTTTTTTCAAAAAATTTCTTGTTCGATTTTTCCAAAATATAAGCTAGAAATTTATCGAAAACACTTCAAATGTTGTTCGGAACGTAAATTCACGTATTTCAGTTGTTTCGAGTCAAAAAAATTTTTGAAAATTTCAGATTTTTGAACTTTTTTACAGGTCCGGGGTCATGAGTTTTTTCAAAAAATGACTTGTTCGATTTTTCCAAAATATAAGCTAGAAATTCATCGAAAGCACTTCAAATGTTGTTCGGAACATAAATTCACGTATTTCAGGTTGTTTCGAGTCAAAAAAAAATTTTTCAAAATTTTCAGATTTTTGAACTTTTTTACAGGTCCGGGGTCATGAGTTTTTTCAAAAAATGACCTGGTTCGATTTTTTCAAAATATGAGCTAGAAATTCATCGAAAGCACTTCAAATGTTGTTCGGAACGTAAATTCACGTATTTCAGGTTGTTTCGAGTCAAAATTAATTTTTTCCAAATTTTCAGATTTTTGAACTTTTTTACAGGTCCGGGGTCATGAGTTTTTTCAAAAAATGACCTGGTTCGATTTTCTCAAAATATGCGCTAGAAATTCATCGAAAGCACTTCAAATGTTGTTCGGAACATCAATTCACGTATTTCAGGTTGTTTCGAGTCAAAAAAATTTTTTTGAAAATTTTCAGATTTTTGAACTTTTTTACAGGTCCGGGGTCATGAGTTTTTTCAAAAAATGACTTGTTCGATTTTTCCAAAATATAAGCTAGAAATTCATCGAAAGCACTTCAAATGTTGTTCGGAACATCAATTCAGTATTTCAGGTTGTTTCGAGTCAAAAAACAAATTTTCAGATTTTTGAACTTTTTTACAGGTCCGGGGTCATGAGTTTTTTCAAAAAATGACCTGGTTCGATTTTTTCAAAATATGCGCTAGAAATTCATCGAAAGCACTTCAAATGTTGTTCGGAACATCAATTCACGTATTTCAGGTTGTTTCGAGTCAAAAAAATTTTTTTGAAAATTTTCAGATTTTTGAACTTTTTTACAGGTCCGGGGTCATGAGTTTTTTCAAAAAATGACCTGTTCGATTTTTCCAAAATATAAGCTAGAAATTCATCGAAAGCACTTCAAATGTTGTTCGGAACATCAATTCACGTATTTCAGGTTGTTTCGAGTCAAAAAAATTTTTTTCAAAATTTTCAGATTTTTGAACTTTTTTACAGGTCCGGGGTCATGAGTTTTTTCAAAAAATGACTTGTTCGATTTTTCCAAAATATAAGCTAGAAATTCATCGAAAGCACTTCAAATGTTGTTCGGAACATCAATTCACGTATTTCAGGTTGTTTCGAGTCAAAAAAAAATTTTTTTTTTCAAAATTTTCAGATTTTTGAACTTTTTTACAGGTCCGGGGTCATGAGTTTTTTCAAAAAATGACCTGGTTCGATTTTTTCAAAATATGAGCTAGAAATTCATCGAAAGCACTTCAAATGTTGTTCGGAACGTAAATTCACGTATTTCAGGTTGTTTCGAGTCAAAATTAATTTTTTGAAAATTTTCAGATTTTTGAACTTTTTTACAGGTCCGGGGTCATGAGTTTTTTCAAAAAATGACCTGGTTCGATTTTTCCAAAATATGCGCTAGAAATTCATCGAAAGCACTTCAAATGTTGTTCGGAACGTAAATTCACGTATTTCAGGTTGTTTTCGAGTCAAAATTAATTTTTTGAAAATTTTCAGATTTTTGAACTTTTTTACAGGTCCGGGGTCATGAGTTTTTTCAAAAAATGACCTGGTTCGATTTTTCCAAAATATGAGCTAGAAATTCATCGAAAACACTTCAAATGTTGTTCGGAACATAAATTCACGTATTTCAGGTTGTTTCGAGTCAAAAAAATTTTTTTGAAAATTTTCAGATTTTTGAACTTTTTTACAGGTCCGGGGTCATGAGTTTTTTCAAAAAATGACCTAGTTCGATTTTTCCAAATATAAGCTAGAAATTCATCGAAAGCACTTCAAATGTTGTTCGGAACGTAAATTCACGTATTTCAGGTTGTTTCGAGTCAAAAAAAAATTTTTTCAAAATTTTCAGATTTTTGAACTTTTTTACAGGTCCGGGGTCATGAGTTTTTTCAAAAAATGACTTGTTCGATTTTTTCAAAATATGAGCTTGAAATTCATCATCCGTCTCATTTTTTTCAGATAACACATTAAAGCTCAAAACAAAACTTTCAAGTAAATAAAGAAAGGTATGTATATCACATTGATTATATTTAACTAAATAATTTGTTTCAAAACTTTCAAATTTCTGAAATTTTCTACAGGTCCATGTCATGAGTTTTTTCAAAAAATGACTTGTTCGATTTTTCCAAAATATAAGCTAGAAATTCATCGAAAGCACTTCAAATGTTGTTCGGAACATCAATTCACGTATTTCAGGTTGTTTCGAGTCAAAAAAATTTTTTTTAAAATTTTCAGATTTTTGAACTTTTTTACAGGTCCGGGGTCATGAGTTTTTTCAAAAAATGACTTGTTCGATTTTTCCAAAATATAAGCTAGAAATTCATCGAAAGCACTTCAAATGTTGTTCGGAACATCAATTCACGTATTTCAGGTTGTTTCGAGTCAAAAAAAAATTTTTCAAAATTTTCAGATTTTTGAACTTTTTTACGGGTCCGGGGTCATGAGTTTTTTCAAAAAATGACCTGGTTCGATTTTTCCAAAATATAAGCTTGAAATTCATCATCCGTCTCATTTTTTTCAGATAACACATTCAAGCTCAAAACAAAACTTTCAAGTAAATAAAGAAAGGTATGTATATCACATTCATTATATTTAACTAAATAATTTGTTTCAAAACTTTCAAATTTCTGAAATTCTCTACAGGTTCCATGTCATCAGTTTTTTCAAAAAATGACTTGTTCGATTTTTCCAAAATATAAGCTAGAAATTCATCGAAAGCACTTCAAATGTTGTTCGGAACATCAATTCACGTTTTTCAGGTTGTTTCGTGTCAAAAAAAATTTTTTCACAATTTTCAGATTTTTGAACTTTGTTACAGGTCCGGGGTCATGAGTTTTTTCAAAAAATGACCTTGTTCGATTTTTTCAAAATATGAGCTTGAAATTCATCATCCGTCTCATTTTTTTCAGATAACACATTCAAGCTCAAAACAAAACTTTCAAGTAAATAAAGAAAGGTATGTATATCACATTCATTATATTTAACTAAATAATTTGTTTCAAAACTTTCAAATTTCTGAAATTCTCTACAGGTTCCATGTCATCAGTTTTTTCAAAAAATTACTTGTTCGATTTTTCCAAAATATAAGCTAGAAATTTATCGAAAACACTTCGAATGTTGTTTGGAACGTAAATTCACGTATTTCAAGTTTTTTCGAGTCAAAAAAATTTTTTTCAAAATTTTCAGATTTTTGAACTTTTTTACAGGTCCGGGGTCATGAGTTTTTTCAAAAAATGACCTGGTTCGATTTTTTCAAAATATGCGCTAGAAATTCTTCGAAAGCACTTCAAATGTTGTTCGGAACATCAATTCACGTATTTCAGGTTGTTTTGCGTGAAAAAAAAATTTTTGAAAATTTTCAGATTTTTGAACTTTTTTACAGGTCCGGGGTCATGAGTTTTTTCAAAAAATGACCTGGTTCGATTTTTTCAAAATATGCGCTAGAAATTCATTGAAAGCACTTCAAATGTTGTTCGGAACATCAATTCATGTATTTCAGGTTGTTTCCAGTCAAAAAAAGTTTTTTGAAAATTTTCAGATTTTTGAACTTTTTTACAGGTTCCGGGGTCATGAGTTTTTTCAAAAAATGACTTCTTCGATTTTTCCAAAATATGCGCTAGAAATTCATCAAAAGCACTTCAAATGTTGTTCGGAACGTAAATTCACGTATTTCAGGTTGTTTCGAGTCAAAATTAATTTTTTGAAAATTTTCAGATTTTTGAACTTTTTTACAGGTCCGGGGTCATGAGTTTTTTCAAAAAATGACTTGTTCGATTTTTCCAAAATATCAGCTAGAAATTCATCGAAAGCACTTCAAATGTTGTTCGGAACGTAAATTCACGTATTTCAGGTTGTTTCGAGTCAAAATTAATTTTTTCAAAATTTTCAGATTTTTGAACTTTTTTACTGGTCCGGGGTCATGAGTTTTTTCAAAAAAAGACTTGTTCGATTTTTCCATAATATAAGCTAGAA
>NW_027018682.1:7483090-7557335 GCF_013076305.1 Rhopilema esculentum | reverse complement strand
TCAAAATTAATTTTTTGAAAATTTTCAGATTTTTGAACTTTTTTACAGGTCCGGGGTCATGAGTTTTTTCAAAAAATGACTTGTTTGATTTTTCCAAAATATAAGCTAGAAATTCATCGAAAGCACTTCAAATGTTGTTCGGAACATCAATTCACGTATTTCAGGTTGTCTCGTGTCAAAAAAAAATGTTTCAAAATTTTCAGATTTTTGAACTTTTTTACAGGTCCGGGGTCATGAGTTTTTTCAAAAAATTACTTGTTCGATTTTTCCAAAATATAGGCTAGAAATTCATCGAAAGCACTTCAAATGTTGTTCGGAACGTAAATTCACGTATTTCAGTTGTTTCGAGTCAAAAAATTTTTTTTCAAAATTTTCAGATTTTTGAACTTTTTTACAGGTCCGGGGTCATGAGTTTTTTCAAAAAATGACCTGGTTCGATCTTTCAAAATATGAGCTAGAAATTCATCGAAAACACTTCGAATGTTGTTCGGAACGTAAATTCACGTATTTCAAGTTGTGTCGAGTCAAAAAATTTTTTTTCCAAATTTTCAGATTTTTGAACTTTTTTACAGGTCCGGGGTCATGAGTTTTTTCAAAAAATAACCTGGTTCGATTTTCTCAACATATGCGCTAGAAATTCATCGAAAGCACTTCAAATGTTGTTGGGAACATCAATTCACGTATTTCAGGTTGTTTCAAGTCAAAAATTTTTTTTTGAAAATTTTCAGATTTTTGAACTTTTTTACAGGTCCGGGGTCATGAGTTTTTTCAAAAAATGACTTGTTCGATTTTTCCAAAATATAAGCTAGAAATTCATCGAAAGCACTTCAAATGTTGTTCGGAACGTAAATTCAAGTATTTCAGGTTGTTTCGAGTCAAAATTAATTTTTTGAAAATTTTCAGATTTTTGAACTTTTTTACAGGTCCGGGGTCATGAGTTTTTTCAAAAAAATGACCTGGTTCGATTTTTCCAAAATATGAGCTAGAAATTCATCGAAAAACACTTCGAATGTTGTTCGAAACGTAAATTCACGTATTTCAGGTTGTTTCGAGTCAAAAAATTTTTTTTTAAATTTTCAGATTTTTGAACTTTTTTACAGGTCCGGGGTCATGAGTTTTTTCAAAAAATGACCTAGTTCGATTTTTTCAAAATATGCGCTAGAAATTCATCGAAAGCACTTCAAATGTTGTTCGGAACATCAATTCACGCATTTCAGATTGTTTCGAGTCAAAAAAATTTTTTTGAAAATTTTCAGATTTTTGAACTTTTTTACAGGTCCGTGGTCATGAGTTTTTTCAAAAAATGACTTGTTCGATTTTTCCAAAATATAAGCTAGAAATTCATCGAAAACACTTCAAATGTTGTTCGGATCGTAAATTCACGTATTTCAGGTTGTTTCGAGTCAAAATTAATTTTTTGAAAATTTTCAGATTTTTTAACTTTTTTACAGGTCCGGGGTCATGAGTTTTTTCATAAAATGACTTGTTCGATTTTTCCAAAATATAAGCTAGAAATTCATCGAAAGCACTTCAAATGTTGTTCGGAACATCAATTCACGTATTTCAGGTTGTTTCGAGTCAAAAAAAATTTTTTCAAAATTTTCAGATTTTTGAACTTTTTTACAGGTCCGGAGTCATGAGTTTTTTCAAAAAATGACTTGTTCGATTTTTCCAAAATATAAGCTACAAATTCATCAAAAGCACTTCAAATGTTGTTCGGAACGTAAATTCACGTATTTCAGGTTGTTTCGAGTCAAAATTAATTTTTTGAAAATTTTCAGATTTTTGAAAATTTTTTTTGAAAATTTTCAGATTTTTGAACTTTTTTACAGGTCCGGGGTCATGAGTTTTTTCAAAAAATGACCTGGTTCGATTTTTTCAAAATATGCGCTAGAAATTCATCGAAAGCACTTCAAATGTTGTTCGGAACATCAATTCACGTATTTCAGGTTGTTTCGAGTCAAAAAAAATTTTTTGAAAATTTTCAGATTTTTGAACTTTTTTACAGGTCCGGGGTCATGAGTTTTTTCAAAAAATGACCTTGTTCGATTTTTTCAAAATATGAGCTTGAAATTCATCAGATAACACATTCTCAAAACAAAACTTTCAAGTAAATAAAGAAAGGTATGTTTATCACATTGATTATATTTAACTAAATAATTTGTTTCAAAACGTTCAAATTTCTGGGTCATGAGTTTTTTCAAAAAATTACTTGTTCGATTTTTCCAAAATATAAGCTAGAAATTCATCGAAAACACTTCGAATGTTGTTCGGAACATCAATTCACGTATTTCAGGTTGTTTCGAGTCAAAAAAAATTTTTGAAAATTTTCAGATTTTTGAACTTTTTTACAGGTCCGGGGTCATGAGTTTTTTCAAAAATGACCTTGTTCGATTTTTTCAAAATATGAGCTTGAAATTCATCATCCATCTCATTTTTTTCAGATAACACATTGAAGCTCAAAACAAAACTTTCAAGTAAATAAAGAAAGGTATGTTTATCACATTGATTATATTTAACTAAATAATTTGTTTCAAAACTTTCAAATTTCTGAAATTCTCTACAGGTCATGTCAGTTTTTTCAAAAAATTACTTGTTCGATTTTTCCAAAATATAAGCTAGAAATTTATCGAAAACACTTCGAATGTTGTTTGGAACGTAAATTCACGTATTTCAAGTTGTTTCGAGTCAAAAAAATTTTTTTCAAAATTTTCAGATTTTTGAACTTTTTTACAGGTCCGGGGTCATGAGTTTTTTCAAAAAATGACTTGTTCGATTTTTCCAAAATATAAGCTAGAAATTCATCGAAAGCACTTCAATGTTGTTCGGAACATCAATTCACGTATTTCAGGTTGTTCGAGTCAAAAAAAAATTTTTTCAAAATTTTCAGATTTTTGAACTTTTTTACAGGTCCGGGGTCATGAGTTTTTTCAAAAAATGACCTTGTTCGATTTTTCCAAAATATAAGCTAGAAATTCATCGAAAGCACTTCAAATGTTGTTCGGAACGTAAATTCACGTATTTCAGGTTGTTTCGAGTCAAAAAAAATTTTTTGAAATTTTCAGATTTTTGAACTTTTTTACAGGTCCGGGGTCATGAGTTTTTTCAAAAAATGACCTGGTTCGATTTTTTCAAAATATGAGCTAGAAATTCATCGAAAACACTTCAAATGTTGTTCGGAACGTAAATTCACGTATTTCAGTTGTTTCGAGTCAAAAAATTTTTTTGAAAATTTTCAGATTTTTGAACTTTTTTACAGGTCCGGGGTCATGAGTTTTTTCAAAAAATGACCTGGTTCGATTTTTTCAAAATATGCGCTAGAAATTCATCGAAAGCACTTCAAATGTTGTTCGGAACATCAATTCACGTATTTCAGGTTGTTTCGAGTCAAAAAAATTTTTTTCAAAATTTTCAGATTTTTGAACTTTTTTACAGGTCCGGGGTCATGAGTTTTTTCAAAAAATGACCTGGTTCGATTTTTCCAAAATATGGCTAGAAATTCATCGAAAGCACTTCAAATGTTGTTCGGAACATCAATTCACGTATTTCAGGTTGTTTCGAGTCAAAATTTTTTTTGAAAATTTTCAGATTTTTGAACTTTTTTACAGGTCCGGGGTCATGAGTTTTTTCAAAAAATGACTTGTTCGATTTTTCCAAAATATAAGCTAGAAATTCATCGAAAACACTTCGAATGTTGTTTGGAACGTAAATTCACGAATTTCAAGTTGTTTCGAGTCAAAAAAATTTTTTTCAAAATTTTCAGATTTTTGAACTTTTTTACAGGTCCGGGGTCATGAGTTTTTTCAAAAAATGACCTTGTTCGATTTTTTCAAAATATGAGCTTGAAATTCATCATCCATCTCATTTTTTTCAGATAACACATTGAAGCTCAAAACAAAACTTTCAAGTAAATAAAGAAAGGTATGTTTATCACATTGATTATATTTAACTAAATAATTTGTTTCAAAACTTTCAAATTTCTGAAATTCTCTACAGGTTCCATGTCATGAGTTTTTTCAAAAAATTACTTGTTCGATTTTTCCAAAATATAAGCTAGAAATTCATCGAAAAGCACTTCAAATGTTGTTCGGAACGTAAATTCACGTATTTCAGGTTGTTTCGAGTCAAAAAAAATTTTTCAAAATTTTCAGATTTTTGAACTTTTTTACAGGTCCGGGGTCATGAGTTTTTTCAAAAAATGACTTGTTCGATTTTTCCAAAATATAAGCTAGAAATTTATCGAAAACACTTCGAATGTTGTTTGGAACGTAAATTCACGTATTTCAAGTTGTTTCGAGTCAAAAAATTTTTTTCAAAATTTTCAGATTTTTGAACTTTTTTACAGGTCCGGGGTCATGAGTTTTTTCAAAAAATGACCTGGTTCGATTTTTTCAAAATATGCGCTAGAAATTCATCGAAAGCACTTCAAATGTTGTTCGGAACATCAACTCATGTATTTCATGTTGTTTCCAGTCAAAAAAAGTTTTTTGAAAATTTTCAGATTTTTGAACTTTTTTACAGGTCCGGGGTCATGAGTTTTTTCAAAAAATGACTTGTTCGATTTTTCCAAAATATGAGCTAGAAATTCATCGAAAGCACTTGAAATGTTGTTCGGAACGTAAATTCACGTATTTCAGGTTGTTTCAAGTCAAAATTAATTTTTTGAAAATTTTCAGATTTTTGAACTTTTTTACAGGTCCGGGGTCATGAGTTTTTTCAAAAAATGACTTGTTCGATTTTTCCAAAATATAAGCTAGAAATTCATTGAAAACACTTCGAATGTTGTTCGGAACATCAATTCACGTATTTCAGGTTGTTTCGCGTCAAAATTTTTTTTTCAAAATTTTCAGATTTTTGAACTTTTTTACAGGTCCGGGGTCATGAGTTTTTTCAAAAAAATGACCTTGTTCGATTTTTCCAAAATATAAGCTAGAAATTTATCGAAAGCACTTCAAATGTTGTTCGGAACGTAAATTCACGTATTTCAGGTTGTTTCGAGTCAAAAAAATTTTTTTTAAAATTTTCAGATTTTTGAACTTTTTTACAGGTCCGGGGTTATGAGTTTTTTCAAAAAATGACTTGTTCGATTTTTCCAAAATATAGGCTAAAAATTCATCGAAAGCACTTCAAATGTTGTTCGGAACATCAATTCACATATTTCAGGTTGTTTCGAGTCAAAAAAAAATTTTTGAAAATTTTCAGATTTTTGAACTTTTTTACAGGTCCGGGGTCATGAGTTTTTTCAAAAAATGACCTGGTTCGATTTTTTCAAAATATGAGCTAGAAATTCATCGAAAACACTTCAAATGTTGTTCGGAACGTAAATTCACGTCTTTCAGGTTGTTTCGAGTCAAAAGGAATTTTTTGAAAATTTTCAGATTTTTGAACTTTTTCACAGGTCTGGGATCATGAGTTTTTTCAAAAAATGACCTTGTTCGATTTTTTCAAAATATGAGCTAGAAATTCATCGAAAACACTTAGAATGTTGTTCGCAACGTAAATTCATGTATTTCAGGTTGTTTCGAATCAAAAGGAATTTTTTGAAAATTTTCAGATTTTTGAACTTTTCTACAGGTCCGGGGTCATGAGTTTTTTTAAAAAATGACCTTGTTCGATTTTTCCAAAATATAAGCTAGAAATTCATCGAAAACACTTCCAATGTTGTTCGAAATATCAATTCACGTATTTCAGGTTGTGTCGAGTCAAAAAATTTTTTTTCACAATTTTCAGATTTTTGATCTTTTTTGCAGGTCTGGGGTCATAAGTTTTTTCAAAAAATGACCTGGTTCGATTTTTTCAAAATATAAGCTAGAAATTCATCGAAAGCACTTCAAATGTTGTTCGGAACATCAATTCACGTATTTCAGGTTGTTGCGCATCAAAAAATTTTTTTCACAATTTTCAGATTTTTGAACTTTTTTACAGGTCCGGGGTCATGAGTTTTTTTAAAAATGGCCTTGTTCGATTTTTCCAAAATATAAGCTAGAAATTCATCGAAAACACTTCAAATGTTGTTCGGAACATCAATTCACGTATTTCAGGTTGTTTCGAGTCAAAAAAATTTTTTTCACGATTTTCAGATTTTTGATCTCTTTTACAGGTCCGGGGTCATGAGTTTTTTCAAAAAATGACCTGGTTCTATTTTTTCAAAATATCAGCTAGAAATTCATCAAAAACACTTGGAATGCTGTTCGGAATGTAAATTCACGTATTTCAGGTTGTTTCGAGTCAAAAAAACATTTTTCAAAATCTTCGGATTTTTGAACTTTTTTACAAGTCCAGGGTCATGAGTTTTTTCAATAAATGACCTGGTTCGATTTTTTCAAAATATGAGCTAGAAATTTATCGAAAACACTTTGAATGTTGTTCGGAACGTCAATTCACTTATTTCAGGTTGTTTCGAGGCAAAAAAAATTTTTTCCAAATTTTCAGATTTTTGAACTTTTTTACAGGTCCGGGGTCATGAATTTTTTCAAAAAATGACCTGGTTCGATTTTTTCAAAATATGAGCTAGAAATTCATCGAAAACACTTCAAATGTTGTTCGGAACGTAAATTCACGTCTTTCAGGTTGTTTCGAGTCAAAAGGAATTTTTTGAAAATTTTCAGGTTTTTGAACTTTTTTACAGGTCCGGGGTCATGAGTTTTTTTAAAAAATGACCTTGTTCGATTTTTCCAAAATATAAGCTAGAAATTCATCGAAAACACTTCAAATGTTGTTCGAAATATCAATCCACGTATTTCAGGTTGTGTCGAGTCAAACAATTTTTTTTCACAATTTTCAGATTTTTGATCTTTTTTGCAGGTCCGGGGTCATAAGTTTTTTCAAAAAATGACCTGGTTCGATTTTTTCAAAATATAAGCTAGAAATTCATCGAAAGCACTTCAAATGTTGTTCGGAACATCAATTCACGTATTTCAGGTTGTTGCGCATCAAAAAATTTTTTTCACAATTTTCAGATTTTTGAACTTTTTTACAGGTCCGGGGTCATGAGTTTTTTTAAAAATGGCCTTGTTCGATTTTTCCAAAATATAAGCTAGAAATTCATCGAAAACACTTCAAATGTTGTTCGGAACATCAATTCACGTATTTCAGGTTGTTTCGAGTCAAAAAAATTTTTTTCACGATTTTCAGATTTTTGATCTCTTTTACAGGTCCGGGGTCATGAGTTTTTTCAAAAAATGACCTGGTTCTATTTTTTCAAAATATCAGCTAGAAATTCATCAAAAACACTTGGAATGCTGTTCGGAATGTAAATTCACGTATTTCAGGTTGTTTCGAGTCAAAAAAACATTTTTCAAAATCTTCGGATTTTTGAACTTTTTTACAAGTCCAGGGTCATGAGTTTTTTCAATAAATGACCTGGTTCGATTTTTTCAAAATATGAGCTAGAAATTTATCGAAAACACTTTGAATGTTGTTCGGAACGTCAATTCACTTATTTCAGGTTGTTTCGAGGCGAAAAAAATTTTTTCCAAATTTTCAGATTTTTGAACTTTTTTACAGGTCCGGGGTCATGGGTTTTTTCAAAAAATGACCTTGTTCGATTTTTTCAAAATATGAGCTAGAAATTCATCGAAAACCCTTCGAATGTTGTTCGGAACGTAAATCCACGTATTTCAAGTTGTTTCGAGTCATAAAAAATTTTTTGAAAATTTTCAGATTTTTGAACTTTTTTACAGGTCCGGGGTCATGAATTTTTTCAAAAAATGACCTGGTTCGATTTTTTCAAAATATGAGCTAGAAATTCATCGAAAACACTTCAAATGTTGTTCGGAACGTAAATTCACGTCTTTCAGGTTGTTTCGAGTCAAAAGGAATTTTTTGAAAATTTTCAGGTTTTTGAACTTTTTCACAGGTCTGGGATCATGAGTTTTTTCAAAAAATGACCTTGTTCGATTTTTTCAAAATATGAGCTAGAAATTCATCGAAAACACTTAGAATGTTGTTCGCAACGTAAATTCATGTATTTCAGGTTGTTTCGAATCAAAAGGAATTTTTTGAAAATTTTCAGATTTTTGAACTTTTCTACAGGTCCGGGGTCATGAGTTTTTTTAAAAAATGACCTTGTTCGATTTTTCTAAAATATAAGCAAGAAATTCATCGAAAACACTTTGAATGTTGTTCGGAACGTCAATTCACTTATTTCAGGTTGTTTCGAGGCAAAAAAAATTTTTTCCAAATTTTCAGATTTTTGAACTTTTTTACAGGTCCGGGGTCATGAGTTTTTTCAAAAAATGACCTTGTTCGATTTTTTCAAAATATGAGCTAGAAATTCATCGAAAACACTTAGAATGTTGTTCGGAACGTAAATGCACGTATTTCAAGTTGTTTCGAGTCAAAAGGAATTTTTTGAAAATTTTCAGATTTTTGAACTTTTCTACAGGTCCGGGGTCATGAGTTTTTTCAAAAAATGACCTTGTTCCATTTTTTCAAAATATGAGCTAGAAATTCATCGAAAACACTTCGAATGTTGTTCGGAACGTAAATGCACGTATTTCAAGTTGTTTCGAGTCATAAAAAATTTTTTGAAAATTTTCAGATTTTTGAACTTTTTTACAGGTCCGGGGTCATGAATTTTTTCAAAAAATGACCTGGTTCGATTTTTTCAAAATATGAGCTAGAAATTCATCGAAAACACTTCAAATGTTGTTCGGAACGTAAATTCACGTCTTTCAGGTTGTTTCGAGTCAAAAGGAATTTTTTGAAAATTTTCAGATTTTTGAACTTTTTCACAGGTCTGGGATCATGAGTTTTTTCAAAAAATGACCTTGTTCGATTTTTTCAAAATATGAGCTAGAAATTCATCGAAAACACTTAGAATGTTGTTCGCAACGTAAATTCATGTATTTCAGGTTGTTTCGAATCAAAAGGAATTTTTTGAAAATTTTCAGATTTTTGAACTTTTCTACAGGTCCGGGGTCATGAGTTTTTTCAAAAAATGACTTGTTCGATTTTTCCAAAATATAAGCAAGAAATTCATCGAAAGCACTTCAAATGTTGTTCGGAACATCAATTCAGGTATTTCAGGTTGTTTCGAGTCAAAAAAATTTTTTGAAAATTTTCAGATTTTTGAACTTTTTTACAGGTCCAGGGTCATGAGTTTTTTTAAAAAATGACCTTGTTCGATTTTTCTAAAATATAAGCAAGAAATTCATCGAAAACACTTTGAATGTTGTTCGGAACGTCAATTCACTTATTTCAGGTTGTTTCGAGGCAAAAAAAATTTTATCCAAATTTTTAGATTTTTGAACTTTTTTACAGGTCCGGGGTCATGAGTTTTTTCAAAAAATGACCTTGTTCGATTTTTTCAAAATATGAGCTAGAAATTCATCGAAAACACTTCGAATTTCGTTCGGAACGTAAATGCACGTATTTCAAGTTGTTTCGAGTCATAAAAAATTTTTTGAAAATTTTCAGATTTTTGAACTTTTTTACAGGTCCGGGGTCATCAATTTTTTCAAAAAATGACCTGGTTTAATTTTTTCAAAATATGAGCTAGAAATTCATCGAAAACACTTCAAATGTTGTTCGGAACGTAAATTCACGTATTTCAGGTTGTTTCGAGTCAAAAGGAATTTTTTGAAAATTTTCAGATTTTTGAACTTTTTTACAGGTCCGGGATCATGAGTTTTTTCAAAAAATGACCTTGTTCGATTTTTTCAAAATATGAGCTAGAAATTCATCGAAAACACTTAGAATGTTGTTCGCAACGTAAATTCATGTATTTCAGGTTGTTTCGAGTCAAAAGGAATTTTTTGAAAATTTTCAGATTTTTGAACTTTTCTACAGGTCCGGGGTCATGAGTTTTTTCAAAAAATGACCTGGTTCGATTTTTTCAAAATATGAGCTAGAAATTCATCGAAAACACTTCGAATGTTGTTCGGAACGTAAATTCACGTATTTCAGCTTGTTTCGAATTAAACATATCTTTCTTAAATTTTTTAGATTTTTGAACTTTTTTACAGGTCTGGGGTCATGAGTTTTTTCAAAAATGACTTGTTCGATTTTTCCAAAATATGAGCTAGAAATTCATCGGCAACACTTCAAATATTGTGCGGAACCTAATTTCACGTATATCAGGTTGTTTCGAGTTAAAAAAAGTTTTTGAAAATTTTCAGATTTTTGAACTTTTTTACAGGTCCGGGGTCATGAATTTTTTCAAAAAATGACCTTGTTCGATTTTTTCAAAATATGAGCTAGAAATTCATCGAAAACACTTAGAATGTTGTTCGCAACGTAAATTCATGTATTTCAGGTTGTTTTGAGTCAAAAGGAATTTTTTGAAAATTTTCAGATTTTTGAACTTTTCTACAGGTCCGGGGTCATGAGTTTTTTCAAAAAATGACCTTGTTCGATTTTTTCAAACTATGAGCTAGAAATTCATCGAAAACACTTCAAATGTTGTTCAAAACGTAAATTCACGTCTTTCAGGTTGTTTCGAGTCAAAAGGAATTTTTTGAAAATTTTCAGATTTTTGAACTTTTCTACAGGTCCGGGGTCATGAGTTTTTTCAAAAAATGACTTGTTCGATTTTTCCAAAATATAAGCAAGAAATTCATCGAAAGCACTTCAAATGTTGTTCGGAACATCAATTCAGGTATTTCAGGTTGTTTCGAGTCAAAAAAAATTTTTTGAAAATTTTCAGATTTTTGAACTTTTTTACAGGTCCAGGGTCATGAGTTTTTTTAAAAAATGACCTTGTTCGATTTTTCTAAAATATAAGCAAGAAATTCATCGAAAACACTTCGAATATTGTTCGGAACGTAAATTCATGTATTTCAGGTTGTTTCGAGTCAAAAAAAAATTTTTCAAAATTTTCAGATTTTTGAAATTTTTTACAGGTCCAGGGTCATGAGTTTTTTCAGAAAATGACCTGGTTCGATTTTTCCAAAATATGAGCTAGAAATTCATCGAAAGCACTTCAAATGTTGTTCGGAACATCAATTCAGGTATTTCAGGTTGTTTCGAGTCAAAAAAAATTTTTTGAAAATTTTCAGATTTTTGAACTTTTTTACAGGTCCAGGGTCATGAGTTTTTTTAAAAAATGACCTTGTTCGATTTTTCTAAAATATAAGCAAGAAATTCATCGAAAACACTTCGAATATTGTTCGGAACGTAAATTCATGTATTTCAGGTTGTTTCGAGTCAAAAAAAAATTTTTCAAAATTTTCAGATTTTTGAAGTTTTTACAGGTCCAGGGTCATGAGTTTTTTCAATAAATGACCTGGTTCGATTTTTCCAAAATATGAGCTAGAAATTCATCGGCAACACTTCAAATATTGTACGGAACCTAATTTCACGTATATCAGGTTGTTTCGAGTTAAAAAAAGTTTTTCAAAATTTTCAGATTTTTGAAATTTTTTACAGGTCCAGGGTCATGAGTTTTTTCAATAAATGACCTGGTTCGATTTTTTCAAAATATGAGCTAGAAATTCATCGAAAACACTTTGAATGTTGTTCGGAACGTCAATTCACTTATTTCAGGTTGTTTCGAGGCAAAAAAAATTTTTTGAAAATTTTCAGATTTTTGAACTTTTTTACAGGTCCGGGATCATGAATTTTTTCAAAAAATGACTTGTTCGATTTTTTCAAAATTTGAGCTAGAAATTCATCGAAAACACTTCGAATGTTGTTCGGAACGTAAATTCACGTATTTCAGGTTGTTTCGAGGCATAAAAATTTTTTTCAAAATTTTCAGATTTTTGAACTTTTTTACAGGTCCGGGGTCATGAGTTTTTTCAAAAATGACTTGTTCGATTTTTCCAAAATATGAGCTAGAAAATCATCAAAAACACTTGGAATGTTGTTCGGAATGTAAATTCACGTATTTCAGGTTGTTCGAGTCAAAAAAATATTTTTTAAAATCTTCGGATTTTTGAACTTTTTTACAGGTCCGGGGTCATGAGTTTTTTCAAAAAATGACCTTGTTCGATTTTTCCAAAATATGAGCTAGAAATTCATCAAAAACACTTGGAATGTTGTTCGGAATGTAAATTCACGTATTTCAGGTTCTTCGAGTCAAAAAAATATTTTTTAAAATCTTCGGATTTTTGAACTTTTTTACAGGTCCAGGGTCATGAGTTTTTTCAATAAATGACCTGGTTCGATTTTTTCAAAATATGAGCTAGAAATTCATCGAAAACACTTTGAATGTTGTTCGCAACGTCAATTCACTTATTTCAGGTTGTTTCGAGGCAAAAAAAATTTTTTGAAAATTTTCAGATTTTTGAACTTTTTTACAGGTCCGGGGTCATGAATTTTTTCAAAAAATGACTTGTTCGATTTTTTCAAAATATGAGCTAGAAATTCATCGAAAACACTTGGAATGTTGTTCGGAACGTAAATTCACGTATTTCAGGTTGTTTCGAGGCATAAAAATTTTTTTCAAAATTTTCAGATTTTTGAACTTTTTTACAGGTCCGGGGTCATGAGTTTTTTCAAAAATGACTTGTTCGATTTTTCCAAAATATGAGCTAGAAATTCGTTGAAAACACTTGAAATGTTGTTCGGAACGTAAATTTAGGTATTTCAGCTTGTTTTGAGTTAAACATAATTTTTTAAATTTTTGAGATATTTCAACTTTTTTACACGTCCGGGATCATGAGTTTTTTCAAAAATGACCTTGTTCGATTTCTCCAAATTATGAGCTAGAAATTGATCGAAAACATTTCAAATGTTTACGGAACCTAATTTCACGTGTATCAGGTTGTTTGAAGTAAAAAAAAGGCACAATTTTCAGATTTTTGAGCTTTTTTACAGGTTCGGGGTCATGAGTTTTTTCAGAAAATGACCTTGTTCGATTTTTCCAAAATATGAGCTAGAAATTCATCGAAAACACTTCGAATGTTGTTCGGAACGTAAATTCACATATTTCAGCTTGTTTCGAGTCAAAAAAGTTTTTCAGAATTTTCAGATTTTTGAACTTTTTTACAGGTCCGAGGTCATGAATTTTTTCAAAAAATGACCTTGCTCGATTTTTCCAAAATATGAGCTAGAAATTCGTTGAAAACACTTCAAATGTTGTTCGGAACGTAAATTCACGTATTTCAGCTTGTTTCGAGTTAAACATATCTTTCTTAAATTTTTGAGATTTTTGAACTTTTTTACAGGTCTGGGGTCATGAGTTTTTTCAAAAATGACCTTGTTCGATTTTTCCAAAATATGAGCTAGAAATTCATCGGTAAAACTTCAAATATTGTACGGAACCTAATTTCACTTATATCAGGTTGTTTCGAGTTAAAAAAAGTTTTTCAAAATTTTCAGATTTTTGAATTTTTTTACAGGTCCGGGGTCATGATTTTTTCAGAAAATGAACTTCTTCGATTTTTCCAAAATATGAGCTAGAAATTCGTTGAAAACACTTCAAATGTTGTTCGGAACCATAGATAATAGAAAGGAGAACTGGATTGGCAGCGCGGCAACTTCAAAGGACTATGTTGAAAACGAGGATATTTTGTGTGGCGTGCAGAAGGTTTATTTCCGGTTGCAAAGGAGAGTCCACGATAACAAGGATCAATATGAAAACTTTAGAAAAATTGGCATAATTTGGAGTTGAAATGGTTGGAGCAAGTTGTTGTGTATCCAACTGCAGATGATATCGTTGTAAACTTAAATATCCTCACTTGAGTGTTTTCAATATTAATTGCGTAGGCAACTCAGAATGGACTGCAAAGCTTGTTCACTGTGTCGATAGGTGTGACAAGGGTTTTAAGGTTAAGAGTGCAAAGATATGTGCTGTGCACTTCAAAGAGGAATGTATCTTTATAGGTATGTGAATGCATTTTATTCAAGTATTTATGTCCATTTGATAGTGCAAAAAACGAGTCAAATGCAGACTTTACCGGTCAACGGGCTTCCTTCTTCGCACGTATCTTTAGCGGACCCTCATTTTGCCTATCGACCAAGATACTCTTGGAATACATTTTATCCATTTTCTGTTTTTGACATAGGAATCTTTACCTCCTCACGTATCAATTATTTTCATTTAGGAAAAAACAAAATCACATGTCCGCGTAAATAAAAACATATATTAAGATGCCTACAACCTGTATCTTGAGAAAACTCCAAAACTCAATGTCCTACAGCCTGTAGGATATCTTGAGAAAATTCCAAAACTCAATTTCCAAAATGTTCTCTTATAAAATCCCTCCACATCCTTCTCACCAAATATGATATGTTTATTTTAAGATTTGAAAATTTACCAAACCTAAAGGATACCAAACCTACTGACCTTTTTCTGTTCTAGATAAGAATGGGATCCCAGAGTTGAAGGAGAACAGTTTGCCAACTGAACTTCTTCCTCAAAAAAGCATTGTAACACCTAAACCAGCACCCAGAAGCGAGTTACAGTATTTAAAGCCACAAGAGCCAGTAAAAGCGATCAAGTACGCTTGTTTAGACGATATTAAAAAGGATATTCGCTTTATCAAAGACCCATGGCAAATTATTAGGAAATGTGATGAATACTTGTATGTTGTAAAATTATCAGAAAATGCTGACATTGAAATAAAAGTAAAAATTGACAGTTCCATTGGTTATGAAATTGAGTGTCAAGGGGTTAAGCTTCCAGTGGATCATTCTATGTACAAAAAGAATTTAAGAAATTTGCAAAGGTGCAGACTACAATGGCTTTTGAATGACATAGATAGTTTTCAAGGATGTCCCGGAGTAGTGAAACCCGAGCTACAAAAGTTTGGACAACTTCCGGCTACAAGGTCTATTGTCCCTTTCTATTTACATTCGAGATCTAAGCCACTGTATTCAGACAAATGTGGTGCAGCTGAAACAGTTGATGAACTGTCTGATGATGAAAGATACCCTTGTCATGTAGTTACAAATGTTCGGTCTTCAGCCTGCAACTTGCTGGTGCACAATGAAGGACCATGTTTAAACTGTACAGGAATTGAAAAAAGCTTTCACCAAAGAATGAGAAAAGAACAGGAGACCATCAAAAAGCCAATTTCAATGAAAGCACCTTTGCACAAAGTGGCAAAATCAAAGCTTGTTAAGGCAATAAAGATTGCTAGAGAAAAAGAAAAATCTCTTAATCAAGAAATTTTGTCTTTGAAAGAACAAATTCACCAGGATGGAGTATTTCTAGAGAAAGAAGTGCATGAAGATTTTAGAGGAATAATTGAAGGTAAAGTAGATGAAATGGAGGAAGGGTCATTTGGGAAATTGTTTTGGAAGCAACAAGTTGAATCTTTTAGTTGTAATCCAAGTTCTTTCAGATGGCACCCCATGATGATTCGCTTTGCCCTTCATTTGCACTTGAGATCTCCATCTGCATACAATGCTTTGAGGGAAAGCAAAGTTGTAAGGCTTCCTTGCGAGAGAACTCTCAGGGACTATTCCAATGTAATCCATCCTGAAGCTGGATTTAGTAATGAAGTCCTAGATGACTTGAAAAAAGATGTTGCAAAGCTACAACATGACATGCAGCATTATGTTGCTCTCCTTTTTGATGAAGTATCCATCAAAGATGACCTTGTGTATGATAGCACAACTGGTGAACTGATAGGATTCATCAATTTAGGTGACAACATGGATGAATTCATTGATAGTTTTAGGAAGGGAGAGCTTTCATCCTGTGTTGCTACACATGCACTTGTTTTTATGATTGTTGGTCTTGCCTCAGATCTGAAGCAGACAATTGGATATTTTGGCACAAGGGGAGCAACAGCTGATATCCTTTATCCATTGATTTGGAAAGCAATAGGATATCTTGAAGTTTATGTTGGTTTGAAAGTTATTTTGATGGTTTCAGATAAAGCAAGTCCAAACCAAAGATTTTACAGAATCCACAAAAATGACAAGGATCGTGCTGTTTACTGAGCTATTAATATTTTTGCTCCTGGGGAGCATCGGTATGTTTTCTTTTTTTCAGATGCACCCCATCTCCTGAAAACTATCAGAAACAACCTTGCAAACTCTGGTTCAGGTTTGAAGACAAGATACCTCTGGAACAATGGAAAGCATTTACTTTGGAGCCACATTGTCAAATGCTACTTGCAAGACAGCCATGGGAAGCTAAGAAAATTGCCAAAAATAACAAGAGATCACATTTACTTGAACAGCTATTCCAAAATGAGAGTCAATTTAGCAGCCCAAGTCCTGAGCGAAACAATGTCAAATGTTATAAAAGTGTACTGTGATGATGAGGCCTCAGAAACAGCAAATTTTATAGGGCTTGTGGACAAGTTCTTTGACTGTTTCAATACACGTTCTTTAAAAGAAGCTCAGTATAAGAGAAAGCCATTCTTGGCCCAATTTACAAATCTTAATGATCCAAGATTTGAATTTCTGCAGTCCACATTCCTGGGCTATCTAAAAGATTGGAAAGATGCAACTGAGAAGAGAAATGGAAATTTCTCAAAATCAGAGAGAGCTAAGATGTTTTTATCACTTCAGACCTATGAAGGTATACAGAGTTCAGTTTATGCATTGATAGAAACCACAAGATACTTGTTAAGCTATGGCTTTAGCTATGTCCTGTCAAGCAAATTCAGTCAAGACCCTTTGGAGGAGCACTTTGGTCGACATAGGGCTCTTGCAAGACGCTCCACAAACCCAACATTGTATTCATTAGGATATCAGGAAAACAAGCTTCGCATGCAGAGATCCATTGCCATGCTAATCACACCAAAAGGAAATGTTAGGACTAAGAAACGAAAACAAGGAATTACAGTTACAAGCAGCCCTTTGAAAAAGAGAGTGAGGTACCCAAAAGCAAAGAAACTGGACATTAAAGAAACAAGTCAATAATCAAAACCAATTTGAGAAAACAACAATTTTAATGTGAGCATAATTTTTGTATCATAATTTTCTATTAGAGACCCACTAATATTGCTTAAAATGTATCTTTTTAATATGTTTCTTATAGTTACCTTAATTTGCATTGCACCTTTTTTGCCAAATTTCACATTTGCAAGATTAAATTCTGAAACCTGACACAGGATATACTCAGTCAGAAGTTTTAAATTGGTGCACCTGTTTGACCCATGATGCAATGACTATTTGAATAGATCACAGAGTTCAAGAAAAAAATTAAATTCCGTTCTTGTTCAGTTAAGAAAATATTTGTTTGGTAGATTCTTACCATATGCTAATTTCTTAGAAACTTTTTAAAAAACTATGACTAACTCACTGTAATCACATTTTAAAAATTTTAGTCTCTATCATTGTCTTTTTTAGTCTTTAGCTCTGTTCGTATCCCCTTCTGTTTTGAAGATTTATCAGCCGCTCTTCTGTATTTATCAATTGTGTTGTTTGCATAGCTGTGACACCGTATCTTTATGTATAATGAAAGCACAGCTTTATGAACAAATAATGCATCTTCGAAGCTGCATTGTTGGGAAATCAAATTCAAAAATTTCCTTTCAATTTCACTGTTTTGAAGACAGTCTTCTAAGATGTAAGTAGCGTTTATTGTTTTTTCAATTTTCGACACATATGTTTGAAAGATGTTCTCTGCAACAAGTAAAATTGCACAGAATCCACTTTTTGCTTGTGTCAATCCACCTCTGTTCAGGGCACTGATGAGTTTTTCATTTGATTTTTCCTCGCCATCTTCTGCTTTAAAGGAATCTATGATAAGTAAATCCTTATCAATTGAGCTCACTTTCTCAGGGGTACTGGTTTTCAAAAGCTTAAAGAATCTCTTTTCTAACTTGGATAATATTGCTCCTCCTACATATGCAATTACATCTTTCTCGTCATCTGAAATCTTGATTTGCAGCACAGATTCTTCATCAAGAGCAATTCCAAGCTGTTTGTGAAGACTGGTCTGTATGTACAATAAAAACCATGACTCGAATCCAAGAGGACCTTCAAGACTTGACTGAAGGGATTTAATAAGTTCCTGGTCAGAGCCAATACTATGGAATTCTCTCCACATGGTTTCTCTTGCCACTGCAACACTTCCCTTGCCAAATTTTTCAATAGTTTTTTGCAACTTTGGAATAAGGAAGTCAAGGTTTGGAAGAGATTGCTGAAGGAGTTTTATTTTTTGTTCATAAAGGTGATCTAGCATAGGATCTCTCTGCATCATAATTATTGCATCTCTAATAATTGAATTCAACATGTTTGAGTCGATGACCAGGTTAATTTTCTGTGATTTTTCTATTTTCTTTTTTTCATTCTCTTTTTTCCCTTTAGGCTTTTTAGTTCTTGAGCTAATACCTGGGTTGTCACCATCTGGTTGCTCTTGTGGCTGGATGAAAACAATCTCCCTCTCGTCACAGTATTGTAATAATACTTCCTAAAATTAAGAGCAACAATCACTTGACACAAGTCTAAAGGATAAGAAATGTCTGAATCCATGGTATAGTGGAGGGGTTATGCAGCATATCTCTGGACAGCAGTGCAATACTTACTGTTCAAAGGTAATAGTGGGGTTATGCTTCTTGGATATAAATACTGCTCTAAAATTTGTACAATTAACAAAGTTATTTTTTATACAACAAAGCTCCTATTATATAAAGAGATGCATGAAAAAGCATGTACAACTGGCGATTTCCAAGAGAAAACAAAGTAGAGTAAATCCCAGCCTAAGGAAACTCATATTTTCATATCAGGTTGTTTAGTTTCTTTCATGTAAGAAAATATTTTCAAATGAGGCTTGTTGAATTCTTATATGTTCATTTAGAAACTCCTTTTTACATAAAGCTTTCTTGTCAAAAATCATCTTCAAGGATAGCGCTCCACAGTAAACAAGGACACCAGAAAAATGAAGATGCATTGTTTAAGTATAAAATACTGTATATAGTTGAACTTAGATTTCGTCCCATTTTCCAGAAATTGGAAAAAAATCAGGCTGCCTAATTTCTTAAAAAGGAGCAGGCTGCAGTATATGTCATTTTTTTCTAAGTGGGGACTTACTTACTTATAAACAGTGTATTTGCTTTAACTTTCGCTGTATGCTTCCTAAAACTTTCATCACTGACCACAGGCGATAACATGAAAGAAGAACTTTTAGCGCAAAGGGAACTATTTATTGCATTCAATTTCATCATATTTGTTAAAGAGTACGCCGAAAAACATTATTTTCAAGCTTAAGGCCTAAGTTAAGGAACTCTTCTGCTAGCATAGGAGTTGTCGAGGTCGTAGAGCGAATTTTTCTTACCTCTAGAATATCTTCATTGTCGAAATTAAAAATGTCATCGAAATCGTTAGCATCCGCCATCACTGAAACTGAACTCAAATTGAAAAACCGAAACAAAACTTCTCTTCGTTCACGGCTTCAACGTTGCACTCCTTCAAACCGGAAATGAACAATCTACTCTTGGCTCCCGAAACGATAAATCCTAACATTGAGTGAAGAGGACAAGGGACGCTATTGTTCCCAGTCCCTAGTTGCCAATCCAGTTCTCCTTTCTATTATCTATGTCGAAACGTAACTTCACGTATTTCAGCTTGTTTCGAGTTAAACATATCTTTCTTAAATTTTTGAGATTTTTGAACTTTTTTACAGGTCTGGGGTCATGAATTTTTTCAAAAATGACCTTGTTCGATTTTTCCAAAATATGAGCTAGAAATTCATCGGCAACACTTCAAATATTGTACGGAACCTAATTTCACGTATATCAGGTTGTTTCAAGTTAAAAAAAGTTTTTCAAAATTTTCATATTTTTGAACTTTTTTACAGGTCCAGGGTCATGAGTTTTTTCAAAAATGACCTTGTTCGATTTTTCCAAAATATGAGCTAGAAATTCATCGAAAACACTTCGAATGTTGTTCGGAACGTAAATTCACATATTTCAGCTTGTTTTGAGTCAAGGTTACGGTAAACGTTTGCTGGATGAAAACATCATTTTTTGATTTTTTCACATTCAAGTAGCCGAACTTACAAGGCACACAATGACACCAAATTTGAAACAAACAGAAATTTTGAAAGTGGAAAAAAACCCATATAATCGAAGGTTTCCATAATTTCTTTATCAAAACTTTTAGTTGAGGCCTGAAAATATCTTGACCTTTTAAGCCGATTATCGTTGCTTTGCGGTTGTAGTCGCATGTCTCATTTACCATATCGCATGGCACATCCATATACCCAATGTACGGCCGTGTTTATTTAAACAGGCTTATTGATCTTAAATCTTCAAGTGACTTGACCCGGATTACACTGTGGTTTACGAGTGTATCTTGCAAGTGCGATCAGTAAAATCCCGTTTTCTCCGGACTCGAAATTCCGCTACATACAGGTACGAAAAAGCTATTATGTACCCAAGGAACCAATCGAATGGCTCGAAAATTTGCACACGACCAGGGCAGACGTTGGGCAAACAAAGTGTGTCTCAAACTTTTTTTATTTTCTCTGGTCCGTCTTTTATACCCAAATACAGCTGCGGCAGGGTGGAACAATTATTTGCCAATTTTTGACAGGGTATAGTTTTAAGAAGAGGAGGAATTTAAAAAATCTGAGACACACTTTGGTAGCTTAGGACCTGCACTTCCTGCTGGTCTAAGTCAGATTTTGTTACCTCAAACGCAAGGGTACATAATAGCTTTTGAAGGTGGTACGCTTTTTGACCAGTAAATTCGCATGGAAAATAACATTTAACATTATTTGCCAATACTTTTTATCTGGCTAGATACGCCATAATCTTGTGCATCGAATGATATATAGTTTATCCAGATTCCTTGAGCCGTTTGGCCTTTAGGAAGAAAAAACCAATTTTCGTGTTCAAAACGTTTACTGTAACCTTAAACATAATTTTTATAAATTTTTGAGATATTTGAACTTTTTTACAGGTCCGGGATCATGAGTTTTTTCAAAAATGACCTTGTTCGATTTTTCCAAAATATGAGCTAGAAATTAATCGAAAACACTTCAAATGTTGTACGGAACCTAATTTCACGTGTATCAGGTTGTTTGAAGTAAAAAAAAAATGTCACAATTTTCAGATTTTTGAACTTTTCTAAAGGTCCGGGGTCATGAGTTTTTTCAGAAAATTACCTTGTTCGATTTTTCCAAAATATGAGCTAGAAATTCATCGAAAACACTTCGAATGTTGTTCGGAACGTAAATTCACATATTTCAGCTTGTTTCGAGTCAAAAAAGTTTTTCAGAATTTTCAGATTTTTGAACTTTTTTACAGGTCCGAAGTCATGAATTTTTTCAAAAAATTACCTTGCTCGATTTTTCCAAAATATGAGCTAGAAATTCGTTGAAAACACTTCAAATGTTTTTTGGAACCTATTTTTAAGTTTATCAGGATGTTTCAAGTCAAAAACATTTTTCCTCAATTTTCAGATTTTTGATCTTTCTTACAGGTCGAGGGTTATGAGTTTTTTCAAAAAATGACATTGTTCGATTTTTCCAAAATATAAGCTAGAAATTCATCAAAAACCCTTCAAATGTTGTTCGGAACGTAAATTTACGTATTTCAGGTTGTTTCAAGTAAAAAAAAATGTCAAAATTTTCAGATTTTTGAACTTTTTTACAGGTTCGGGGTCATGAATTTTTTAAAAAAATGCCCTTGTTTGAACATTCCAAAATACAAGCTCGAAATTCATCATCCGTCTCATTTTTTTCAGATAACACATTGAAGCTCAAAACAAAACTGTCAAGTAAATAAAGAAAGGTATGTATATCACATTGATTATATTTAACTAAATAATTTGTTTCAAAATTTTCAAATTTCTGAAATTCTCTGCAGGTTTCAGGTCATGAATTTTTTAAAAAAATGACCTCGTTTGAACATTCCAAAATACGAGCTCGAAATTCATCATCCGTCTCTTTTTTTCAGATAACACATTGAAGCTCAAAACAAAACTGTCAAGTAAATAAAGAAAGGTATGTATATCACATTGATTATATTTAACTAAATAATTTGTTTCAAAATTTTCAAATTTCTGAAATTCTCTGCAGGTTTCAGGTCATGAATTTTTTCAGAAAATGACCCTGTTTGATTGTTCCAAAATATGAGCTAGAAATTCATCATCCGTCTCTTTTTTTCAGATAACACATTGAAGCTCAAAACAAAACTTTCAAGTAAATAAAGAAAGGTATGTATATCACATTGATTATATTTAACTAAATAATTTTTTTCAAAATTTTCAAATTTCTGAAATTCTCTACAGGCCTCAGGTCATGAATTTTTTCAAAAAATGACCTGGTTTGATTTTTCAAAATATCAGCTAGAAATTCATTGAAAACACTTCGAATGTTGTTCGGAACATCAATTCACGTATTTCAGGTTGTTTCGTGTCAAAAAGAATTTTTTCACAATTTTCAGATTTTTGAACTTTTTTACAGGTCTGGGGTCATGAGTTTTTCAAAAAATGACCCTGTTTGATTGTTCTAAAATATGAGCTAGAAATTCATCGAAAACATTTCAAATGTTGTTCGGAACGTATTTCCATGTTTTCCAGGTTGTTTCGAGTCAAGAAAAAATTTGCGTTCGTCACTAGCCCCAGACCTCGTTTGCAACACCATATGTGCAAATAATCCCCTAAAACAGGTATTTCCTAGCACCAAAATGAAAATCTAACCGCACCAATGGACTCAACGATAATTTTTATGGCATAATGTTTATGATATGCAAAATTCATTCTTTTCACCAAATCGGTTCAGTGGGATTTTAACTATTTCAAGCTAAGTCACTCTTTTATAAATTTTAAAATTTAGAAAAATTTTTTACAGGTCTGGGATCATAGATTTTTCAGAAACGACTTTGTTCGATCTTTTCAAACTATGAGCTATAAATTCATCAAAAACACTTGAAGTAGTGTTTATAGCATATCATCTGGATTTTTAGATTGTTTTTGGTGGAAATTAATTTTTCTCAGAATTTTTAAATTTTGTAGTCTTTTTGAATGTGAAGGCTAAAAGCTTAGGTAACTTGAGCGATTTTTTTCAGACAACGCGTTGAAACTCAAAAGAATACCGTCAAGTAAATAAAGAAAGGTATTCATATCGCATTGATTATCTCTAACTAAGTAATTTTTTTCAAAATTTTAAAATTTCTGAAATTCTCTACAGGTTTCAGGTCATGGATTTTTTAATAAATGGCTTCGCTCGATTTTTCTTATGAAATTTGAAAATATGAGCTAGAAATTCATCGAGAACACTTCAAATATTTCACGTATTTCAGGTTGTTCTTTTAAAAAAAAACTTTCAAAATTTTTATTTTTTAGAAGTTTTTTTGAGACCTCTGAGGTCATAGATTTTTTCAAAAATAACTTGCTTCGTTTTTTCACAAATATCAACTAGAAATTGGTCGAAAGTCTTCCAATGGAGATTGGAACACAGTATTGAACGTTTCAGGTTGTTTCGAGTGAAGAAAACTTTTTGAAATTTTCAGATTTTTGATGGTTTTCACAAGTCGGGACTGATTTAGCTTTTCAAGAATGGTTTTGTTCGTTTTTCTTCAAAATATCAGCTGCGGATTCACCGAAAACACTTCAGTTGTGTTCGTTTCCTTACGAAGCATTTTTAAAGAAATTAATCAGATTTTTTTAAAAAAAAATTCTTAAACAATTTTCCAAGTATGAAAATTACCAAATTTTTTTTCCAAATATTCACCCGTTTTTTTCAAAACTGACGATGACTCTTGAACTAACTTTCTTGTTTATTTTGATCATATGTAAAATATCAACAAGACTATTTAGTAAAGAAATTTCAAAAAAGTTGAAACTTTACTAGGGTTATTGCCCTTTTTATAAAATATTGACCCGACTAAAAGTGTGACTTTTTTCAAAAATTTGACTTGATTTTTGTTTGAACTAAATTTGATTATTGTTTGTAATGATTATATACAGAAAATTAACCTCTTTTTAGTGGAAGAAAGTTCGAAAAAATTTTCTTAAATCACTAAACCCATGACTTTACTTTTTATCAAACAATATTGACCCGATTAAATGTACGACTTTTTCAAAATGTGGAATTTTAGACTAGAACTAAATTTGCTCCATTTTTCGTCTGACCATATATGAGAAAATAAGCCAGTTTTTTAAAATCAATTAAAAATATTAGATGAATTTATAAAGGCCATGGCCGTATTTTTGGCCGGAAATTCAAGTTGCTATAAATGTGCTGTTTTTTCGAAACTTTGAAGTTCATTCTTGTGTTAAATTGAGTTCTTGTTTGTTCTGATCATGTTTAAGAAAATTAACCTGTTTTTGGCAAAGAAATTTGACAAAAGTATGATGACTTTACTAAGCTTAAGGCCTTACTTCTTTATCAAATATTGACCCGCCTAAAACTGCGGTTTTTAAAAAATTGGACTTCTACATTTGAACTAAATTTGTTTCTTCTTTATTCTGATCATGCATGAGGAAATTAACCTTTTTCTAGTAGAAAAAAGTTGTAAAAAAAATTTAGCTGATATACTAAGCCTATAGCCCTGTTTGTTTCTCAAATATTGAACTGACTAAAAGTGGAATTTTTTAAAATCACTTTTGAACTAATTTTATTTTTATTCATATTCATAATATACAAGAAAAATTACCTCTTTTCAGTAGAAGAAGGTTCGAACAAATTGTCAAAATTTACTTAGCCTATGAACCTACTTTTTATTAGATATTGACCCGATTAAATAAAAGTATGATACTTACTAAGCTTATTGCCTTACTTTTTTAGAAAATATTGTTACGACTAATTTGGACTTTTGCATTTGAACTAAATTTGATTCTTGTTTATTTTGATTATACATAAGGAAATTAACCTCTTTCTAGTAGAAGAAAGTTGTAAAAAAATTTGGCTAATATACTAAGCCTATAACCCTACTTGTTTCTTAAATATTGAACTGACTAAGAGTGAAATTTTTTCAAAATCACTTTTGAACTAATTTTATCTTTATTCATTCTCATAATATACAAGAAAAATTGCCTCTTTTCAGTAGAAGAAGGTTCGAACAAATTTGCAAAATTTACTTAGCCTATGACCCTACTTTTTATCAAATATTGACCCGATTGAATAAAAGTATGATACTTACTAAGCTCGTGGCCTTACTTTTTTAGAAAATATTGTTACGACTTAAAACTGTGGTTTTTAAAAAATTGGACTTTTGCATTTGAACTAAATTTGATTCCTGTTTATTGAACTCTCACACTTGAGCTTAATTCATTCTTTTTTATTCTGTGAGATATGTGAGAAAACTGGCCAGTATTTTCGAAAACTTCTTTGAAAAATTTTGATGAATTTAATAAGCCTATGTATGGCCTTAATTCTTTGTCAAAGCAAATGACCCAAATAGAAATTTGTTATTTTCTTCAAATTTCTTGGCCTAAATTTTTCTTTGTTTATTCCGATCATATGTAAAAAAAATTTGTAGAAAACATAAATAAATTTCGAAAAAATTTAATGACTTTACTAAGCCTTTTGCTTCGAAGTTCATTCTTGAGGTAAACTTATTTCTTGTTTATTCAAATCATATGTAAGAGAATTAGCCAGATATTTTAGAAAGAAATTTCGTAAAAATTTGACGAATTTACTAAGGCTATGACTTAACTTTTTATCATAATTTGACCAAACTGAAATTGTTATTTTTCAAAAATTTGACTTTCACTCTTGATCTAAACTAAACCTTTTTATTATTTTGCATAATTCAGAGTCAAAATAGTATGTTTTAGAAGAAAAAGTTTCCAAAGAATTTAATGAAATTTAAAGTCTATTGATTTACATTTTTGTCAGGAAATCAATTTTCCTGAAAGTTAGAATTTTCAATTCCTACATTTGGAATTCAATCCTGTTTCAAGAAGTAAAAATTCCGGAAGAATCCTTTTTAGCCTTTTGCTTTACTTTTTTCTCAAAAATCGACCCGTTCGAAAAATTGATTTTTTTCAAAGGTGCCTCTTTTTCAAGAATTCTATCCAAATCCTGCTTATTCTGATCATTTAAAAGAAAGTTTACCTGCTTTAAGAGGAAAATAACTTCGAAAAATTTTGATAAAAACTCAGGAAAGTTGTGATTTTTTCATATATTTCCGTTTTATTAATAAGTTAATAAAATCCTTTTTTACTCCTTTCCTATCCTTTAAATCCTTCTTCCAAATAAACGTGTTTTGGAAGAAAAATGTTTTGGGAAAATGAAGAAAAATGAATACCCAAACAATTCAACAGATTTGTGGCATCCTACCTGCATTACATGCACTTACTGGAAATGAATTTACAAGCAAGGTGAGAATGAACCAATCCGCCATGGTGAGTAGTCTGGACATAGACACAGGTAGCACAGGGGGCATGCCTCCCTTCTCAAAAATTCTGGTAAAAAGTCCCTCATAGAGTTGCCCTTTTTTCCAACTGTATAGCCAAAAAGGTTTCCCTTAAATGGTTGGGTGCTTCTTAGATGGCTCTAAGAAGTGAGCAAAGAGAACAGTAAGTGACGTTTTCGAGTATTGACCTCAATTGTTTACGTGCTATGCTTTTGAAATATCAAAACGACGAGGGAGAGCAAATTGCTCTAGCGCCTAGGGGATAAAAATGTACTCAGCTTCATTAAATTATCGCTTCATTAATGTTGTTATCTAATTAATTTCCCTTTAATATTTATTTGTTCGGGAGATAAAAGCACTAAACTCGAGGAATCTTGGCCTAGCCCATACAGTAGAGTCAATAGGATGCGTACGAGCGACTATATTTTCTACTGCTGTGGAATTTGCGATTACGTCTAAGAAAAAAAAACGATTTTGAGACAACTGAGGCAAAATCAAAGATTTTCTGAAAAACACAAGCACTCTGTTTCTCAAACATTTTAGGTTCCAACAGAGAGTTTGAATTACAAAGATTTGACTGTAGAAAAGGTGAACGAATCTGGCGATAGAACGCAGCCCTGTCGTGCCCCTCTGTGTATATCTACCCATACACCAAACTCACCCTGATGGCAGCTTTTTTATCATAATACAAGTTCCTTATTAATATGAGATCTTTCCATCAATCTCGAACCTTTCTAGCAATTCCATCAGCTTCCCATGTTTCACACAGTCGAATGCTTTAAAATACCGATGTAAGATATATATGTCTTTGCTTTTCGACAGATTTTCCTATTATCATGCTCAGGCACAGAATTGCGTTTCTTGTTTCCTTTCTAGATTGTATGCAAATCTTTCCTCTGGCATACTTTCCCTCATTAGACCTGACCTGGTCTTTCAATGACACCTCTGGAGGGACCATTAGATCATTCTTTTGCAAAGTTTATAGTGAATTTAAAGTTTAATAAATATGGCAAAATTTTACACATATACAAATATACATGGCGTCTTACAACCTGTGGGCCACATCCAGTCTTCTTGACGTTTCTGTCCGACCCGTGTTTGTGAGGTCAATCAGAGCATGAAATTTTCTGTGAGTTTTTTTTCCACTTGCTCAAACCACAGTTTCATGCATTTAAATAGACATTTACCTGATAACTATATCTTAAAGTTGACAACTCACATATAGTATGATTTTTGCTTTTTATGTTTTCGGTAATGGTCTCAAATTGTAATATCACTGTGAACTAATGCATTTCAGGTTGTTTGCAAAAATTATTTATGGAAAATCTTGGCTGTAGGCTCAAAAATGTCATCGAGACCAGCTAAAAGTTTCTGACCATGTTTTCGTCACCTTCATGAATAGGGGTTGTGTGGATCCTTGTGACGTTTGCATTAACCTTGAAGAAACAACTACAAAAATACTCTGTATGACATATGTTTTGGTATAAGGAACATCTATAATTATTTCACTTTGTTGTTACCACAGAACACGCTCAACTACTGCCAGGATAATACTAACATGCCATCAAAACAATAAAACGACGAACTAAACATCAACATTTAAAACCAATCATAAATTAAGTAAAATAATTCGCGGATCTTCAACGGCAGATTTAATTTTTTTAAGGAAAGTCACAGCCTCTCTTCCATCGATCAATCTATGATCATACGTCAATGCCAGATACATCATAGGCCGAATAACAACCTAAAAATGAAATGTCATTGTCTTTTACATTTAAATCATAAGTAAACTTGACCTCTCGCTATTTTCTCTGAATTGGAGCTATCGAAAAAGCGCCAACATGACAAACGAAACTCTCAGACAGCCTATCGTAAACAATAGGAGCTTCATGGAGAAAATATGATTCCGCATCCAAACAATAATTGATATTTAAAGTTTTACAAAAATAGCTTTTTCCATATTCAACTAATAAATATGGTTATAATTATGTTAATTCTTAAAGGAAGCTATCACAAAAACCTGCCTGAACGATGGAAATGAGGACAAAGATCTAAGTTAAAACTGAAAACTAAATCCTTCAAGTTGCTAAAAATGTGTTGAAAAGTCTTGTTTGCTAAAGAGATCTTTGTGATACATTTCTTTGGTACGCATTCAGCCAAACAGATTGCAAAACCATCTTGTAGTAGCATCTACTTAAGTTTTGTGAAAAAAATTATGGCCAAAATGGGACTTGTTACTTTATCAATATTTAGCACGGACAAGTCTAAATTCGCAATTCGGAATCGAATGGATACATGAAAATCATCCACCAAAGTGTTCAAAGGCAAATGCTCTAACTAGCAGTCGTAGTGCAAAAAAGAATTGAAACCTTTATTACCTGGCCATTAACAGCAACGGGTTTATCGTTTATAGCATGCAATCCAAGAATAGCTGACTGTGGCGGGTTTATAATTGGCGTTCCCATTAATGATCCAAACACACCGCCGTTTGAGATCGTGAACGTGCCTCCGTCCATATCTTCAATAGCAAGATCGCCAGTTCGTGCCTGTTAGGAAGAAAAGACAGAGAATTCGAACATAGGAATTCAGTAGACTACAGGTCAAAAATTCAGGGGGGCACGAGTACTATAACGGAACAAATTTGATGCGAAAATAATTAGTGCCTAGGCCGGGCGAGCAGATCGCTCTAAGACGTGGCATGGCATTGAGACAAGAGTGGGTAGAAACAAAGGCAAAAGCCCTATATTCATAAATACACTAACCCTTAGAGTTAAAGATTATAAACTATATATAAAAGACGTACCTTCTCGCCAAGCTCGTTGATACCTTTTTCTATATCAAGGTAATTCATGTTGTGACGTCTCTCAAAACTGGTACTACAAGTCCCTAAAAATACACAAAATAGGCACAAAATATCGACAAGTTAATTTGAAGCACATACTTGACATTAATTTTGTAATTTGTTGCAAGCTTTGGTTTGGCTTAGTGAAGGCAATAAAGGTTAACGAGAATCGCGTGGAAACTATGGTACAGCTGGACAAGATGCATAGACCGGTAAGGAGATTCACGAAATCTAATGTTTGATTTTTTTCTACTGCCAGGCTACTATCTCGAGAGAAGAATCCCGCGACAAAGCAGCGAGACACCAATGGTTCTAAACATCAAAGGATTGGAGAAAAAGAAGCTCACCTTTGTAGTGGCTACAGCAACACTGATGTCGACATAATCGCGATAAACAATGTGCCCTTCTTCAATCACTGCAGAGCAGAAATAAACGAACATCTTTTATGCACTTTAAAGTTTACTGAACACACAAATTTGATTTATTTAGTTGCTTCTATCAGATTAGAACCCCATTTTTAATTCTTACAATGCCTGCCAAAAGTACATGGAACACCCAGCAAGTTACGTTGCATTTGATATCTTTCATTCCTTTCAAGAAAAAAATTACCACTTCCTCCTAAAACAATGTTGATAATTTAGAGAAATATCCTAAAAAAAGCGCAAAAGGAAGTGCTTCCTAAAATCCTAACCCGATTGATAGTAAACCGTCATCGTTCTGTAGGGGAGAAGGGGATGATTGATTTTGACCTTGGAAATTGACGTCAGTGTTCCAAGACTTGTAGCAAGCATTGTAGCTTTAGAATGAACTAGCTCTAACAATGCTTCACTTCACACTTTGAAATATAAAAATAAACAGGTAATTTAAACCCACATACCAGCATTTACCACTGGCATTGACTGCAGCGCGTAACAAGCTGCTTTTGTGAACGCGGACATGAATCCAAGTTTGAGGCCGTGCGATTTTAAGAAGGCATCTTTGTGTTTTGATCGCATGTCCATGATATTACTAGAAAGTGAACAAAAAACTTTTAACGAAGGGAAGACAATAACAAATTATTTTTGAGCTACATTTTCCTTGTCACCATAGCATACAGTGGCCATTTCGCTAACATGCCTGAAAAGCTAAACTAGTAAAGAATAAAAGGCAATTATTTAAATATTTGGATCTCTGAATGACTGTAAAGCCGATCACTTTGAAGAACAAAGATGTTCCTGAAATAAGTGACACGAATGACCCAGAAAGAGTAAAAAATTTAACTACCTCATGTCTACTTCATTGAATGTTGTCAGCATCGCGTTTACATTCTGGGCATCCTTCAATCGCTGAGAGATTCGCAGACGCATTCTTGACATTTTAACCTTGATAAAACAAATGTGAATTGCGATATAAAAGATATTCTAAAACACAGGCCATTACAACTCCGCAAGGAGAAGGCAATAGCCGTAACCTAAAAAATTTTGGCGAATCTGACAAATAGAAAATTAAAAAATTAACGTGACACTGGGACATTTGCCGATTATTACGATAATACACAACTTTGAGAAGAAAAACCTCTAAATTATAAGCCATAGATATGTAAAATGGTGCATTAAGTGTGAATTATGGCAAAATCTATAACAGAAGAAGATGCTTTACGGGCAAATATGACAGCCCTATTGAAAATTGACAATGATGCATCATTAACTATCGTACCAATGACATGTCTGGCGGTTCAAACTTACTCTGGTTTCTTTGCGAGACCCACCAAGTGATGTTGGTGCTTCCTTGGCCTCGCTTTGCATGATAGCTTGAGCAGGCTGTTGACTTGCTGGAGGTGGTGGAGGAGGAGATGGTCTCGTTACCATGATAGGACCACCAGCCTTTTCAGCAACTTAAAGAAAATAGTGATGAAAATTAATAAACTGTTTATATAGTAATATACTATTAATCTGATACACTATAAATAAACCGATCGATTAACTGTAAACTCAATGAAAAAACTCTTAGCATCGCAGATTTTGTGTCTTCTCGCTTGATACGCTAAACAGCTTGATTAGTGCGACTTGATGAGATAACCTTATAGCTATGTGAGTAATATGACTTACTAATATAGACCTGATCCTTACATATTTTCTTCAATTGTAGTCGCAAAATAAATCAGTGATATTAATCATGCAGTACTGTCTTGCTTCCTTTCTCGCAAAATCGGTACTACGCCAAACCAATCGTCGAATTCGTTCGTTCACTTGTAAATAAATGCAATGCTGAATTTTTTAATTCGTTCCATTCTGCTACAGATTGGTTTTGATTACTCGAATCTGCGATCATGCCAAGAGCCGACAAGGGCCGAAGTTTACAGCAACATTTTGGCAAACAAAAAATAAAACTGGAAAGAAAAGTTATTTCAACATATTTCTACTAGTTTAATACATAAACAGTTTTCAAAAGCAAATCATTTCAGCATGCAGCAGCCGAAACATTACGTGTGATACCAAACACAGGACACTATGACGCATAATGTTGCATGTTTGGAAAAAATAAATATATAATAAAAAATTTTATATATATATATTCTCATAAAGTTTTACAAAACAGACAAACTACAAGACGATGCCATAGGGAGCATGGAAATACATACCAGCCCTGTGACCGTTACATTAAACATGTTTACTTGAAATAATAGTCACATTAAATGTTGCAAATTACATGTTACAGATTACTAATAACAAAAAAACACTTGGAAATTTGCAAGTTACAACAAAAACAAAATACATTGACAAAAACAAAAGAATAATGAAAGACAAAAAACAAAACAAAAATTAGAGCAAAAAAGACAGAGAGAGGTACCTGGTGGCGGAGTTGATGGAGGAGCTGGTGTAACCGGGTCAGGAACTTTTTCTGCAACTGCAGGTGGGGGTGGAACTTCTTCTGCAACAACATCCTTTGGTTTTGGGGCAGCAGCTCCATCCGTTGCTAAGAGATGAAGAAAATACTACTGACAACCTCATTTTGGACACGCAACTCCTAAAAAAGTAGCTGCCAATTCCTCAGAGCAGTAATTGAAGCAAAATTGTTTGCATTTTCTAGTACCTGGCTTCTGAAGGTAGGTTTTAGCATACTGAAAAACATAAGTACTACCAACACAGAATGGTATTAAAGTTGTATGTGACAGACATCTCCCAGGCTTAGCAAAGTTTTGTGATGCACACAAAAGAATACAAGTGCTGAAAACTTCAAGTATTGAAGAATCTGATGATGCCAAAAAGGCATAGTTTGCCAGCCGGGTAACTTCTCAGCTTGTGATTTCTGGTACATGGCAAAAATTTCGTTAGGTGCATAAAAACTGAGCACTGCCTACTGATAACAATCATAAAATCTACAAAGCATTGAGTCCTATAAGATAACAAATTTTAAGAAATTCTAAGCACTGGTACCTCCCACTTGGATTTTGAAAAGTTTGTCTCCCTTTTCTACTTTTTCGCCATCCTCAACGAAGAGTTCTACAATGACCCCAGCGGCAGAAGCAGTGACTGGTATGCTAGTCTGTTAAATCGAAAAAAGGTTTTAAGCAAATCATGGCAAAATGCATAATGAAAAAATTAACTTGAAGAAATATATTAAAAATCAGTATCAGTATTTGAAAGCTCCGTATTGAAATTCGCTTGCGGAAATTTTGGACTCAAAACTAAGAAAGTTTTTACATTGTCAGTTATATGGCTGTAATGATGTGATTATAATTGAAATTTACAATCGAAATTACAAAAAAATTACAATTTGAAAACCTGAATAAAAAACCCATTTTTACAAACATACATTGGGAATATTGTCTGATTAGATCCAAACACAGTCTCAAGTTGATTTTCTGAATTGATGATTGCTTGAAACTTTCTTAAAGACTTCAAACTATTAGAATTTGAAAATTATCAAACAATAAAACGTTAAGTCGGCATATTTTTTAGTTTAATCTACTCTGTTCAACATAACTTTAATATTGATGAGGCTGAACTGCTTAAATCCACGAAATCAGTGAGTGTGTCCGTTTGGTTTGAGGAACCCTGTGCCCTCAGTTTCAATGAAATTGGTGTGACATTGGTTTAAAATAATTGCTAAGCTACATTACCCACATAATTGTTTATAACAAGAAACGCAAATCCATTAACAAATAGAAAACTGATTAAAGAAGTGTCAAAATCAAGAATTTTAAAAAAGAGAAAAATCAACAGAGAGAGAAACAAAGGGATTTGCACAGGATAAACTTACCTTGTCAGTTTCGATTTCTCCGACCACCTCATCTTCAGCAACTATATCGCCAACACCTACACAAGAGTCGAAACAAATGTTTAGAAAATACCATCAGCAAGAATGAACAAAAATATATAGAAATTAACAATGTTAATGATATAAATTAACAGAAATGGTAGAAATAAAGGTTTGATAGAGAATGAGGTCTATAGAGAGTGTAATAAGAAATAAAGACATGTTGAGAATTGAAATACAACTGCAATGTGATGTATGGAAATGTTTTATAGGTATCAGTCAGTTTATAGATGAAACAATAGAGTATTTAAGAAAACTAAAAATGTTACAACAAATATTTATAATTCAGAGGATTCATTTCATCAATTCATGGATTTTTCATAGCAATTAAATTCTTAATAGAAAACATTAAAATATATTTATCTATATATAAATCATAAATCCCTATCAGTGAAAACGATTTACTGTTCACAAGTATGTCATAAACTGCTATATGCTGTAAATGTAGCACTGCACGGGCTATTTGGTGTATATATAGAACAGGACGGTTCTAGTTGCTACTCCAAGTTTTAGGCCTAATGCAATCATCAGGCAACTGAAAGCTAACAAGCTAATTTCAAATCTCACAATCAAGTGTCTTTTATAAACCAAATGCTTCAATTAAAGTTTACTCCTCATAGGACGACGCACCCCCTCCCCCTCTTATATTTTTAAGTGTTTGTAATTACAATCATGCATTTTCCCCCTCTATGTTATGGCCTCCTGGGTAGACAGGGTTGATGCTCCCTCGGTATCTTCTTTATAATGGATGCAAAGTAGTGTGTAGTTAGGGTATTACAGAAATTGTTTATGTTACTTTTTGGAATGTATGAAAAAAAACTTGATTAGTATTCATGCAAGTATGAGTTATAAATCCTATTAAGTACTTCAAAACATTGAGACAACATTTCAAAATAATGCCAGAGCTAAAAATTAGTATATAACATTTAAAAACTGTAAAGACACTCCATGAAAAGACATTTTGGTTCATTTCCCTACCTTTATCCCACCTGACATCTCCTTCTGTGATTGATTCAGCAAATGGAGGTGTGTGAACTATTTCAAAGTCAGCAGCTAAAACAAATTGTTCAAGATGCAATATAATGGGAAAACTCAATTTCTATCAAATATCAATATTAATTATTGCAATAAGCAAAGTGATATATCAAGTAAAAAGACTCTTTTACCATGAGTTTTAAATGGAACTTATAAAAATCCTGAAATTCCAATGAATGTATTTCTACATTCCCAATTGAAGAAATAAATATAATCAAATATCTTTAACGAGGAGTTTGAAGTTGAGCCTGAATATACAAGAAACATAGTCACAAGGCTTGATATGACCTTATTAACCTTGTGAGTAGTTGCATGCAATCTATACTCAAAGACTGATATAGAGGGGAAAGAAAAATAGGGAGCTCACTTGATGACTTCTTGAATTTATGTATGTCAAAGTTAATTGACAAAATAGGATAGTTCTCAAGAAAAACTTCGTTGAATTCAATTTCAGTTAAGTATGGAAACTATGTATAACTGAGGAAAATAGCAATATTTTTCATAAAACTATTATATTTTTTCTTATATTCACTTGATTTTCATGCCAATGCAATAAGCATAATTTTACAACACAATTTCACACAAGATGTATTTTTATTTGTTCTTCACTGAAAAAGGTAATACTTCACCAAAAGGAAAAAAAAATATAGTAACACTAGAAGGAAAATTTCAAATCTGGCACCTACATTTGGAAGAGAAAGGAAGATAGCCACAAATGAAAGTTACAGCACAATATTGAAGTTTTCAAAATTAGTAAATTATTTGAACTTGAGTTTTCCTGCATAGTAATAAAGTTGTAAGAATAACTTCAATCAACATACCAAGTATTGATGAAGTTGTTATTTTCCTTATCCAAGAGTTTGTAATAGACGATGCTACAACAGCTGACCTGAAATTACATGCGTTCATGATAAAGACATGTGGGTATTAAACTTTCATTAGAAACATGAAAAATTCAATACTTAAATCACTATAGTAGCATCTGTCCAAGACATTAAATTTATGATTCAATGGCAAACACATGAGGACAGGACAGGACACTCGTCAAACATAGCAACATATGTATGAAAATAATGTATATCATTTCATTGAAGAGGATTTTCTCTGAAATCTTTGCAGCTGAAGACTAATATAATTTTTGATTGGAATTTTTCCACTGCTTGACTGATCCAAGTTATTATTATTGAACATATAGAATTATTTGATCAAGGCAGAATATCAGCTGTTGCTGTTTCAGCATTCTCTCAAATTCTTTTGTTGGGTCCAAAATAGCTTTACATTTCTTGATGAATTTTGCATTTTCAAATTGAAAATGTCTGTCTGGCAGGGGATTCATTGGCCTGTTTGCAGGCACACCACATAAGAATTCTACCTAAAGATAAACAGTTTTGCTTGGGAGCCCTCTTGTGGTTTCATTTTGGGTCATGCCTACAGCTGGTCAACTGCAATTCCATTAGATTAAAATCACCTACCTGACAAACTTTTCAACTAGGAAACTCTCATATATGCTATATTCTGAAGACTCTTGTTTTGTTATGTAGGCTTAACATTTCCAGTGCCATAGGATTTCTTACAAAGAACTATTCTGATTGAAATTTGCAAATTCCTTTTAGTGGTAAAAACTGAAAAATGGCTTTGAAAAAAGCAAACATTTGAGTACACTGAAGCTACTCTTTTCATGAACAAAATACATCAGATTTCAAGCAGCTTTAGATTAACTATCATTCTGTGCTAGGTTGCTCCAGTCCAAAAGCTGGAAAATTCTGAGGCTTGCATTTCACATATATCAATATGTTTCAAAAAATTCATATACTCCATATAAATCTCATAGCAAGTTTTAAATGTTTGTACCTGTTTGTAAGTTCTCCAACAGACACTGAAAGATATGCAAAATAATGTATGGCTTTAAAATCAAAATTCAGTAAACATATAAATCAAGGACTGTTTTTTGCAATTTCTACAAAATGAAAACTTCTTATTTAAACATGTCAAATGAACTAGAAACACACGCAACCAGTTAAACTTGAAACCTTGTTACTATGTTGCTATTACTTGAAACCTGTTAAAATAGAATAAATTACTACACTTTACATATTTATAACAGGGTTTTATAGTAAATGTGCGAATAAAGGAGAGGCCACGATAGCAGGCTGCTCGACGGACTCCGGAGGAAATCTTGATAATTGATAAAACATTGATAAAATTGATAAAACAGTAGAATATAAGGAACACCACAACACAACGAGAATAAACGAAAACAAACACACAAATCAGCAATGGCTAATATTTCGCTTCATCTATTTTTGACAATCTTGGTGGCTATTTGTAAATTTGTCTTGTTTATTATTTGGTAATATTTATAGCATGAATTTTACTCAAATCTTGCAACACTCAATAAGCTTATATCCTGTTGTAACAAGCTAAAGGAATTTATTAAGGTCCTCTATTTGGCAAGAAATCAAAATCATTCTTTTAGAATTCATAATGACAATTCCTGGTTTGGTTTACAAATTTAATTTTCTTACTTGCCTTGAAATCATGATAAAATAATACATGTTGTGAAAATTAAATCTTGCAATTGTGAATCTTATCAAAAAGCAGAAATGGGCGTCACCCAATTTTGGATGAAAGTCAAGGGCGTTGCCTTAAAAATATGGGACCACGCCTATTTAGGAATCCACTCAATTTTTGTCTAGATCCGCCACTGTCCATAGAGAAGATCGCCCCAACTTCTATATAAATAAAAATGAATGATGATATCTGTTTTCTAAGACATTAATCACAATTTCAACTTTGTTAAATGATAATAGTCCTTACATACCTGAATAAGAGGCCACCCTGTGAACTGCTGGGTAATAAATCTATTGATAAAAAGAATAATTAACATTTGCATATATATCATTAATGAAATAATATCTTAAAATACAATGTGGCACAAACTTATTGTTTCTTATGTATGTATGTACTTATAATATAGCATTGAAGATTAATGATTAATACCTTCCTGTTAGTTATTGTTTGATGCAATATAAGCAGAATTGTGCATGCATTGGCGTACAGAACAGGGGAGTCCTTGCAGGCCTGGCCATTTGAGGAGAGCCATAGCTCTTGCTCCCCTCCAGGCTCTCCTCAAACGCTGGAGGGGAGCTAGAGATTGCTCTCCTAAATTGTTCTAAAAAGCAAATTTGCTCTCCTTGAAATCAATTTTTCCTTTGTTTCTATTCTTATAGCTCACCTGAATACTTCTAGGAGAGCTGTTTACTGCTCCCCTGTTAAAAGTCTTACGGCCAGGCCTGAGTCCTTGGCTGCAACTCTGAGTTTCATGCTTGATGTAAACAGTTGAATGTCGAGTGTATTGAGCTAAACTCAAAGTTGCAACTTTGAATCATCCTGTTCTAAGCCACGGTGGAATCAATGTGAAGCCCACACCGGATATACACCATTAAACAATAGAAAGACAATGGAAAATTGTTTGTCTGCACTGGATCTCCAGATCCACGTTGGATTTTAAAGACCATAAAATCCACTTAAAAGTATACCAAAAAGATTATGCACAATAAAAACTATCAATGTTCAAATTTTTTGGGGGGGGAAGAAAAGCTATGTCATTGATATTTTTGGCAGGTGTCTAGAAACTTCCAGTTTAACTGCCTGGTCTTGTGAAATTATGAAGAGGCAACAGTCTGGCATCCATTTGAAATTGATAGGAGCTCTTTTGTTTATTTTATTGAATGCTGCTTTCGTGAATATTGAGACCTAGGCTTTGCATAAACTTGTTTCTTGTTTTCTGTTTCCTGCATGAAATGTTTCAGTTTTTTCTGTGTGTGAAGCCATAGTTTGACCCAAACTATTTTACATGCTTTTTAAGTTTTCCACATTACAACAAAGATTTCGCATGGAACTCAAAGACTCGTCCACGACACGGGTCTTATTAAAACTAGGCAAAGAAAACAGAAAAGGAGTGACATTTCTCTTTTGATTTCACGTCTTAGCGACAAAAAGAAACTATGGAAACTTTCGACTTCGACCAAAGAAAGAGGCCTAGATTAAAAATTAGCAGCCAACACGATGAATACGCTCTGTTTTCAAGATGCAGTATTGCTTGTTGCGAAATACAAACCTGGCGACTGCAGACTCGGGAACGAAAGCTGCTGATCAGTTGCCTGAATGCTTTAGAAGTGTTAATACATTTACAGGAAGCCATCTTTTCAAAGTGCAGTTTTGATCAGTCACGGTGCCATTACATCGCCGAAAACGGCAAACCTCCTTCCACTCCCATAATACCTCGCTCTCGATCCAGGTCATCATGTTGCTCGCAGCTCACAACAATACTGTTGCTTTTTCGACTGCCACGTAAAAAACCTAATGCAAAATGAATGCATCCTCTTCAGACACCGCGGAGCAGGGGCTGACGGGTTTATCTTTTTGCAATAAATTCAAAATATTAAGAAGTGAATCGCCAGAAAAGCCTTTTTTATTTGGTTTTAGCCCCCGCAATTTTTTAGACACCCACTTTTCGCAACGCTCCGCAGTGCCTGATCTGGAATGAACGAAATTAAATTTGTGTTTTAATTAGATTTTCTTGAAGGGGTCGGTTTTTTTTCCTCGAAAGAGTTCCACTAAGAGTTCGGCGTAGAACACATGAGAATTCGACGGTTTTGACCATTACCCAACGTTCTATACCCCGGGGAAAGTGGACAAAATCACTCTACTTAGATTTAATGCTTGCAAAAAGAACAGACCCGGTTCAAATTCTGGCCAATATCAAGTTCTTTGTTCTTAGAAGACAGTTTTTTAAAAAAAGTAGCTTTAAGAAAACGTTTTGAAAGTATCACATGTATGGTTAAAAAGAAATTAGAGTTTATTTTTACATGTCACTGGAGGAAGAGCTCTAGCTTCATAGCAAAAAATCGAGTGCCCGTTCATCTTGGCACAGCAGGCACGCCAGAGCCGGATTCTTTCTATTTACTGCATACTGGGTGATGTTAATATTTCTAATTTGTATAAGAGATTATTTGCTACCTTATCAAGGCATCATTTATTTTTCTATTAGTTATGATTTTCCTTAAAATTAATGACACGAGGTAACGCCAAATGGTATCACGACAAGTAAGCAGAGAATACAAAGCAATTCTACTTAAGATATTTGCAAGTCAAACCCACAAGAACAGAGCAAAGTTTTCGCTTGGATTTGTTTAAAATAACTTTAATAAAAACTCTTTAAATTACTTTTGATATTTGCTGTCAGTTTGTTCAAGAATCTCATCCTTTTTCAATTTTATTCTTGTTGTATCCTTTATTTCAGTGGCGGAAATTCAGGCTTTCATTTGTTGGGGGATATGACTGCTATTTTCCGACAAGATAACATCTTGGATCATGTCCAACTTTGAAGAAACTGCGCATTTTGATAAAAATAGATGATTTTTGACGGGACCCTTTAGAAATCTTGACTGACCACGCCATAATTAAGTAGCAAGACGAGCAATCCATTTATGATTCTTGATATCAAGATCGATATCTCATCTAAGACAATTGATGATACAAGAAGTCGACCGATTACACTTTTGATAAGTCGTACGTTCATTTTATGCATTTTATCTTGTCTTCGTCAGTGGAGAATACGTTTGAAAATAACTATTATTCAGAAGAATTCAATGGAAATTGTGGCTAAACTTTGTGGAGCTCGCTCGCTCCCCTCCAAACTCCCATGATTACCGCCACCGGCTTACTGGAAATGTTACATTTTGCGCCATATCATTAGCACTCAACTTGTGTTAGGGCAGATTACAGGGGGTTGAGACACTCGTCCAATCTCTTTGTGTCATTCGATCAATTTTGTTTTCAGTTTTTTGGCTTTGAAACGCAAAAGCTTTTAGTAAAATGTTTGCTTTTTCAAAGCATTTTTGTTTTCATTCGGCAAAGATAATATTATGATAGCCAGTTGTAATCAAATGACGCCAAAATTTTACCATACTTGTCTTCTTACTTCATGACCTTGCAGATAAAAATGGAATTCAAAAATGAGTTTCCCATCATTTTCTAAGTATATGAAAGTATGGCACCAAAAACCAATTATCATATATCACCCTTCTCCCCCAAACAAGGATAGAAAACATGTACGTTTTTGGATACTCTTAGCTGCCCACTGATTTATAGAAGACTTTTCTATAGATCAGTGTAGCTGCCTCATTTTCACCTCATTATCAGAACATCCTCGTTTTGACTTTAGGCCAATCTTCAGGTTGGTTTGGTTTTGTCAGCACTTTTTAGACAAAAAACTGCAGACGCATTTTGTAAATTGTCTAAAATGAGTTCCATCGGTACAGGGGTGAGTAAATCTTAAGCTTGTATTCAGTCAAATCTTATTCGAAATTTGAAAAATTAAGGATAATATAATTAGCACGGCCATCTTGGCATGTGTGCTGCTGTGACAAAAGTACATTTTAGAGAAAGACCTCGGAAATTTATTGCAGTACAATTGTTTGCAGAACCCATAAGTCTATGTATGTACCCAAATAATTGAAAAACAAATGAAAACCATTTCCCCAACCTCATATGAACCACTGGATGCTTGTTGTCCGTCTGGAGTAACACGCAGCAAGTTTCTTTTGAGTTTTATGCCATTGCAAAGTTTCCTGTGAATATTCTCATTTCTGGCCACAAGAAATTGCCAACAGGAAGAGCAAAATGGAACATCTTTATAAAAGATCTTTTCCAATCATTTCTGAGACACTGCCAACACAGTGTCTCAACAACACCACACTGCCAATCCATGAAAATCTCATACCTAAAACATGCCATTTAACAATATAAATACAGGGAAATGGTTAGTACATACCTCTGGCATCAGCTGCATAGATTCCACGCTGGTTGTCACCTCAGGGCATCTGCTACAGATTTTGTTATAGAGTTAACAGTTTTCTCATAACCAAGGTAAATTTGTTCCCATTTTCTGTAGTATTTACAAGGGCATCAGACTATCAGTATTGCTACGCTTTTTAAGCAAAAAGCCCTATAGGGTCATACAAACATATCAGGCAAGCTATAAGTCTGACCATCTTTTTAAGTTAGACTCAATACTTTTTGCTGGATTGTTTTTATCATTCTCAACTAGGCTGATAGCGAGTTGTTTTTAACTTTTCAGTATGATTTGTCAGCAAATCAGTTTTCTCCTGATGGCAGAGTATTTCAAGTAGAGTATGCCATGAAAGCAGTGGAAAATAGCAGGTATTTACAGTTCATATAAATTGAAAATTATCTTAACTTAATTAGTTTTACTTTCATAGTCTTGGCTCTAAGCACAGTATTAAACTTGAACTGTGCGAATTGTGATACCAGCGTGAAAAGAAAAAGAGGTCTTGGCCCCCTACTTTTGCTAGCATGGACCCTGGTGTTAACTGACTACTGAGTTGTAAATAATTTAGGATGCATTTAGAGATCAGTTGCATGCATACTGTATGCCTGTGTGTTGAAACTCAAGGCATGTCTTTGGTTACGTATCATTTGGCATGACAAACAAGCAGTTTTCTTTTTATCACCAATGGCATCTTGAATGATGAGCCCCACCCAAAAAAATCATGAAGATCCTTTATTCAAGTCTAGAAATAGCACATAGGTTCATTTTTCATTTTGCATCCATAGCCTATCCTTTTCTGTGTGTGAAACTTTCTTTTGCTAATTACCCCAGCTAAAAATAGTTGAAGGGGGAAATTTTCAGTTGGGGTCCATATCCATATCTTTCTCATTGCATCAAACTGCCCCTGATTGCAAAGTTTCATGCTAGTATCAAAATTCTCACAATTCAACCTGATAAGTGACTAAACAGGCCTGACTAAATGGTTTTGCCTCAACTCATCACTGTGATGTCATTCTGTTTTCTGTATAAGAACAAGGGTGAAGAATTCTATAGATTTCTTTAAAAATATTGGAATGCCAAATTGCGCTGCATAGGCACTTTAACAATCTTTCTATACTAATCATAAATTCTTTGCCTTCCAGTACAGCAATTGCAATACGATGCAGAGATGGAGTTATATTTGCTGTTGAAAAACTCATTACCTCAAAACTTCATGAATCTGGGACTGGTCATCGCATTTTTAATGTGGATAAGCATGTTGGAATGGTATTTCCAGTCATCTATCATAATCTTTTTATGCTTTCAAATTATTAGAATTATTGGAATTCGCAATTTATGAATGATAATGCTTCTTCTAACAAATGGATTTAACATGATCCATGTAAAAACCAGAATCTCCACCTCATAACTAGAGCCAAAATGCTATGTATACTTTTCAAGCTTCATATACCATATCCACCTACTTTGCCATATTTTTGGATTGGACCAATCACAAAGCGGCATTTAAGCTTTTTAGTTGTGTGTCTGTTTAATGTTGGAAACCAATGATGAGAACCTGCTAATCCGCAAAAACACTTCAAGTACTGTCATTTCTTCATAGTCAACCTATACCCAACGATGTAATTTTTTTTATATCTTGGTTATCTTAGATTGTTTTTAATGAATCTTAATGTATTTCTGTTTTAATAGGCAGTGGCTGGAGTTCTAGCTGATGCCAGACAGGTACATTTTCAGACTACTCGTTTGTGCAATCTTTTTAAGACTTCTTTATCCTAGATGTCTTTTGTAGATCCTATGAAAGTTTTTAGGGTCACCTGGCTCTTTCCTAACCTTACTTAATGCATTTGCTTGAATTTGCAATCATCTACATTCCACAAAAATTGGTTTACCTAGATATATAACTTCTTTTCAGTTACTTTATTTTGTTGTGCATTTGTAGGTTGTCAAAATTGCTAGAGAAGAGGCAGCAGATTACAGGGCTGTTTTTGGATCACCTATTCCTCTTAAGGTATATATGATTCCTTTTTTATTTGAAGAATTTAGATATTACCAGTAAATGAATCATGGCCGCAAAAGTTATTTAGATGAAAATAATTCTTTGTCCATAAAGGTGACATATAAGCATCACATGCACATATTAGGCCTTTCATCCCACATTTCTTGAAAATGTTTTAAGTAACAACTGTATTTTTTGTTTTAGTATCTGGTTGAAAGGGTAGCAGGGTATATTCATTTATATACACTGTACAGTGCTTATAGACCATTTGGTTGTAGGTAGGTTTGTTTTATACATTTCTTCATCTTCCTACTCTCAAGTTCCTAATTTTAGGGGGGGGTCTAATAAGGAGGGAGGTTGGCATTTTTTAGAAAAGCCTAAAATGGGGGGTCATACAGGCCTTGCCGTTTGAGGCGAGCGATAGCTCGCGCCCGCCTCCACGCTCCCCTCGCAACCTGAGACGAGCTATGAATTGCTCTCCTAAACAGAACATGAAGGAAGAATCGCTCCCCTAAAATTTCGTATTCAGAGAATTATGAAAACGCACAAGGGTTAATTGGTTTATTTTCGTAACAGCAATTTCTCCCGTCATTGCATTTGTTGCAATTAACTTTTTGCTTGTTGGGCGGTTTTTGTTATGATAGGCATAAACTTCAATCTATTTGGAAAAAGATAGTCAACCGAAAGGTACGTTTGTAGCGATTAGAACCTTTCAATCTTAAGAAAACAGGAATATTTTTGGAAGGAAAGTCGAAGAATTTGGTAGGAAATTGTAGATTGGGGATATAATAAGACAGCAGGTCCCTCCCAGCAATAGAAACAAAACAATCCCTCAAAGAGAACAAGGTACTCTGTCTTGCAGATCAAAAACGACAACCAAAACATGGAATTCCACTATCCAGCGGCATTTACTGAAAAACCCAGATTGGGTGAAAACTATAACCTGATCATCGTTCCATCTAGCAGTTTGTGAATCTATCTACTATATAAACATGACCAACCGCTTTTGTTTAGACATAAGTGAGTTCGATTTCACCTTAGGACTCCGTTGGTAATATTTTCAATAGGAAAGCGGCACTGATTGGACAACCTCAACAGTCATGTGCTCGCGTTTTCTGATTGGCCTATTTCGATCCAAAACTGGGTATTTCAGCGTAGAGTTTTCCATCTATGTCCTGACGTTTTATTCTCTGAAGAGTGCTAGACGTATAACTTCAGCTTGTTTTAATTTTTTTTTTCAAAGCCATTTTCAAATTCTGTGCAACAAAAAGATTGTTTTGCAAGAGAATTGTTGTTTTTGTGTTGTGCCAGCTTTACATGAAACTGAAAGAGTCTGTTCTTTCAAATACTTCAAGTAAAGGGGGTGCCTAAGTCACGGTTAAAGCAAATACAAATTGAAAGAATTAAAACAGCATACTCCTGACTGAGGCTATTAAAGGCAACCTACAGATACTAAAGGGGCTTATTAAATCATCTGTTGATTGTCTTTAAAGTATATTCTATGTGTTACTGATTTAGCTTGCCTCAGCAAATGAGGGGAGCGATTCACAGCTCACCTATAAAAATACAAAGGGCTAGGCCTGTCATACTAGATTGAAATTTCTTACATTTTCCGAAATTATGTTTAAATTGGGACAAAATTATGTTAATCATGCATAAAATTAAGTTAATCATGCATGAAATACATAATTAGGGAGAGGGTGTTAATAAATGGAAATGAGTATGCAAAATTTTTCAAATATCCCATCTATTCCCATTAATTAAGTTAAATAGGCAAACAGGTTCTAAACAGCACTTTATTAAAGTTATTCTCATTATAAATTTTTAAATTTACTAACAAGTTTCAATCTTTTTTAGTATTTTACTTAGCTCATACGAACATGGTAAACCTGGCTTGTACATGATAGATCCATCTGGTGTATTTTATGTAAGTTTTTTCAAGTTAAGTTTCATTTTCATTGATTATTCATCTCATGTTGAAGCTATGGACTTGTTTAAAATGAAAAGATGTACCAGAAATTTTGTTGCTTTTTAAGATTTGGATAAGGAAAGTTAAACATGTTTTCCTGTGCATTATCTATAGCAGACTCTTTCCTCTGATTATAAGATTCAGAAAGTATACAATTTTGACTTCGATTTTGTCCTTACTGATAGAAACATTTTCATTGGCTATTGGCCAAAAGGTAACCAACCAGTGGCTATTTTTGGCAGCAAAAATTTATAGGGAAACTTAGTTGCAAAATGCAAAGTTGAAACTTAATCACCCATTGTCCCTGATTTCTAAAAAGGTTAACTTGGTAATAGAGTTATAAATACTTTTTATAAAAGCTTATGATAGTACTGTGAAGAGTATTCCTGGATAATGATTCTTTTTCTTAAATCTCTGAAATCAAGACCAGAAAAAAGATAGTTGCAACCTCAAGAACTCCCAAAAACATTTGTCCCCACAATGCAAATATGAGTAACCATATGCCTAAAAAGACTTCTTTATTGAATTAGTTTTTTACCATCTCTTACAGGGTTACTGGGGTTGTGCCATTGGAAAGGCAAAACAAAATGCACAAACTGAGATTGAAAAATTGAAGGTTGGCCCAATGACTCTTCAGTCTTTTAAAGTTAATTTTATGCTTTTGCTGAATTTTTTAGTCATATTTGATATTTTCTTTTATCTAGTAAAATAGATTGAATGCATTGTATTAATCCTTGCATTGCTAAAGAAACAGTCAACAATAAAAAGTTATTTACTAAATGCAAGCTGATGCATGCATACTGAAGCTTTTTCTAAAAACCAAGACTATCTGAGTTTATCAATGATTTTATCACAAATGGTCTTCTTTTTTGGAAGCTATAAGCTACTTTCAATGTTTTCTTTTCAATTTAGGTTACAGACTATGACTGCAAAGAAGCTGTAAATGTTGCTGCAAAGATGTATGTTACCTTCTTCAGCATTTAAAACATATATGATAACAAAATAAGTAAAACATACTTTATGCAGGCCTTGCAACTTGAGCTGAGCAAAAGCAAGCTCTGTTTTGATCAGGTACACCGTAAACAATCATGGTTCTTATTTTATTACTTTTCCCAAAGTTGCTAAGCACTTCTGAAACTTTGCTCAGCACTGTGAAGGCTTGAGTGATAAACTACCCAATGGAAGTATTTTGTTTTGATTTGTAGCACTTTTCTTGACTTGAAAATCAGTCTATAATTAAATAACTTAATTTTATCAAATGCTGTTGACATTATAGAGAATCCCTGAACATAAATCTGGCTATTTCCACATCTATGAATAAGCAAGCAATCGTAACGAAACCGTTCTTTGTTAACATACATTCAATACAATTATGATCTTATTAAATACTGCTCAACTCCTATGCATCTTCAAGGGAATGTGAAATTATTCTGTACGTCGTGATACTTAAGACATTTTTCAAGCCCCCTTCTCTGTCCACCAAAGTTTCTCTGAAGAGCTAATAATGCTTAGGTTGCATCAAAAGAAAGTGTGAAGAAAGCTAAGCTAAATGAAAGTGTGAAAAGGATTTTTGGTTACGAAATATTGAAGTAAAAACTATACTTTTGTTGGTTAGAAACATACAATGTCTCGCATACATATTAGCATAGAGTGAAGGTAAATGTGATTCTGTTTCAATGCAAGGCATCTTCAATTTTACAATGAATCCATCTTTCATGACTGTAAAACAAAACACTTTGATTATCATATATTTATGCAGCATTCATATCATCCACGATGAGGTAAAAGACAAGTCCTTTGAGCTAGAGATGAGCTGGGTCGGAGAAGGTAAGTTTCGTGATTTAAAGGAGTCTGCTTTTTAATTTCAAAACGTTACCTAAAAAGAGTTGGCCAGAATTGTATTTTCCAGTTGTTGTATTGAAATTTTTCAAGCAGATTTTTCCTGGAGACAAAAGATGGTTAAAGGGAGAAAATTCGCAGAAAACCTTGCTATACCGACCATTCTCGTAGATAGAGGAAAGTAACTTTTGATCTCTGGTAGAATCGTCTCTTTATGACTGTTAGCTGTAACGAGATTTAAAAGCAGACTATTGTTGTCACAATAATTTATTATCTACAATCTGTAGCATCTGGTGGTCAACATGAGATTGTCCCTAAAGCCATGATCCAGGAAGCTGAAGATTTGGCAAAGGTATGATAACACGAATTACTTTGTCAAATAATGGTCAAATAACAAATATATATTAATCCGTATCAAATGACCTTAAATAATGATGAAGGCAAACCCCTCCGCAAGGCACTTCTGACATCAACTGGGGTGAGCAATTTTTTGCCTAAGTAAGAGTTAAACATCAATTGGTATCAAAGATTAAAAAGAGAGACTAAATTGTCTGGTTTTGAAAAAAGTAATTTCCTTTGCAGAAGGCGATGGAAGAAGACTCAGACTCGGACGAAGAGCTATAGTTCTGAGATGATGCAACAAAAGTTGAAAAAATCACTGTTTTTGCAGAAGAAGCTGTGGGGACACAATTCGGTGTTCACTGCGATGTATTTCTTCATCCCCATTTAGTAAAAAATATTATTTGAAGTTTTATGAAACATTTCAAAAGCCTTTTATTCAAAAGCGTCAAATATTTAATATGTAGAGCGTTTCCTGCATTACCATTGATCTGATTGCCGGCATGTCATTATTCTGAGTTTTCTTATTAATTTAACTAGAAAAGTGAGTCTGAAGTTAGTATTCCTCGCGGATTTTGAGACGGAGATCGATATATTTTTCCATAAATCTAATTAGATTTTCTTGCTAACAAGAATAGTAACAAATATACTTTCAAGCTTGCCGGTTCTTTTTGCTGATATGACGAATTAAGGCATATTTTCCCAGTTAACACCCGCGTCTATGAACCTACGGTTTCTAGTTTCAATCTGTAAAGATCCTTAACGACGGTTGAACAGAGAAAGAGCATCTAAGGTGCTTAAAATGTTTCAAAATTTTATTGAAATTAATGATACTCGTAGATCAACATCAAAAAAATTCAGTATGAAGATGGAACATTAAATGTTCAAAGCCTCTTATAAACATTGCAATAAGGCTAAAGTTTTCTAGTTTATTTTTATGAGAAAAAGCAAAAGATTGGTAGAGTTTTTGTTGCGTGATGGTTCATTTTTCATGTGGGCGACCTGCAACTAAGAATGTATTGCAACATTTTAGGTTAAATTTGTTCTTTTAAGACGAGAGTCAATTCCAAAAATTTAAGCCTGTTGGCTTGTAATTCACTAAGTTGCAAAACGTGGGTGTTTTTGTTACGTGAAACATGAAAGCGACTGTAGATGCGCAATGAATTCACAAAGGAAACAACCGCAACGAGTTTAAGCCGTTTTTGAGGTGTGCTGTTTTATTAAAGACAATCATTTTGGCTTGCTCTTTCGGTTTTATCTATGAAGCATTTGCTGCACTTTATATTTCTAGTACATTCAATGCGAAACTTGTGTGTTGGTCACAGGTGTAGTTGTTTGTTGCCAAACATGGCCAGTCTTGCTAATGGTTCATTGGGCCTCTAATGGAAACAGTAATTTGGAATTGAACTTCAAAGTGTTGCTCAAGTAGGTTCTATTGATTTCAGTGAAACCAACTGGTAATTTACTGATCCAGTGTATTCCCACAAGCAGAAAGGGAGGAGGTTATGTAGTGTAAACATGTGACCTGCTGTAGTTGATTCTCTTTAACGGGTAACTCAGATGTAAAGGGGTTCGGTTCCTTTATGCATTATAATTATTAAACTGAAATGTTTACTTTGGCGGCAGTGACCTAACGTTTTTGAATCATGTAAAGTTGTGATAAAAACAGAGCTCTTTTTGTCATATTTTCATAAAAATCAAGTCAACTATCCGATTTTTCGATGATCTCGAACGGTACCCGTAAACATCGTGAATATAATACCAGCTACATTTTAGCAAGTGCGCGTCGTTATTGTTCAATGCGCGCTTAGGAAAGAGACGCATGGAAGGAGTAAGCACAACGCCACGTTCACACGAACAACATGGCGTTCGACTGCAAAGGAAACAAGCGAGGAAGATGTTTGGTTTGCATTGAATGTGAGGAGTTCACTCCCTGGGCAAAGAATGTTAGATGTGCTTACTGTGACTGCCCGCCTACTAAGCATCAGCATTTTCCCGGTCATGAGTTGCCAACAAAAGACAGGAGTGTTTCCACAGTTGATGGAGTTCACGGAGACTTGCAAAGCCGGGAGGGTAGCAGGTTCAGTAACGTCTCTGAAAACAACTCGACCCATCAGATGCACTTATCGCTGGTCAATGAAGGTTCTATAGAAAGTTTAAGCCAAGGTAAGCAAATTGGTTGGAGAGATAATCGCAAAGTTACCAAAAAGGGGAGAGAAAGGGAATATAACATTTGCTGTAAATTGCATGTAAACCCGCGAGAGTCGGTGTGTATTGAGTGGGATGAGGCCAAGCAAGGGATGGTAAACCCCAGGCACCCAGAAGCAGCAGCGGTTTAGGGACTGCGGGGCCCGGGGCCAAACAATTTGCCCTTGTTCTTTACAATTTCTATCTTTGTTGTTAGGTGTGGGGCCCCTTTTGGCTACCACCCCAGGCCTGATGGCGCCATGCCCCCTGGACCCCCCGCCACTGCCCAGAAGAAGAAAGGATAGTCTAACCATCAGATGCAAATTCCTTCCCACTCTCGATAAATATCCGCTAATTTCGACTTGAAAAACGTTTTCCTTAGAAAAAAGTTTAGAAAATATTGTGACTCTAACCATTATTTTATTCAGACCCCAAAATCAGAACAAAGGGATTTCTTCCTTTCAGCGGTTTCTCAAAGGTGCAGAATTACTTTGTCAAAGTACATCCTATTTTATTATTTTGAACATGAATAAGATTTACTGTGGGTTTGTTTTTAATTTTTTCTAATGGAAAATAATGCTATTGGGAGAGTGTTGCACTGAAACATGAAATTATGCGATGAAGGTAGAGGGCTATGCCCATCTATTCTGAAACATCTGTAGAGGGCTATGCCCATTCCCTGCCATGCTGTACAGGAGGCACCACAACGTATTCATTATGTTGCTTTTGCCAATAATAGGTGATTTATCAACAGGCACAAGTACTGGGCATGGATCCTTGCACAAGCTTAGCAGCACTGCAACACACATCAAAGAGGAAGAAAGCACTACAAAAGTTGTCTCAGTGACCCATTTTCATAAGTGCCCAGTTTGCAAAAAGAAGTTCAAGAAAATATCAAATCTAAAAAGTCATATACTTTTACATAAAGGGAAGTTGCAGTTTAAGTGTAAGAAATGTTCACATTTCTTTCAAACATTGGAAGAGTTATTGGGTCACAAGAAACATCATGAAAACGAAGATCAAAGGCAAGGTAAAAACTCATATTTGTTATTTCTGCATTTAATGGTTCTCAACAATCAAGCTGTATTGCAGGGATAGTTTATGTTCTCTATACTAAATCCGGATTTTTAAATATTTTTCAACCTTGTGGAAGAAGATGATGTTAAGACCATTGCTAGTATCACTAGAACCAGAGCCAGCAACATGTGGCCCACAGTCCAAATCCAGCCAAGTCAGTAAACATTTCGTGGCACACAGACCTTTGAGTTTTTGCAGAAAAATACAAAATTCAAAGAGTCAAAATCAGTCTGATGATAAATGATTTCCCGCAACTTTTTTCAACCTGCATTCAATATTTCATATCTATTTTGTCAGCAAGCCTTGAAAGGGATTTCTATATCTGAAAAGATCAAAATCTCTGGGAGTTCCTAATTATCAAAAGCAGCTTTTCCCAAAGATAAAGTCAAAACGTGCATACTCAGACTAAGGGCATACAGTTTGTTCTGTTCAAACCTGATCATTGTGGGTAAGCTTGGTAGCCTGATTTAGAGTTAAGATAGAAAACTATTGTTGCCAGCTGTTTCATTCAAAAATTTCAATATTTTGATATTCTTTGGGGGTGTGGTGAATATGCAAGCTCCTACAGAATTCTCTATTCTGCTCTTCTAGATAAGAAACATCATAAATTTGGCCCCATGAAAATTGTTTGCCTCTACTGATCTACAACATCTAAAATATAAAATATTTTGCTCTACAGGGAAAGCAAATTCATTGTCTAAGATGCTAAACTCTGAAGAAAACCATGGCAGAAAAAGAAAAAATTTGGCGAAGATGACAACCATTGCACCAAAGCAATCTTCTGTTCCATCATATCCCCAAGGAATTAACTTGTGGAATGCTGCCAATCAAAATGCCTATTTGATGAGTCCACTTACTGGGGGTCTTTTCCCACAAGTAACCATGCCTGCCCAGATTCTTCAGAATAATTCCTTGAACCATACAGGAAGAGGCTTTCAAGAAGTACAACAACAGAACACTACCCCTCCACAAGACCAAATGGATAATCATAATAATCAAAGTCAAAAAATTCTTAACCTACTTCATGGCCTAGACAATAAAGCCAGTAGTTTAGCACAGATTGATAGAAAGCTTGATTATATAATTCATGCAGTAAGCACACCAAGAGAGCCTGTCCAGGAAAGCCCAAGTTTTACAGTAGAAACAGACCAAGTAGCACGTTCATTGGAGCAAATAACAGCACAAATAGAAGATCCTACACAGCAGTCGCGCTTGCTTACAGAGCCAATTTCAGAGCCAGTAACATTTAAACGGGGCAGCCTACTTCCAGGTCAACAAATACCTGATGCAGTGGTTGATGAGGCATTCAGATCTAGTGTTTCAAGGAGAAATCTGGCAAAAAATCTTGTTTTTATAGTTTTTAGTGCAGATGAGCTGAGAGGTAGAAACTGCTCTGGCAAAGTTTATGGGAAAGGCCTTCCAAAAGAAAGACTGAATCAACTCAAATTGCATGCTGTCAAGATGGCCACATTTAGAAAATATCCTTGCAACCCTTCAGAAATGGATATTATCTGGCAAAGAGAATGCATTAAAGCAATTGACAAGGCTATACGAAGTAGAGCATTACACAACAAATTGTAAAAAATATTTATCTGATGAAGGTAAAGTAGTAGCATAGGTGTTTAAAACCAAAATCTTATTTCAGTCATCAATATAAATTCATACATTGTGGATATGATTTATTAAGAAAAGCAGTGATTACTTGAAGTCAAAAACTTCTTACAAGAAAACAGGCCCATTATTGACTATATTTGGTATCTTCTAAAAGGAAAGTTTTCTCAATAGAGCAAAAAAATTCAACTTTTAAGGTTGAATCTAATTGGAGTTTTAGGAGCAAGCCCCTTTCTATGGAGAGTAGATAAGAAACATTCATCGCTAGCGTATGAGTCAATGCCTTTACATGGTTGGCCAGATTTACAAATAATAATATAAAAAGGGGTTAAAGTGAATTTTTACAGGTTGGTTTTCTAAAAACATTATATCAGAGAGAAGGTATGAAAAGTCTGAAATTCAAATATACACCTTCTTGAAAACATATTAAAAACTCTCCAATAAAGTGTCACCTTTGCACGACATTAATTCACTGACTGTAAGCTTCTTCTAACCAGAGCTTAAACCTATTTAAAGCACCAGTGTAGCCCCCCTGTCCATCCTTCAACTGATGCAACATGGAAGTGCATTATTTGCTCTTAAAATGCTATCGATACAAAGTGTTTGTTTTGATTTTATCAAAAAATTGTCCGTATGGAGAATTGTCATGGACATCAAAGAAATTGTCATGGAAAGACTAGAAGTTCGGAGATGCTGTGATAAAATATGATTTAGCATAAAACACATTTTATTGTTCTTGCATCAATTTAGGGGAGGGGGCACAACTCATAAGCTCATGCAAATAGCAAAAATGCAACATTTGTGAAAGATGTGAAAAACCATTGGTTAAAGTAATGAGTAAATTCATTTTCATTTATTTCATAATGAAAGTCATAATGAAAAGTTTTATTAGGACCAACCAGAATCACTCTAGATTATCTGCGGCAGTCAAAATCAAAGTCATTGGGGGAAAGATACGGAACCAATCCAAGGGTTAATTGTTACTTTTGATTTAGTATAACTTTCTCAGATATTAAATTCTGTCTTTGAAATAAGCTAAAACTGATGAGAAATTATGAAAGCCAAATCTTTTTCATTTCATCAAGAAAGGGACAACTTCCCAATCAGACTAGTTACTTTAGAAATGTTTTTTTTCAAGCCACATATAGAAAATGCTTGGCGTACAATTCACATGCTGTGAGCCAAACTAGCATAATCTTGATGCTGATGTTAATTGGAAATTTCTGTATAAAACCTTTTTGCTTTTGAAATTGTATGCCCAGAGATACGCTTCAACATACCAATGCAAAAAACAAGCAAATTGTTGAATCTTACCTCAATTATTATGAAATTAAAATTAACAGTATTTTACATTTTCTGCCTTGTTTTAGAGGATGAAATAGTATGTGCGAATTTACAAGCTAAAGTTTGTTTATTATTTGCTAACAAAATACTGTTACTAATCCTAAAATAAAAATTTTTCTGCTACAAACAGCAGACGTTTAATGTGTTTTTATGACTAATTACCACAGAATTTACCATGAATATGTACCAACTATTAAGAACCCATGAACTCTAAAATAGCAATTGCAAAAGGATGGTAGCTTCCTTGCCTTTTACCTTCTCGTTTACCTTACTTGCCTTAAGAATTAATACCTTAAAATCGGGCAACATAGCATATTAGATATTGCAAGCAGCAAATTAATTTAGAACTTTGAGCAAACTAAATGCAGTATGTCTTTGTGCTTTTACTTGCTTCATTTCTGCTTCAAATTTTCAATCTTGATCTGCCAATGAAAAGGAAGTAAATGAGAATTCCAGAAAAAGGTGAAGCTTCAAATCATTTCGTTGGGATTTTTAGGAGGAAAAGGCGCATTAAAATAAACAAATGTTAGCAAAACATTCAAATCTTACACGCATAGGATGAACAAATGTTCATTCGAAAAACGAACTGTTATTTTGATATTTGGATATTTTTCATATCAAGTGACATCAAAATCCTATGCATACAACATTATCTGAATGTACCAAATTTAGATACGCAACATTTCTTGTAGCATTTCTTCTGACCATTTTAAGAGCTGACAATTTTAAAAATCAGCTCAAATAACCCTTCAATAAGCATCCTCTTCAGTACGTACCCCCTTCAGACAAGCCGCCCGTTGACGGACTATTTGTTGAATATAGGAACCCCTCCCCCCCCTTCCCCATAAGTGCCCATTCAGGGCTGGAGCAAAAAGACTGGAGGCCTTGTCACAATCATGGATGCTGAACATAAAGATCAATTTCAAAATGTTACAGACTCAACGCCTGAAATGATGTAGAAGAGGCAACGCCAGAAATGATGATAATGGAGGAAGATTTCGACAATGATAACGTAATTGAAAAGTGTGAACTTGTTTGAGACTATTCCAATTAAATATATACGTTGTAATCAATTTGTAATCAGTTGGTTTCTTTTTAGCCACTTGGTAACGAGTACATGTTCGAAACGTCGTGCTTTTAACAATCAAACTATTTTATTTCATTCTGGTACTCAATTTCTTTGCTAATTATATTATCGTTTGTTTGAAACTGACTGGTTTGGTGTTGCGAGAAGCTTTGAATTATATTTTGATTTATACATGCTTCAAAGTTGTAATCGTTCCCTATCTCGAATAAGCTCCTCCTCTAACCAGCGGCCATCTAGAAGTGCTGATATTTAGAAAGGACCTCGGGTGCTTAATCAAGGAAATTGTGGTACGCTGTTCCAGGGGCGGATCCAGAGCAAATTTGAAGGAGGGGCAGTTGGTAATGGGGGCGCTGAAATTTTTCAGAAATTGATGACGAGTGTACGCTGTATTCACTTTGTAAGGAAATTGTTCACAATAAATGTTGTATACTTTCGGGAAATCCTTGAAGTAAATTAACCTGAAGGTCTCAGAAACTTTTTCACCTGATTCCCATTCATCTAAAGAGGCGCACAGTTTCCAAGAAAGAGGCGCCAGACCAACTCGGTGAGGGAGGGGCAACTGCCCCTTGCCCCCCTTAAATCCGTCACTGCGCTGTTCAAAAGTTTAGAAATTGCAGAAATGATAAAGATATGTGTACGCACTTTTTCAGCATTTTTTAACATTTTCTAGTTCATTGCGACTATTACGACGTTTTCATTAAAAAACAATCTTTTCTTTCAGATTGCACTTCAGTGTAGTTAACCTCGTATCACTATTTGTTCGTTTTGTTTATGATTTTTGTAATTAGTTCAATCTTGTTAAAAGGGTGATTGATAGAGGAAAATTGTGATTATCTGCAAAATATAATATTAGTGAAGCACATAAAACAAAGGAAGTCCACTGCCTGGTTGCATACTAAGAAACATTTAACAACCTTTGACTGACTTAACATCTTAATGTTTCTTAAGATTAATCAGCTTTGGTCTCGAATTATCAACAAATCTTTTCCAAAAAAGTTAAGAAAGTAATTGGTATTTGCAAAAAAAAGGATTAAAAAATGAGAACACCATTTAGATCGAATTTGCAAAATCTGCCCCTTTAAACACTGGCCTCTTGCTACGTCGACCCTTTGAAAAACGGCTAAAAACGCTAACGTTATTAAGAGCCGGCGTAAAACGAAGGGCTGATAAGATTGTGACAGTTTCTGCTCCTTTTAGGACTCTAGATGGTGGTGGCATTCGAAGTAGGTCTTGAAGGAGTATGTTTTTTATCCTGTTTCTTAGATCGAAGTACATATCAATACCAAAGTTCAGAACTGTACTGCTATTTGTAGAACAGTTATACCAATGCAATTTTGACTGACTGTACTCCTGCAACCCAGTCTAAAAATACCATCCATGGGCATATCCCAAAAGGGTTTGATATTGATCTTATCTTAAATCAGCTTTATCTCTTTATGAAGCTCAGATCTCTGCCAATATTTGTGGCAATGGTGTGATTGATGCCCCTCCAGTGCCCCAGTGAAATCTGATTCTTTTTCATCGTATCAAACTGGGTACGTGTTCGCTGCTATCACGACTTGCTTAATTGACCTTATAAGTTCAACCATATAAACAAAAGTTAGGTTAACAGGAATCTTTACCTAAACATGTATAATCTACACCTTTTTGTAATGAAATAAACGTTGCCTGAAGATTGCATTAAGCGTGAAACTCAGAGAAGCAACTTAGAACCTCCATGCTCCATATGCCAAAAGCGCACGAACTTTGTGTTATTTACACAAAAATTAACAAATGACTTACTTCTATGCCTTTATCTGCTGCTTCAAAGTCGAGTAACTTTGAGAAAAAGTAGAATTCACCGTCCAGGGCTTTTTGCTTGCTTTCTGATTTTGCAAATCCGTGATATTCACCTAACAGGAACAAGATACAAAAGGTTAGGCACTGGCTATGGGCTGACATATACATTAGAGGGACAAAAAGAGCATGTCTTTAAGGGAAACAATGATGATACCACAAAACCAAGCAAATATACCCTTGTTAGTCAAGAGCTGAACAGAGAAAAGTATAATAGGCAGTAGTATCATAGAAGGTTTTACAAGAAATTTAATGCTGTTGTTTTATCTACGTTCAAGAATGAAAGATTTTCAAGGCGAATTAAGTCTAGAATTATAATAGCAAAGATTGATTGCCTAACAGTTATTCATACCTTTGAAAAGAACAAAAGCACAGGGCAGCCCTTTGGCTTTGATTGCATCAAACATCTTGTGAGCTTGATTCGGTGGAACAACCTTAGAAAAGAAATTTAAGCTAGAAATAACTTTCCCTTTTACTGTAAACCTTCGAACTAGCCACCCCCTCAAAGAAGCCCAAATCTTAAAACTGCCCAAAACGATAAGCTCCCGGGGGCAGCAGCCCAAAGCGAAGGTAGATTTTAACGGAAAATTACAGACAAAAAACTGAGTAGGAGGTCAAAATTTTGGTTTCAAACTCTTCAAAGACTAAATCCTTTGATTAGGCTTAATAGTTTTATGGTTCTGCCTATGAACCAGAAGTACAATTTAAAGCTTGCAGCTGAAAAACCTGTTTTATCAATAGAAAACCTAATTCGTCTTTATGTATATGGGGATGTTGAAAAAATCTACCATCACTGTAACGTGGTAGGCTGCCAGTGCTGAAAATTACATTGTGTATGAGCAACAAATATAACCATAACTAGGGTCCATCCTAGAATATATTTCCTATGAAAGTAAAAACCGGAAAAAATTTCCTAAACAAAGAGACAGGTTCTAGAATAACACCAAAGCAACTGCAACGGGAATCCATAGTTATATTGGATTGATAGCAACATACATTAAAAAAATAAACAAATAAAGCCATAGAATCTAAAAGAACTACAATAAAGTATAGTGATTTTGCAAACAATTTTTTTGTGGTATAAAATTTAAAAATGGCTTTGAAAAAAGCAAACATTTGAGCATACTAAAGCTTTATATTTCCTAGCGTAGACCTTTCGATCTATTTTCTGACGTTTTATATTCTGAAGAGTATCAAACGAAAAGCTTTAGTATACTCAAATGCTTGCTTATCCAAAGCCATCAGTAATTTTGTACTAAATATATACTATCGATTGGGCAGACTGTGTGTAAAACATGTTATCAAGCAATACCTTATCAAGTTCTCCTTGGAAGAAAGCAATTGGCTTCTTCAGGCTATCGAGATGGTAAATCGGAGACCTCTCACGAGCCAATTTCAAGCCCTTGTCGCCAGGTAGTAGCAAATTATCAATGTATCTGCTCTCAAACTTATGAGTTTCCTTGATAAGTACTACAATATCTGAGATTCCATAGTGACTGGATCCTGCAGCAAAAACGTCTGTAAATGTGAGTGATGCCAATACAACATATCCACCGGCAGATCCGCCACTGATTACCAGCTTTTTTGGATCAACAATCTTCTTTTCGTGTGCAAGATATGATGCACCTTTTGCGCAGTCCTCCATATCATAAACACCCCAGCTATAATAGAATAGAAAAGGAATTGCTTTCATAAAAAACATTTCAAATAAACAAACAAACATAAAAAGGTTGAAATGATGTTTCTGTTCTTCATTGTGGTCCTCTTGACAGCAAAATTTTTGATGGAAATTTATAAAAAGGACCAAATTATAATTTATCAGCTAATGCAAATCTGAAGTTCATCTTAATGAACATTCAAAGTTATTTATCTAACAGAATCCTGGCCATCGGTTTTCGATTAAAACAAATCTTAACTGTAATAAATGTAAGCTTGTAAACATAAAAGAATTGAAAAGGAAAAAAATTAACTTTTGTTTTGATAGAATGGAGAGTGCAACAGTCAAACGGAACAAATATTAGCGAAGAACAGAATATAAATCAGCTAAGCTTTTATCAGTCACTGGGGAGTTAATAGTAAAAAGTTTCACTTGCTGGTTTAAACGGAATATAAAAGTATTCTTTAGAGTTTACAATAATTGAATGCTGTTGAGGCGGTCTGAAACTGAAATAAAACGGATGGAATGAAATAATATTGGTAGATAGGGATTTTTCAATCAAAGAGAATAGTAAATCTTCTAAAAGAAAGAGGGAATCATACAAGAAAAAAATGGATAAAAAAGGTTAAATCTTACTTTCCATAGAGCGAGGTCCTAAACTTCCGTCCATACCCAGTACTACCTCTGTAATCAACATCAAGTACTGCAAAACCACGTGACGTGTAATATTGAATATTGTAATCGAGGGCAAGGCTGGCTGCAGCAGTAGGTCCACCATGAACTTGTATCAGCAAAGGAGGTAAGGCTCCTTTCGGTGCACTGTAATCCTTGTTCTATGGAAAACAATTTACATTTGTAATTGAAGATAGAAACAAAACAAGATGAAGCTTTGACAGATATGTTAACAAAACATGTAAACATTAAAGAGACCGAGTATCTGCGGGAAAAAAGAAGCACCTTTTTAGTTTTACAACACTTCTCACGTCTCATAACATCAAATTGCTGTAGTGAAACAAAGGCTGGGAATGGTGTCTACTCTACAAGGTTAAAAAGTCTTTGAAAAAAGCAAACATGTGAAAACATGGTTAAGCTTTGCCTTTGACACTATCTTCATTGCATAAATTGTCATATAATCTCAAACTTTAAGCTAGGATATGTTTATATACTCAGCTAAGGACCAAAATAGGCCAATCAGAAAACACAAGCACATCACAACAAAAGCACAAGTCATGTCAAAACTTTCCTACCATAGAAAAACTTTCCTATCATGTCAAACCCTATAAGAGGGATTGTTGAGCCACACTTTCAGTATTGCTACTCTGGGGCTATGCCGGTTCGACTGAGCTTAATAACAAGACCAGTTAACAGTTATATTCACTGAAATTACAAATGTATGTAAATGCTAATGATACATTACAAATTCATTTAAAAGCATAATGTATTGCGAAATAGTATGCCCACCTTTACAACGTAGGCTGCCTTACCTCTGGCATATAAAGATATCCATATGCTTTTGACTTGTTATCTTTTCCAGTGGGAAATGTGATCTTTTCTGGCTTGGATAAGTAGGCTTCATCAATGAGCGAATTTGAAGCGTTTTTCAAGATCTCCACATTTCCAGATGCCAATTCTACACTTAATATGGCACTGTGTGCTATAGGACTATCTCCAAACAGATATACGGATTTTCCATCAGGAGAAAATAGTACAGTTTTAGGGTGATAGCCCTTTGAGGGTAAATTTTCAACTTTTCCACTATTCTTGTAAATAATCGCAGGTTTCTAAAATAAAGCAAAGTTGACAACAATCATGAAAACAAATGTTTTTGGCAGTACAAAATGGCTTGGAAAAAGCGAGAATTTAAAAACATTTTCAAGTTTGTCGTCTCACACTTTTACGAGCATAAAACGTCAGAATATTGATTGACAAGACTCTAAGCTACAAAATAAATATTAACAATAGGTCAACAAACAGGAAATGCGAGCATTGCAAACTAAAGGTCATGTCCAATCAGTGCTGCTTGCCTATTGAAAAGGTTACCAATGAAGTCCAAGGGTAAAAACTCCTTATGTCTACACAATAGCAGTTATTTCAATAATCAAGCACATCATAGTTGACAGGGTTTTTTCAATCATTAAAGCAAAATCGATCAAAGAAACTGGCTACAGAATTGGATATATTGATTGCAAATTGACAGATATCAGCACTGGGGCCAACCTACCCGATCATTAATGAAAACAATATTGCCATTATTAGAAACAGAGAACAGATCGCAACCAAGCCTCCATTGTGGTTGGCCCAAGTCTGTGTCTACTTTATACAAGTTTTTCCCTTCTTCGTAAATGTTCCACCAATTGGTTTCATCAGAAATATAGAGGACAGTCCCATCTGGGCTCCACCTGGGATGCATAACATTCAGCCCTGCACGACCTTCCACCTAATAATTGTAAAGCAAAAATCAGATAAGGCTGCCCTCTAATGCAAAAAACTTGTGATTGATAATTCTTATAAATTAGTAATATTTTCATATGTCATTTATACTTTATTGACAAATCTACCATTGCTTCAATACCTTGGCTCTATTAATGTTTTAATACTGGTGGGGCAATGAGCTTGTGTTGATATTTGCAAACCAAAAAGAAATCAATAAAGAACAGACAAGAGTAAAAATTTTGTAAATTGCATCTTGCAAAAACTATAAACAAGGAAAACAAAAGAACCTTACATAAAGTACCACTGATTTTCCTGCAACAGACAAACATTTTCCAAAAGTAAGTGATATCAAAATAAATAAATATAAAAATATAAAATGGCCATACACAAACAATAATACCTTTTTGATTGATGACTGCATCAGTGATGTCACCTGGTCATCAAAGCTACCTTTATATATCTGAGTGTCATCCCAAGGCTGAAAATAAATCAAAGCTACATACAAATCCAAACAAGCCTAATGCAACATATCTGAAAATACAAAGTCTTAGCATTCATGCATCCATGAAGCTTTTTGCCTTCTTTGCTGTGGCTATTAAGAAGGATGCACAAAGGGTTACACAAAATTCCAAAAAGAACAGTGTTCTTCAAAATAGGTACAGATATAAAAAAATTTATCATCAAAAGGGAAATTGATGACCCCTTGTTTCAAACAAATGCCTAACATCAGTGCCAAGTCAAAGTAAATGAGGATGAGGGCTTTGTCCGTCATAGTACATATATAAGCAGTTGCCAAAAAAGTTGCCAGTAGTGGCTACAGCCCCTCAATAATTGCAAAACTGTGTTATATTTCCTTTCTGGTGGCATTGATTATGGCAATTAAGGCAATAATTGATATCAGATGCACCAACTCATGAACAGAAATGGCCTAAAATGTTTAGCTTAATAGCTTAAGAAAACTTAGTGCAAATAAATGATCATGAAGTGACAAGCTTACCATATTGGGGTGTGACCATTGCATCCATACCAGCTCTTTTCCATTGGGAGATATTTTCGGTGAGGCGTAAAAATCTGATCCTTTTACCTGAAAATTGACTAACTGTCTAGTTCATCGTTAACTAACTCAATCTTACAGACATTAAAATGACTCATAGTATAAAAATTACCAGACAAATAATTATTTGCTTCATCAATATTTTTTGTGTCTTTAACAAATGAACAACTTCTATTAAAGATTGTCATGACACATTCATAAAATAATATGCACTTCGGCAATGTTTGTTTATAATATATATAGCCATCAGTTTTTCTCTACTAAAACATACAATGTTATGAATATTACCTTAATTCTAAATCAATGTTGTAAATAATTTAGATTTCCTCGTGGCAATTTTTTCTGATTTCCTCATGGCAATTGCATGATTTTTCTGAACATCACCTCAATAGTGATGTCCCTCATAATTGTTTTTATGCAGTTTAGTGAAAAGATACAATAACAATACTTACATATATACATACATACATACATACATTACTTTTATATTTACTTTTATAGCAGGTCGGAAGTAGTCAGCATAAAGCTGATGTGGACCTGCTTACACTAAACCAAGGATAAAAATTTAAAAGTTACAATTTGTTAAAACGAAAATAATAATGTTGAATTTGCTGTAGTTAAAATAACATCTAGTAGTATTTAAAATTATCCAAATCTTTCTATTTGATTGTTGTTGAGCTATTGAAGATTGCTGCATCTATTTCTTTAGAATGTTTTGAGAGGGTCTCTTTGAAATGTTTGTAGTTTTTTGTACTCTTTACACTCTCAGGCAGTAAGGTCCACAGTAGCCCCAATCTGTATTTAAATGTCTTTTTTCCTTCTTCTGACTTTGGTCATGATACATTGAGTTTCAGGTTGTCTCTCATGTTCCGTGAGTTTCCACTTTTTTCAACAATGTTGCTAATCACGTCTGGACAGTTACCATAATATGCTTTATGTGTTAAGCAAATTACCTTTCTTTTGTACATGTACTGTATTGACTTCCAATTTGCTTTTTTTAACACATCTTCACTATCTGTTCCCCTAGGTATCTTGTGTATTATGCGTGCCACCCTTCTATGTACTTTTTCTAAGTGCTCCGTTTTTGTAGAGGAGCAATTACCCCATAAGGATATTCCATAAGTCGATCCTGGAGGGATTACTTTGAAGTATATTGTTTCAAGGACTTCAGATGGCAGACTTTTCATTCTTTTCAGTTGTTTGATTTTACTGTTCATAATGGATGCAGAATTCTTGATATGTGTTTCCCAATTCAACTTGCTATCAACTATCATTCCTAAACATTTTGATTCTGATACATAGTTAATGATCTGGTCTTCTATCTTGATTGGTTTCCCAGGTCCAATAAAGGGCTTTTTTGACAGTAAAATTACCTCTGTTTAGTATGCAGCTAGGTTTTAATGAAGTAAAAAACAAACACTTTATAATTCTTGATCACAACCTGTAGTAAATTTGTTTTGTTACAACCTCATCCACTTAAAAGCATGCTCCTTGATGCTTCTTTCTTTCAAAAAAGTCTTGAAGCTACAAGGCATTTCCATTTTAGACAAATAGCAATCAGTTGGTCTCAAACAGTTAATCTAAACAAATTATTCAACTTAATAGGTAAGATTACTTTTTTCAGTATCTTGCCTATTTCTTATTATAAAAATTCCTGGAAAGACTTACCAGAACTGTTTCGGTCTGCGAAGCTAGATCAATCATAACAATTGTATTTTGTGCCTCTTTATTTGTTCCACTTTTCACAACACTGTGGTCTTCTCTAACACATATTAGTTTATTAGCAGTTGCATGGAAAGCACAGTCTCCATACCTCATGTCATCAGTTTTAGTAATTGCAACAGGATTTTGAAGGGGTGCATTCATCATATACAATTTTTGATCAGAATGGTTAACGAAGTACACCACTCCGTTGTAGACAATGAATGCAGCTCCACCATATTCATGCACTCTTGAACTTAGACTAACTGAGCTGGCTGTCCATCTTGTCAGTTGCTGGTCTTTAATTTTAAATGAGTACAGTACATTTATGCCACCTTCATCTGGGTGAAGTTCGGTCCAGTAAATAGTTCCTTAATTCAAGAAAAGTCAAAAAAGGTTATTTTTCCTAATGTATAACCTCTAACTGCTTTTGAAAATCTCAAATAGGGACAATGAGATTTGTCCCTATTTGAGATTTGTAGATACAATGCGGACAAAATAGTTAATACGACAATTCCGAGTACACACTTTCATAGTCTTGCATGACAATCTTGGAATTTTCAAATGCCCCCCCTAAGATCTCCGGCAAACGTGCCCTAATTTCCAATGATCAATGATGCCTATATAAAAACATTAGTTGCTTATTTACTATCGGCCTGAGAACTTGTTATGACAATTTGTCAACCATATTGGTAACGTTTCCCCCAGTATAAGGCGCCCCAGTATACGGTCCAGCCCCAGTATAGGGATTGTCAATCAAGATTATGTTCTTAAGTGCCGCCAAAGCCGTTTCGGTTCGTTATCGTCGCGATGATAGATAGAAGTTATTTCAAGTCACAGCGGCTTCTCGGCCAGTAGACATTCAGCCATACACTTTCAGCAAGCGGCCATGTTGTAACAGCCGTACTTGAAAGACATCCGCGTAGCTCACCTTTAAAATATTATACCTTTAAAACTCATACAAAATATAAGTTTAGCTGTTTAAGTTTCGTTTTATTTTGCTCGTACCAAGTTTTGGTGCGACTATCGAGCCGAGTAACGTGGGAGCCTTTAGCAAGAATATAGGGCTCGCTCGTTCAGCTGACAACTACGGGGGTCAAATTGTTTCTAGGATACAGTTTTGAAAAAATCTTGACTGAAACTGTTTCGCCGGCCAATTGAAATCGGTGCACTTGCGTTTAGACTTTATTTGTTTTATTGTTTTGTGGGGTTCCTGGTGTTTAATGTTGCTTGCCTTGTTTATATGACGAGCATTGACTGGGGATTTTTATGAACTAGAAGTTAGAAGAAAGAGGGTTTCGCTATGTTCTCAAGGTTGCAAATCAACCTTTTGATTATATGCAGCATTCTGAAAATCAAGTCCACATGTCACATTGCGTTTTTTGCTTGTTCAAAAATTATCTTCCCTATCGTAACAGTCCGAACAAATCAACAAAGTGTGTTGCAGTAAGGCAATCAACAATCAATACAACATTTTGTATTTTATCATTTTATTAGTAAAAATATGTGGTATACATTACACGCTCATTTCCAACACACACTGACTCCATTAAACCATAAGCAATTAGTTTTTTAGTTATCGGTCCCTTTAGAAAATATAATTACAAAAGATATGTGTAAATGTTCCATGTCAATTAACCAAGCGGCAAATACAAAAGATATTACCAACAATAAATGTGTTAATGATTAAACCTATGTAGATCTATTACGAGACAAAAGAAATAGTAAGAATACTGAAAACACGACCTTGATTAATAACACGCTGGTTAATTACGCAAGTAAACCGTGGGAAAGGCGTTTGCGCGGCAAACTCCCTGCTTTCCGCGACACTCTCCCCCCTTGACTCACTCCGAGTCAAAAACAAGACGGGTCCGCCATAGCGCGTCGGCAGCTGCAGCTCTACGAGGCCTATTTCGTACTTCCTTTCTTTCACTGTCACCATTTCCTATATCCCCCACTTCGTCACTTGTCCCTGTTATCTCCAAAGGATAAAGTTTAGTAATTGGTCTATTAAGTAAATCTCGCTTACCTTTGCAAATCTTAACTACAGAAGCACCCCGTATCTTACCATCCTTACCGACGATTAATCTTTCGATTCTTCCAATCTTCCATTGACTTCTTTTGACATTTTCATCCTCTATCAATACTATGTCTCCTTTATGAATGTCACAATTGTCGGCTCCAGCAGCATTATGCTTTTCACGTAGTTCCCTCAAATATTCGGTTCTCCATCTCTTCCAAAAATGTTGTAATTTCCTAACTAGATAAAGGAATCGTTTACTATGCGAAGTTTCATCATCAGAATAATTAAATTCTATATGATCTGCAAGAGGTGATAATCTCCTACCAAACATTAAATGAGACGGTGTTAGTATGTCAACATTAAAATCATCCTCTTATATGTACGTCAGTGGTCGAGAATTCAAAATTCCTTCCACTTCTACTAAAACAGTATGCATTTCAACCTTATTCAAAAGAGCATTGCCAAGAATTTTTCTAAGTATACGTTTAACTAAACCAACCATTCGTTCAAACATGCCACCCCACCACGGACTTCTTTCTAGATTAAATTTCCATTCTATTCTTCTTGACTCCAACTCCCGCTGCATATCTTTATTTCTGAATATACGATTGATAGACTTGGCTGCTGCCTTAAAAGTTTTTGCGTTGTCGGATACGATTAACTCTGGCGTACCTCTTCGAGCAGTAAATCGTCTTAAGCATCTTAAGAAAGACTGAGCTGTAAGGTCTTCCACCAATTCTAAATGTAAAGCACGTGTTACACAGCATGAAAAAAGGGTGATATACGTTTTACGTGTTTTACCCTTTAACCCCTTGACATACAACGGTCCAGCAAAATCAACACCTACTTTGCTGAAAGGCGGCGACTCCTGTACTCTAAAATTTGGTAACGGTGCCATAGGTGGTGCCTTATAAGCCTTACCCTCCAATTTCTTACAGATTATACAAGGCTTGATAAGCTTCTTAATGAATTGCCTCCCCTTAGTAATCCAAAACCGAGATCTTAATTCCGTTAAAGTGATACGAAGACCCTCATGCCCCATTAACGCATGGACATGTAAAACAACGAGTTCCGTGAAATGATGGTTCTTTGGCAATATTATAGGAAATTTGCTCTCAAATTCCATATCAGAGTTTGATAGTCTACCTACACATCTTAAAATACCACTCTGCTCTTCAATGCGTAGCTGTTTCTTAAGCAATTCAAATTTTGGATCTTGTTTCAAGACTGCCTGCGCATTAATAATCCACAACCTTTCCGCAGACAAGATTTCTGGTACAGTTACAGATCCAATTAATTTTTCCTGTTTGTTCATTTTAGCTTTAAGATTATTTATGAATCGGCAGACATATGCAGTAACGCGTACAAGCTTATCATACGAACTGTACTTATTAATGTCAATGAGTTGATCAATATCCTTAGAACTCTCCTCTCTAATCAACATGGAATTGACAACCTTCTTACGTTCCACATCTACTTCAGAAGGTCTACCTAAATCAATATTTGACGGCCAACAAGACTTATCTTGACATAACCAGTCTGGACCATGCCACCATAACTCACTATCCTTCAAAGTATCAGCATAAACCCCACGCGATCCTAAATCTGCTGGATTATCTTTACCGGGACAATGTCTCCACTCTTCACTTGAAGATAACCTTAAAATTTCATTCACTCTGTGTTGCACAAACTGTTTCCATTCATTTCTGTTATTTATCCAAAACAATGCGGTTTTACTGTCAAGCCAAAGATACCTTTCCTCTATATAACAGTAACTACTTAAGGCTGAGGAAACAGTTTTAATTAGTGTTGCAAGAATTCTAGCAGACATTAATTCTAAACGCGGGATAGAAAGAGCTTTCAATGGTGCTACTCTGGTTTTTGAACATACTAGCTGACTGAAAACTCCTTCCTTAGCTTCATAAACAAAATACACGGTAGCACAATAACCCTTTAAAGACGCATCAGCAAAACCATGTAGGGAACAATGCAAAATTTTCTCAGCATTCTTCCCATACAAACATCTGGGAATAACAATAGAGCCCACATTAATTAATGAACTTAACCAATTATTCCAACGCTCTAATTTATCAGGGGGTAACTCGTCGTCCCACCCAATATTTTCGACACACAATTCCTGAAAAAGAAATTTCCCATTAATCAGAATAGGCGAAAGAACTCCTAACGGGTCAAAAGTTTTTGCAAGAAAACTTAATATTTCACGCTTCGTTACTTTCTTACCCAGTAGTTCGGATGCAATTTTCGAAAATTCGAATTGCAAGGTATCTTCACGTTGATTCCAATGAATCCCTAAAACTTTACATGAGGAATCAATATCCTTTCCCTCATTCAAGATGGTTTTCGCATACGAATTGTCGCATTCTTTTGTCTTAAAATTCAACTCCTGAATAGCCTCAGATTCAATAACCTTCGCGACTTCGGGTTCATTAGTTTTCCATTTGCGTAAATGAAAACCTCCTTCAGCCATCCTGTTCTTAACCTTATAATACAATTCCAGCGCTGCTGTTACATTCTTAGCTCCTGATGCTAGGTCATCTACGTAAAATTCATTTCTTACATGTGATACAAATTGCGGATCGACCTCTGTATATTTGTCAATATGATGACGTAAAACAGCATTGAGTAAAAATGGAGATGAATTTACTCCAAAAACTACTCTATTAAAACGATACGTCTCAATAGATGGCGACTGGGAATTTATGTCATTAACCCACAAAAAACGTAAACAATTCCTGTCTTCAGGATGCACTTCTATGTTTAAAAAGGCTTTCTCAATATCGGCGACTAAGGCGACTTGGTGATGTCTCCAAGAGACAAGAAGATCAAAAAGCAACGGATTCAAGGACGGGCCTACGTGTAAACAATCATTCAAAGAAGTACCATTGTGTTTTTCTCTACACGATGCATCGTAAACAATACGCAATTTGGTGGTCTCTGCCTCCTCCCTTATAACAGCATGATGTGGTAAATAATGAACATTGCTAGAATTATCTAAACCTACAACCTTCTCTATAATCCCCCTCTCAAGCTGGTCCTTAAAGGAGAACTGACACGCAAAAATAACTTTGGCTTATTCGATGCAAAATTTGTCGCTGATTTCAAATCTGGAAAAAGTTTTCTTCTTAGATTCGCCGTTTTTCTGATATTTGCACTTTTATCCGTCAAATACGTCACAGCCAGGACTCGGGAATTTCCCGAAGCGGAAACAAGATTATCGCCAGGAGTTGTTAAAATTCTCGGTTGACGTCACAAGTGACATGTTAACAATGCCGTTGTAAAGGCTTTCACCGCAACGGTGAAAATACAAGTGAAGTTTCGTGTTTTATTGAAAAAAGTCCGCGGTGAAAAGACAAAAAATTGTCAGGCATTTCATTTATAAGTATATAGAGGCTAGAAAATCCTAGCTACATGTCTGCTAAGACGCTTATATCCACATAAAATTTATTTTCATGCCATGATATCTTCGAACCAGCATGCTTTGAAACATTGAAAGAACCTCTAAGCTTGTGAAAAAAGGAGTCGACTTTGTTTGAAAACTGATACCGTTTCTTCAAAGTTTTTATTTTTACAATTACAAAAAAATCGCAACATGGGGGGTGGGGGGTTGAAGCAGTAGCCAAAAGACAAACGAAATCTAGTGGAGACAGCGGTAAAAGCGATCCTGCAACCTGCTTTGGGTGCAGAAATATGAATTCAAGAAAAAACCTTGGTTGATGGGAGCTGCGAGTGTGACTAAATAATAATTTCACTGAACTTGATTATTGTATTTTAACAGAGGTTGAGATACTAGGGAATAACCTAGTCTTGCAAAAAGCCCATCCCCCACCAAAGTCAAAATTGCTTGCAAAAGAATATAATGCGCCAGTTGATATTCCTATGACAGCTAAACAGCATTTTCTTCGACTAAGAAATCAAGTTTTTGACTAAGAGCTAAGAGCCTATTTCGTAAATCCAGATCTTTCGACTGCCAGGTAACTTATCAGTTCCCGAAACCCTTCACGCCGGGTGAAAATGGCATAAAATCCGCACAAGTCGACTTTTAACCCGCCTTTACTATTCAATATCACTATACAGTTAACGCGTTTAAAACATTGAAAAACAATCATAGAATGTTATATTAACAATTAATAACTTGCAGTTCCGTTTAGGGCATCATGGGCATTTTAGCCAATTTAGGCCATACAGACAAAGCAGTCTGGCTAAAGACGCCTCAATCTGAAATAAAATTCTAGTTTTACGATACCTGATCTCATTTAGATTGTAGCAATAGCATTATTTCTAATAGAAATTCCATATCAGTTTGTACTTCCAGTCTGTTCTTTGTTTACAATATCGTCACTGTTGAGCCATGGGACGACTGTCTGCCCAAGCGGCAACGCTGGTTGGTAGCAAAAACTCAGACGGCTGAAACTCTCCATTTGTTTCGAAATCAGTGTAATAAAACTCCGATTCAGAGTCCCAAACTATTGAAAAAGTCAATTATGTGTCAAAAATCCAAAATTAGCTCCTTTCACATGCACAAAATAAACATTTGTCCGCAGCATTTTGTTAAAGGTTTCTATAGAGAAACACAATACGTGCTGAGAACATGTCACTTGTGACGTCAAAGATGATCGTCCACTCGTGACGATTTTCGCCTCGAGTCTCAAGTTGTCGGAACAATTGTCGTTTCTCAACTTAAAACGCCTGTATTTCAAAAACGGTAACTGTGATTTAAAAAATTTTTTCGATCCTGGAATTTGCTTGTCGCAAACTACCGTTTTAGCCAAACTTATTTTTGCGTGTCAGTTCTCCTTTAATAATATTGTCATACTCTTGCAATACTTCAGGGCTTTTCTTGAGTTTAGATAATTGCCCCTTTAATCTCGCTACACTGACACCGTAATTAGTTGGAAGGGGTTTATGGGCTTCCTTCCATGGCAATTTAGTCGAGTAACGCTCGCCTGTAAATTCGATATTATCCACAATATCTTCATGAACATCAGTTGTAGGCCGTACTCCGACAGAATCTAAATCCCATAGTTTGTGGATCTGATCCTGTAAACTGGCCTTATCATTAAACACATTAGTTTCCTTATCCGATACAAAATTGATATTGACATTGCTGACAGAAGTAACATCAACGATCTCACCTTTAACTGAAAGTGGTCCTGAAAGAACCCAACCCAACCTTGTTCGTACGGCGACCGGCTCGTTCACACCTCCTTTTCTCGTTTCGTCCTCCATAAACCGCCACATGTAATCTGCACCGATCAGAATTTGTATGCTTAGTTGCTCTTCTTTCGAATCAACGTCTGAAAACCAAATGTCCTTCAGATGAGCAAAATCCTTCTTTACGATCTCTAAATGTTGGTTTTCCAGCTGTGAGATGGAATCTACAACACAAGCTTCAAATGGGATGTTATACTTCTTATCTACAGACGACAAAGTGATTTGAACAATGTCCTTTGCAGAAACATCTACATTAGTCTCACCAAATCTACATATACGCAAATTCTCCTTACGAGAAGGAAAAATGCCTGCTTTGTTCACAACATTGGAGGTAACAAAGGACCTGTGACTTCCCCCATCAAAAAGTACTCGCACTTTCACTTTCCTCGTTCCATTAACATAACCTTGCGCGGTTTGGAGAGCTACCCTCCCCCCACATTCAACACTATCTACGCAAGTATTCGTGTTCACCTTTCCGACATCCTTACACGCAGTAGAATTAGCATTACCTTGTTCACATAAGGCACTATGGTGTCTACCCTTACAAATATTGCATGAAATATTATTTCTACATTTGAAGGATAAATGACCCTTTGCTAAACAAAGAAAGCAACGACCATATTTTTTCACAATATTTTTACGTTCACTAAAGTCCTTTACATTCTGACAATCAATTTCTTCATGAAATTTTAAACAAAAGGCGCATCGATGGTCCTTTGCAACGCTGTGCAAGGCACTCGATGTTCTCACCCAATCTTTGCCTTTTCCACTAGCAATCATTGACTGCATTCCAGACGAACCAGCAAGGTTTGGCTTCAAGATTGAAACGTGCGACTCTCGTACTTCAAGCTCGTTTCTCAACACTTCCAAAAAAGACGAAATGGGTAAATCTTCAGAGCCCTTCACCGCTCGCAACATACTCAATCGAACCGCTTCTGGCAATTTGTCGAGCAGCAATGGAACGACAACACAAGAATACGTGGTCTCATCTACCATCATAGAGTGCAGCCCTCGAAAATGTGTCTCAGCCATATCGTAGAAATGTCTAAGACGATCCAAATCGCGCTCTTTATAAACAGGTTGCAAATTCATTAGCTCATTGATATGCGATCTTTTTATCACTACTGGCTTTGCGAACCTTTGTTTCAATAAATCTACTGCAGCTTCATAATTAGCTTCAGTTAAGGAAAACCCAGCAATAACCTTTTTCACAGGCTCGTCTAACAGATAGCGTAAATAGGTAAATTTGTCCACTTGACATAGTTCCTCATTTTCGTGAACTGACGAGGGAAATGCGTCCCAAAACTCCTGCCAATCATACGGTTTACCGCTGAATTTTCGCATCTCCAATTTAGGTAACCTTGCCCGTACCTTTCTAGTATTGAAAGTGGCTGTAGAACTTAGACTGTCAATGGAACCACTGCGTTGTAACTTATCATCCAATCGACCTTGGATTTGTATTATAGCAGCCTGAACTTTTGATCTAAACTGTCCCGCTTCTTTGCCTTCCTTTACACAATCATCGGCTTCTCCTTCCTCACTTATTAACCCCAATATCTCGTCGTCCAATTTATCAAGCTTCTTCTGCTTTTCCTTCAGCTGTGACTGAATCATTCTTAAATCTGTTTCACTCACGTCGTTTCCATTACCGTCCTCTATGATTTGCAATGCAAATTCTCTATGCGCCAATCGAACGTTCTTTCTCCTATCTATCACCGACATATTTTCCACAAACAAAACTTACTCCAACACACTATCCGGGCGGTGCCTCCACTGTATCGTAACAGTCCGAACAAATCAACAAAGTGTGTTGCAGTAAGGCAATCAACAATCAATACAACATTTTGTATTTTATCATTTTATTAGTAAAAATATGTGGTATACATTACACGCTCATTTCCAACACACACTGACTCCATTAAACCATAAGCAATTAGTTTTTTAGTTATCGGTCCCTTTAGAAAATATAATTACAAAAGATATGTGTAAATGTTCCATGTCAATTAACCAAGCGGCAAATACAAAAGATATTACCAACAATAAATGTGTTAATGATTAAACCTATGTAGATCTATTACGAGACAAAAGAAATAGTAAGAATACTGAAAACACGACCTTGATTAATAACACGCTGGTTAATTACGCAAGTAAACCGTGGGAAAGGCGTTTGCGCGGCAAACTCCCTGCTTTCCGCGACATTCCCCAAGAACTACACCTCGGTTGTGGGAGACACGCGCGGGGCCTTCACCCCCGGGTCAGACATAGAGAATTCTCAGAGTAGCGCGGACCTCTGTGCACTTTTGCATAAATTTTGCCTCTTGTATGACCGATTATACCTTTAAAACTGATACAAAATATAAGTTTAGCTGTTTAAGTTTCGTTTTATTTTGCTCGTACCAAGTTTTGGTGCGACTATCGAGCCGAGTAACGTGGGAGCCTTTAGCAAGAATATAGGGCTCGCTCGTTCAGCTGACAACTACGGGGGTCAAATTGTTTCTAGGATACAGTTTTGAAAAAATCTTGACTGAAACTGTTTCGCCAGCCAATTGAAATCGGTGCACTTGCGTTTAAACTTTATTTGTTTTATTGTTTTGTGGGGTTCCTGGTGTTTAATGTTGGTTGCCTTGTTTATATGACGAGCATTGACTGGGGATTTTTATGAACTAGAAGTTAGAAGAAAGAGGGTTTCGCTATGTTCTCAAGGTTGCAAATCAACCTTTTGATTATATGCAGCATTCTGAAAATCAAGTCCACATGTCACATTGCGTTTTTTGCTTGTTCAAAAATTATCTTCCCCAAGAACTACACCTCGGTTGTGGGAGACACGCGCGGGGCCTTCACCCCCGGGTCAGACATAGAGAATTCTCAGAGTAGCGCGGATCTCTGTGCACTTTTGCATAAATTTTGCCTCTTGTATGACCGATTATACCTTTAAAACTCATACAAAATATAAGTTTAGCTGTTTAAGTTTCGTTCTGTTTTGCTCGTACCAAGTTTTGGTGCGACTATCGAGCCGAGTAACGTGGGAGCCTTTAGCAAGAATATAGGGCTCGCTCGTTCAGCTGACAACTACGGGGGTCAAATTGTTTCTAGGATACAGTTTTGAAAAAATCTTGACTGAAACTGTTTCGCCGGCCAATTGAAATCGGTGCACTTGCGTTTAGACTTTATTTGTTTTATTGTTTTGTGGGGTTCCTGGTGTTTAATGTTGCTTGCCGTGTTTATATGACGAGCATTGACTGGGGATTTTTATGAACTAGAAGTTAGAAGAAAGAGGGTTTCGCTATGTTCTCAAGGTTGCAAATCAACCTTTTGATTATATGCAGCATTCTGAAAATCAAGTCCACATGTCACATTGCGTTATTTGCTTGTTCAAAAATTATCTTCCCCAAGAACTACACCTCGGTTGTGGGAGACACGCGCGGGGCCTTCACCCCCGGGTCAGACATAGAGAATTCTCAGAGTAGCGCGGACCTCTGTACACTTTTGCATAAATTTTGCCTCTTGTATGACCGATTATACCTTTAAAACTCATACAAAATATAAGTTTAGCTGTTTAAGTTTCGTTTTATTTTGCTCGTACCAAGTTTTGGTGCGACTATCGAGCCGAGTAACGTGGGAGCCTTTAGCAAGAATATAGGGCTCGCTCATTCAGCTGACAACTACGGG
>NW_027018682.1:7189151-7482990 GCF_013076305.1 Rhopilema esculentum | reverse complement strand
ATAGAAAACAATTAACTCGAAATTCCTCAATATAAGCAAGAATGTGCGATTTCAGAAGACAACATTCCAGTTTTTCTTTAAAAACTCCTTATGGAACAATATAAAAAATCATTTAAAGTTTAACTGATAGATCATTTCTCACCTGGATTTCGAGGGTCGACTCTCAAATCGTGAAATGAAATAGAGCTACTGCTCACGACTTTGCTGCTCAAAGGGCTTTTCCAGCTTCCATAAGGTGCTGTCTTCCCGTCTGAAGAAGACATTGCAACTTAAATTCTTAAAAACTAAATAATATCTAAAAATGTGAAACTAATTCTACTTGGGCAAAACTCCTCAGTCACAACTGTGACCCTGGCCTTTTGACCTGAAACCTGAACGAGGTTCCTTTTCAATAGGATAAAGGTGTGGTTAGATGATAAATACGAAAAGAACAAAGTTTTTCTTGGTATTCATTGAGGGGGAGTTAGCCTATATTTGGACATGGGAAAGAGGGGGCTCTCAAGTTTTAGATGATGCCCGACGAGGTGAAGGTGACAAAAATAACGGTCCCTAGCCTCAAATTAAATATGTTCTTTACATGCTACCTCCTACTTTAAAAGAACTAGCACCAGTAATGGCAGCGACTAGTTCCTTTTAGGACTAGTTCCTTTTGTAATTCATTATTACATTTTGACATATGTATTTGAGCAGAAACCTTTTGAAGCAGGCCCGGAAGAATAACGGGGCGGCCTTCCGCCTTTCCAAAAGCAACTTTCTAATGAGATTTTTGTTCCTTTTTTCGTTTCAACCGTGTATAAACAGTTACTGTTGGTGCTACTCTTTCACTTGCCCTTCTCGTTCCTTAAAAATTCAATTTACACCTTACGATGTCTTATACGTTTCAATAGACAAAAATTATATACTTTTGTTTTGAGTTTCAATTATTATTCAATGTCTTTTTTTATTTAGCTTTTCGACGAAGCTCAAAATTAGGGGGCAAAATTAATTTTTATGATTTAACCAGGGTATTTTATAAGGATTTGGAGTGGTGAGGCATTTTTCAAAAGGGCATACACGCTCACCTTAAGAAATTGTACGTGGTTTAAGGACGGGTGCTTCCAGGGATATAGTGATGGGGGGTCCAAGGGGCTACCCCCTCCCCTTGTTAATGCAAAAATATAACCAATTTATACTTTTGCTATCGTTTCAGCAACATTATGTGCAAGAGCCCTCGTTGCTATTTTGATAGCACTACACCCCTGTATGCTTCGGATTGTTATGTGCTTCCGCTTACGCTAAAAATCCTTGCTTGTTGCAAGGGCCAGATTCAGGGTCTTTTTGAACATACTAACTAGGGGGGGGCAATAACCCCTAAATCCGCAGTGACTTTTCATTTCTTAAACAATAGGCTATTGACCTACTCTTTATTTAAACAATGGTTTGCCCCCATAGCTAAATTCTCTTGAAAAAGGCTATGACCAGATTTCTTTGTCCTGCAGTAAATTTCGCTTCCATTACTTATCTTGTTATCTTCTTTACCGTAAAGTTAAAACTGAATATTGAAAATGGGGGTTTCAATAATTTTCAAGTGACCTGAAGGGTGTGGCACCAAAATCAAATTAGTATCTAGCACCCCACCTCAATCATTGTTGCTTAAATCTGTCTTTGATAAAGGAGCATAGGATTATAAAATTCTTTACACAAGAATTACTAGAGAGATATAGCTACACGTTTTTCTAACAGAACAAATGGCGGGAAGCCAAAAGAAGACAGTGGCTGCCCCATTATTTGCAGGATCGCAATTACCGACTGAACTATGATGCTTAAGTCACCAGAACTTTCCGTTTTAAAATTTTGTCATAAACTCTTTTCCTTACCTTTACTTCTGTCAAAGAATAAGTTTCCTAAAATTCGTTTACGTTATTTTTTAGGCATTTTAAAGGAATTTTTAGCGGTGAGGACATTTTTCAAAAGGACCCAGGCTTGTTCAAGGGGTAGAAGTTAATAATTTAGTTAACGGTATGGAATTGACATCTTTCCGTTGTTTGCAATTTATTAGATTTAAGTGATCAGTGAATCTCTGACTGATCACACGATTAAAACATACAGGCACAGCGCAAAATCTCGATAAAATTTGAGCCTTGCTATTATTCTCAGTTAATTCAAATTTGAGTCTTGATATCATAACACTGCCATCTTTGCCAAATTCCTCTTTGTGACTGAGCCACACCAATCTAGGAAAGTAACTGATTTTCCCTTGTCCCTGGACTCATTTGTTTATTATCCACAGAAAATATGCTGGTGTCTGTTTGTGAGCAATTTTTTCGCTGCACATTTTCAAAATTTTCAAACATTTGGGTGCTACCTTTTGAAAACTTTGGTGACCACACCTATTGAGCTAACTGTATGGGAAATTATCGAATTAAACCAGCTCTCACTCAAGCTTTACAAAAGATTTCGACGAGGAAAAGTTATCTAGGTCTAAACAGATTTTCGAGAACAAAGATCTCAAAGGAGAAAATGAAAAACAAAACAAATCAGATAGTTTCTAGATATTAAATTCGATAAACTTTTAGAGAGATTTTATAGATTATGATCATTGTTACTGTTATGCTCTCGTTTTTAATATCATAATGCTCTTTTATAAGCTTTATGTGTCTACTGGTAGTTGCTGCAATTTCACTTATTCACTACCAAATCTTCTTTTTTAGCTTTCTCACTGCACAAAATTTGAGTTTATCATTGCCCAATTGCGATTTATCACTGCACAAATTGGTTGTCACTGCACGTTAAAATAAACACTTGCTTTATATTTCATGTAAAAACATTTAAAAAAATAGGCCACGCCCTTGGTACTGTCAGGACACGCCGTTTTACCAACAGGGGACGCTGATTTTACTGATTGCGAACGATTTGCTGATAGAAATGAAGGATTGTTTGGGTTGAATAGACTGACTTCAAAAAGGTTGGATGAGGGGAACTTTTTGCGATTTTTACTTTGCAAAATAATATCCCAACTTTCCAAAGCTTTTTAATCTTTTTTATGTTCATATTTTGTTGTTATACTGTGTTCGACTTCTTGCACTTAATATTCTATGCTAAAACCTTGAAAGACTTTTCAAACGTCCTCAAATTCTATCCAAATTTATGTGGCATAAGCACAGTAACGTGTTCTTGAATATCGTCTGGAGGCCTCTAGAGAAACGGGGGGCTCCTTACTTAGTTTGCCACCATCATCTTTGATGGCACAACCTTGATATCATACGTTGGCGAAATATTGGGGGTGGACTACCACCCACCCAGTCCCCCGGCTCCAGCGTGCCTGTATACTGCAGCACTCCAATAAGGAAGGCCTTTCAGTCCGCCCCTGCGCACGACTGGAGGCAGTTTCAAAACTACAGAGCCACATCACAAAAAATACTTGGCCAAAATTGTAAATCGTTCCTTTCGAGAAGAGGGACGAGTTTCCCTCAGTCTCCCCACCGCCGTGGCGCCCCTATTGCTTTTTGATAAAACGCATTGGTGTGTCTGATGCCAGAAATACAAAACATTAATAATTTACCCCTGTTTACAACACACTTGTTTAGAAGGTACGTCCGGTTATTGCGTACTTAGTCTTCGACCCCTCTAAACAAATTCCCTCGACTGAAACGTACTTTTTGCATCTTCTTTCTTTAAAAATAGTTCCGTCTTTGTGCCAGTCAACTGGGATTTACATCATACTATTGTTTCATCGTTTCTTCATTGATTCAAAAACTAATATGTTGTCAACTTCTAGAAAAACTTCAAAACGGCTCACGCAGGCAGTACAGTAGCCCCTTTGTCGAAAAATCCCTGCATTGTCGGGAATTTTGCAGAATACTTTGTCTATGATCCCTCTAAAAAAATTCCCCCGGCTAGAACGTACTTTTTGCGTCTTCATTGTTTAAAAATTGTTTCGTCTTTGTACAAGTCAATTGGGATTCATATCATCCGTTTTTCATTGTTCAAAACTTATATAGTTCCAGCTTCTAGAGAAACAATAAAACGGCTCACACAGTCAGTAGGGAGCCCTTTGAAGCTTTGTCAAAAAATCCCTGCATTGTCGGAATTTTAAGAAAATATTTACCTTAGCATGGGCTCCGACACATTTTGGAAAGTCGGGGGAGGGGGGGCAAGACCAAAATTAACACCCATAACTATAAATTTTGAAAAAAAGCTCTATTCTTTTGCAAAAAAGTGGGAGGCCCCCAGCCCCTTCATCCATGGTCATGCTTAGCAACCCTCTCCCCCGCCTACTTCAAAAATTCAACTCCCGCTGGAATCCTGATGGCAATTTTCTTCGGACTAGGATTCGGTACGTAGTTAATCGCTTCCGGTAACACAAACACAAATGACCCCTCCTACAGTAGATTGATTACTTCCCCTACAGTATTGTTTTTGGTCATACACCATTGAGCACAGACAAAGGGATGTGATTTATCATCGCAGGTATCTGACATTTGCAGTTAGGTGTTAAGCATGATATCGGCCTAACTGTTGGACCTCAAAACATCCCCAGCAGATAGATGTGACTGCAGATGCAATTCTTCTTAGTAAAAGCAAAATGAAGGAAAATAAAGTTTAAGAGAAAATTCCTTCACCCACTTCCCAATTACAAAAAAGCGAAAATAATATATTTGGGCATCTTTTTTATAAACATCCTGTAAAATCAGGAGTTCTCTGTTGTTCAGAATAACATGCTATTCTGCATTTATGTGACAGTTGAAGAACAGAGATCTGCAAAATTATAGTTTTATCGCCTCTCCAGTACAACCTGTTCAACAAACCTGATCTTCTTTTATGCTGCAAAGATTCAATGTTTTCCTTTCTTGTTAACCCAACGCTCAAGCCAATTGCTGTAGATGCAACAACTAACAATAAAATTCCAGCAATTATCAATCTAGTTTTCTTCTTCCGTGGTGTGAATGAGTTTTCTTCGTTTTCAAACTCTTCCGTAACTGGGACACTTTTTGCTTTAACAGTCATACTGTCGAAGACTAGGGTCTTATAGCAAAGAAACGTCTGCACTCACAACACGGCTGTAAACTGTGAATGCACTCTACACTTGCCGCTATCTTTCCTTTTTGCTGTTTCTCTGGTTAAAGTGAAGTCTCAGCGGGTGAAATACAGCCAAAAAATAGATGCATCGATCGAAAAGATGATTTACTGTCTGTTTTGAATATATTCCGAAGCGGCCTCGTTTGCATCAGGCGGTTCTTCGGCAGATTGGCATGCCGATACAGTAAACAAGGGCAAACTTTGAACGTTTTTCCATTCATGATCTATTTACGATTGATTACACACGAACTTTGGCAGCTGACGATGACGAGCAAAAAACTATTTGATTGAATCTACTACTGTTTACTCAAACTTGGAAACAGGGGGCTACAAAATCTTGGCTACACCAGTTCGTTGCAAGCAATTAGTGCCCAATTCGTAAAGCCGTTTTGCAGCCCACTCCTGTGACTGTTTCTATAGACATGAAATAAGCTGCTGTAATCGCGATTGTAAACAATTTTAAAGGATTTTTAGCCTTAAGTTACAAAATTCTGAAAAACGAATTACTGATCTTGGCGAATTTACTGGATTCTGTTAACCGCTGCAACCTAGTCGGTAGCACTGCATTCCATAAGTTTGCCATTAACAATTAATCACCTTCAACATCGACACAATTTTAAAAATAAACAAATCTTTTTTACCTTTATTTCGCTAACAAGATAATCGTTCTGTCGCGAGATTGGCTGGGCACTGGCAACACAATAACAGAACTTGAATTAATTTCAAAAACGTAGGTCATCAGTCTTCCGTATTCATATCTTTCGTTTTGCTAATAAAAAAGCAGCCCGTTCATATTGCTCAGCCTTTATATAAACGTACTGTGAAAAAGAGATAACAGAAGCGGGAGCACATGGTGCTGCACCCCCAATTATCAATCAATGTATTTTAAAACCATCTACTAAATCGTTTCATCCCCCTCCCAAGCCCCCAGTCTGCAGTGCGCTCCAAAGTCCCGGATATGAATAAGATTAGTATCCACACTTCTGTAGATGAAGCAAGCGAGCTTTGTAGTTAGATTTACACGGGGATTCAAGTCAGAACCAAGATACTTCTGTCCTACTATCTCAGGTTCCTAATAAACGCCCCCTATTAATCTTTAAAACATTTTCCAATTTAGGGCCTCCCGCTCTAGTAAGGACCACCCCCCCAACTTAAAAATTTCTTGGTTATTGACCTTGAAAGTCTACTGGACATATTACCGGATTTTTGTTGACCAAAACGAAAACGTATAGTCATTCGAGTAAATACAGCAGGGAAGCATCAACCTTCTCGCAGTCTTGTCAGAAATGATTGCCAGTGGTTCTAATCCGACTATGACTTTCTCAAACCTCACAGTTCAAACGCAACCAACCTGCAGGAACTCTGCTTGAAACAATGAGCTGGTTTTTAAACAGGGGCAGTTGACCTCTAACGAAGCAACAAATCTTGTATGAAAAACACTGGCATACTATTTTAATTCATAATAATTTTATTTACAAATGAATTGTTCTGAAAATTATATGAAACTTTTGGCTAATTTTGCACTTTTGTAGTCGGCACGCAGTTGTATGAATTGTTGTAGAATAGCTTTGTCAAGACCAGCCTGGATAAAAAAATAAAGACACTGAGAAATTTTTGAGCACACAGAGAACACAAAATAGCTTAGAGTTCCAAAAAGAAGTTAGTAGTTAGGTAGTTAGGTCAGAAGTTAGGTAGCAAAAAGAAAATACAATAATGATATCTAGAAAGTAAAAGTAGCTCTGTAATGCATTTAAACTTTTCATAAAACTTTTAGAGGTTCATAAAAATCCATTTAAATTGGCTACAACATTGGCGGATGTTTAAGATCGTAGTACAGAATATTACCTTTGCCAAACCCATCAACATTTTATCAAAATTTCTTGTAAAATGGGCAAGAGTGAGGATGCATCAATAGTTTGTTTATTGGAGCTTAACGGGAAAAAGGTATTTCCATCAGGGAAGAAATTTTCCAGCAACAGACTTTTCATTTCCACTGCCGTCTTCTGACAGGCATACCAAAAGCAAAGTTTTTCGATCGATTCGCGGAAGGGAACACAGTAAAATTTAGAAATGTTCAAATGACTATCATTGAAAATGCTTGTTACTATATTTTCTGGTTTAACCATCACAGCGAAGACAAAAACGTGAAAAAGTGATAATTTAGAGGCATCGATCAGAGCCTTAGAAAAGAGTTTAATCAGCCGAACTTACAAACTGTTCATTTGTGCAAACATCTTTGAGGTTTTCAGGACGAACAATGCAGAGATCCATGAGTGAATACATAGTGGCAAATAAGCGATCAAGAAGTTGGATTTTGAAGTCTTTTACAACATGTCGATATTCGTTGATGTCAAAAAGGGCTGTCATTGCACCTGCAAAAATCGATTATTTAAAAAAAAGCACACAAATGCAATGTCAGCTACGAATGAGGGACATAAATTAAATTTGATAACAGGGCTAAATAAGTCTTATATCCTTTTTTCAGACACATTATTGTCATGAAAAGTACAAAAACTTCTCACATCCTCCATTTCTGTTGCAGCATTTTGAATGGGAAGCCCTGCTTTAAATCTTTCCATTCAAATACAATTGACAATCGCAGATATTCAATATCAGACATCTCCTATGGTAATCCCACATGTAACTTCCTACTAAAGACTCACGATCAACTGTCAGCGTCAGATAACAGCATAAGCAGAATTCTGGTCAAATTTAATCTCCTCTTTAAGTTCAAAGACGTAAGTTGCATATTTATATCAAGTCAATAGGGGTGGATTAATCTCATGTTGATAGGAAACAACAAAAATTCTGGAATAATAAATTCACGACAAAAAATAGATGATTATTTTCGGATTAAAAGCATCTTGCTCCCCCCACTGGCAATGACATTCCTTTTCTATTAGGTATTTCTCTCAAAAAAAGACTTCTGGTTGCTGGCAACTAGATTCTGATACGAGTGGCGTAGTGCTATTAAAATAAGAAGGGATGTTCATGTACAAAACATTGCAAAGAACAACTCCAAAACTAGAAATTTGACGATTTTCTGCATCAACAGGAGGGTCTCAGCCCCCCTAAGCCTCCTAGCACTACACCCCTGCCTGGGCAGCAGCTAAAGTTTCGAACACGTAAGATCTGAATCAAAATTGCCAGTTACTATTTTGCTGAAAAATAAAAAGTTAATGATTTTTAAATGGAGGTACGTACCACTACTCGTGTAAACAAACTGGCTAAAGTGATCAAGCAACACCCTGTGGAATCTGACCCCAAACTCAGTAAGAACAACTTCGCGGTTCTTGCCGTCAAGGGAATCTTTAATGCCAGGAACGGTACCTTTGAGGTAGCTGCACACTTTCTTGCAAGCCTGCAACGATTTAAGTTGTATACGACTTGAAAGGTATCATCATTTTACAAAATTAATATATTATCTATTCAATAAGCATTTGCTGAATTCTTGTGCGCATATGCACCGCACTCCAGCCAACGGCATATTATAATCAGTGGCGTAGCGTGACTTTTTCAACTAGGTATTCTCTATTAAACAAAAGGGTGGGGCAGGGTGTGGCTTGCTGGAAATAGGAGGGATAATAGAAGGATTAAAAGGACTAGCTATTGACAATTTATCTAATTTTCTTTCTGGTTCGGTTGGCAAGTACTGCACTGTCAGGGCATTACTATGATGAAAACAATACTTTGCTAAAAAACTCAACGCAAATATACTCTTCGAACTCATTCATTGCATCAAAATACCACTAACCATTTCATCAAAAGTAATTCAAATCAAAACGTATCATTGAAAGTCAGTAAAATTTTGCTAGTCGAAATATGTCCCAATAGTTGTTGTTGAATCCTCTAAAATTTGTACTGATTTAAAGAGGAAGTAACTGTAAACACCTTCTCTTGATACCTTAATACAAAAGGGCTTTCGAAAGGTATTCACATAGGGCATTACACGAGTTATAAATAGTTTGTGGTATGCAGTGGATGCAGTCTAGACTTTTTCTTCATGGCTTAGTCGTGATATTTTCAATACAAGTTGATTGAAAGAATCGAAGGTAATGAGACGAGACTGCACAATAATGCAACTAAATGCGCTCGAATAATGCAAACAAAATAGGCCAACAATATAACTGAATACACCAGGCAACTATAAGGATATTATCCAGGCCTATCTGCATTCACTTTAATTCTATCACATAATACAAACAGAAGCATCCCTGATTGACAAGCAATAACAAAATTGGCATTTCAAGAGGCACAGATCTGAGTTAGCATAGCATTATGTAGAAGCCTACCTTTCCTTTCCACTTTGCTGTTGGTAGGTTAAGATTAGGGGTCAAATGAGAGAATGATTATTAAACAGTAATACGGACACTGCAATAGCTTTGAATGAAGTCATGTTTACTGTTTTCGATGAAGATCCACCACTCCAACAGCTCCGACGTCCATTAACTGTTTACATCGATCTCAAAACGAGACTTTTTTGAACCAACTTTGAGGCTGTACGCTGCATATTTCTCAGCGTACAAGACCATTGTTTTAGCTGATTAACGGCAAATATTATTCATGGAAAGGAGCATTTTGATTGGTTAAAGTACCGTCTAGGGTATTCACTGCGTATTCATGACCGATCTCTATTCAACATGAAGTAACTCAATCTTCAAAATTAGCTTCAAAGTTCTCCCAGCTTCTCTATGCTTCGCAGCGTTATTGTTTCCATGAATTTCGTGATATTTTGTACTTATACAAAATGTAGAATATCGAAGGCAACGAATTCAACCAGAATCAATAGCCCCAAAACATTTTTTAGTTATTACAATTATACGTCGTATTAATATTTTTTCTGAGAAATCTCAGGGTATTCACTGAATACCTTGAATACCCGGACGCTACGCCACTGATTATAATTTAAAAAATACTATTTAAACTGACACTTTATCTATCACAGCTGTCAACAGAGCAATAAAATATTTCAATGAAATACTTGAACAGGAAATTCTCTAAGCTTCGAAGCTAAACACACCTATAACTCGCAATTTACACATGTTAGGTACAAATGTATCTTTTCACCTCATTTGTATGAAGAATATAAATTTTAAGATGTAAAATAGATCCCAAACACACTCAAATATACCAATTTCTGTTCACTAAAATCACACAAATATTTAATTTTCAATCTACTTTGAAATAAACAATAACTGCCTCTTGAAGCTGTTTTATCATCCTGCCCATTGCGCAGAAAACATTTCTACATCTAGATAGAATAGCCATTAGAGAGTGGTGAAATATATGACAATAAATGACAAGAGGAAGAAACATGATGCATATGATACCGTTGTCTGACCCGCCATGAAATTACCATCGGATTCGTCACTCTTGAAGTCCGTTTTCTTCTGCTCGCTGTTCAATACGTGTTTTGTGTAGCCAGCGATGCAAAGCAAAATTCTGTCACAATAAAGCAAAATTTCCTCACAGTCAAAGATCATGCGCGAAAATGAATCAATCTGAAAGCGTAACATAGTAGTTATATTCGAAATCAGATGAGCAACAGATAGGATCACTACAATTCGCAAAAATCTATTTAGCAAACATTATATCTTTTATCGTTAGAAACAATCGAAATCGACTTATAGATGCATTGATCAGTTGTTTTAAGAGAATGGCTCACTTTTCAGTCCCTTGATCCAATTTACTCTCCAATTTTTCGATTAAAAGCTTTTTCTTTTGGGCACACTCACTGTATACTGGGGAAGATCTGAAAAGGAAACATCACTTTTTAACATTTTTGATTTAATTATACACTTTACACCAAAAGATTGTACAGCTCTGCCTATGCAGATCGAACACTTTTTGACAGACCTGTAAACAGCAATTTTTATTTCATGAAATTGACCTCATATGGTTTAAGATATCTTGAAAATAGGTTCCGGGGTTTTATCGTCATCAGGCAAAGAGTTGCTCGGGCAAAATGAGACACTTCAACATATAAAGGCATCATGACACATCATGGAAGAGAGAGAGTTAGATATCTGATTTTGATGTTTTGCTGCCATTTGTAGCTTCATTAGCCTGCGTGCAGACTTGACTTTCCGTTGCGAAGGAGAGCCAATACTGCACGTTACAAGTTTCGTCCTGGCTCTCCTTCGCAACGGAAAGTAAAGTTTACACGCAGGCTATAGCTTCATGTGACTGGCATCAAATGCAGTTATTTTTATTTGGTCAAAACAGAAACCTTGTCATGTGTCACAGGTATTACAAAGGTAAAACCAATCTTCAGCAAAAACTGAAAATGGTTAACCTGAAAATTTTGCACAATTTCCATCATGTAGTTTGATCTACGATGTCTGGAAACCATGACCAGCGATCGCCCTAACCATCCACAATAATTCTTAAGAAATATTTCCTGGAAACGTTCCACATACGCTGCCGTTGGACTACATTGACAGAGAGCAAGGACCTGTTCTTACAAAATCTACTTTTATCTTCAAAAACTACACAACGTGATGCGTCGAGCAAAGAAATATAACATCACAAGAAATATGTTCAAGATCTTCTCATTAGTAGATTGGTCCATTTTTTCACGTTATTTACTTATCTATTGACGCACTAAGCTTCTCAATTGCTAAAATTTCATTCCTCTATTGACATAAAATATATATTGAGTAGCTTCAGAAACACATCATTTCTTGCCTGGCTTCCGAATAAATTTTAAAACTACTTGCTACCATATATCTAAAAGATTCTTAACTTCCCTTGACCTTCTTTAATTTGAATGTAGCATTTGATTTAAAAAATGGGTCTTACCCAATAGGTCTCAGAACAAAATCTGTGAAATGCTTCTCCATTAGATGAAATATGGTGTTGGCCTCATGCAACACTTTCAGAAACAGCAGGTCAGGTGGCGATTTTGGTTCCGAAACAGGTAGAACTAAAAAAACAAGTAAATCGGATATGATTCTTTTTCTCATAAAAACATGCCAAGATATACGTTGTATGAAGGGTGAATCGCACTGGAAGAGTAATAAAAATAGTAGAAATTAACCGTGTCTTTAAAACATGACTCGCTATGCTGAAATTAAAGGACACCATAATTAGGCCGTTCGCCGGATGCCCTGAATCTTGCAGGTCAACTACAAGAGCTTCTACCATTATGGATTTAGATGTATTTAGATGTTTTTTGCAAGCAAGGTTTTTACAAAGAAGAGGTTTAGACAGAAATCAGGGGAGGATAGCTTACAAGCAGAAAGGAGAGGTGTCATTGAAAATTGTTCCTGCGTCTTTCTCCCCTGTAAACTGTGAAACCCATGAAAATCTAGAGCACATCAAACAAATAGCATTTTCAAAAGAACGTATCTAAAGAAAAAAGGCGGAATTAGATTGCTTGCTTCGCTGCTGGATGCTGACATCTATCAATCCCATTGGAGAAGTTCCGAAATTCATACTGTTTCATCACTGACAAATTGACATTACATATGGCAGTTTAGAAAATATCTTTTGCGTTTGATGTCGATAGCTTAAAACGCAGCTCTTGCAACAAAATCGATCATTTATGTGTATATTTTAATAATAACAAATTATTTAGTCTTATGTATTTACAGTTTAGCAATTGCAGAAAAATGTTCTTCGGTTGATTTGGCCTAATTCACGATTTGGCTAAAAAATGAATCATTTCTGAAACATGTAGATGCATGCATTTTGTATCCAAAACAATCAAGGTAAAAGTGCCGTTATAAATATGAATAACTTTAATCCAATTTAAAACTTGATATCCGAATAAATCCATGTAAATGTGATTGTATTGGAAGTGGCTATATTGATACCACCGGAAATAATCTCTATTCAGAATACAAGGTGTAATTTCTAGCATCAAGTATTTTTTAAAGATTTATTTGAATCTAGAATTCGTGTGGTAATTTGATAAGAAGTATATTTTGCCGCCCGGACACATGTAAAATTTCATACTGAAAGAAAAACTTTTTGAATAACATAATACCTTGCAATGTCATGTCAATAGCATACTCAAAGTGATCCTCGCCGAGATATTTCAGAAGAATCTTGAAAATTTTGCTTATGTTGTTGGGTAATTCAGATGGATTAGAAATCTGCAATACAATATCAAACGAAGTTAGCATTTCACTTTCGAAATCCATGCGATAAAGTTTTCATTTACATGCAGATAGGAAAGGTTTAGGTATAAAAAATAACAATCACTGTGTTACATGCAAGCAAGGCAATCTCGATGGCATTTGAAACAGAGCCATTTTAAAGAAACGTATCCTTAGGTTTGCGAATTATAAAACCGATTAAGTGCAAATTTACGTCTATTTTTAATGACACCTTGATTTTTGAAAGAATTTTTTTACCAATTCACATCTGCGAATTGAAATTTTGTTTTCTTGCAGCAAGTTTATGGCCACATCCTGAGACAGGAGACTTTCTTTCAACAGTCCATGCTGTGAGCGCCCCGGTATTTTTCGCTGTAATTCTTGCAGCGATGCAGGCATATCTGCCATTATCCCTTCCGGAATTATTCTGAAATGACAAAATACGTCATGAGATAAAAAGCACTCAGATGCTATGAAGAGGCATAAGTTGCAAAGAGAGTTAAAATAAAATTCTGCTCATTTTTTGAAGCTTATAAATAAAAAAATATAAAAAATATGTTTTTAACGAAACATTTATGCAACATTAAATGGACTGCTACGAACGCCTTAAATAGAGCGTTCTCAGAATATGAATTGATTACATCAAACATAATGAATATAAAAAGAATCATTAACAGCATAGAACATTTCCTGAATCAGGCATCAATCTCTTTAGATGAGAAACACAACAACGTACTTAATTCATGAAATAGAAATAATTAAATTCATTTGTTTAAATTTTTGTGCTTATGGAGATGCACTGAGAAATTCTGTGAAAATGATATTCGACCTCTTTTGGTTAATAATACATAAAAAATGATAAATGAAACATTAATAGAAAGTTATGACTTAAATCATGACAAAGAATGACAAGTAAGGAAGATTAAAAGAAAGCTAATAAAATTAAAGATCAGAAACAAAAATGATCCCCTTTGATGCTTTTTCGCACCTCTGAATTCTATAAATTAATTTCGTACATACCTCTTCGTTTCCGTTTTTTCCTTTTTCTGGTGTCCAATCGATCCATAGAATTTATCCAATATAGCTCTGGAGCGTGCATCTAGAAACTTAACTTCGTCGCTGTTGAAAAAGTATTTCGGTGAGTTTTCTGGTACGATCATCCAGAGTTTGAGGTTTTCACGATACCGAAAAACAAAAACACAAGATCTCAGAAGGCTTTGTGCAGGATCATCTCCAAATAAACGGCGATATTTGCAGACATCAAGGAAGTACGAACGGTGTTTAGAAGGCATGGTATCCAAGAAATGAGGTGAGGATCACAACTAACTCAAGTAGGAAATTTGTATCTCAAGTAAAGGTATGTGACCATCAGAAGTTTAGAAGGTGTCGTGCAAAGAATTGTTCAATAACAATATAAACACAACAGTTGCAATTAAATGTCTTAAAAAGGGAAACTTTGAAGAAGAAGTTTGAAGAACAGCAATGCAAATTTCACGTGCACGGAACACTGAGGAAAACAATGCAAAGTATTGTAATGAGAAACATACCTTATGTATGTCGACATGTACTTTGAAAAGGCATTTTTCTTCAAACGATCTAAGAATGTTGAATCAGATCCAAGTCTGAACTCAGACAGCTTTTTTGTTACGTCTTTTGCCCTGTCAAATAATACTCCATCATTTATAAATTCCATTTTTTCAATCAATTTTTCTGTTTCAATTATTCTGTATTACCAGAAAAGGTATGGCGCAACAAATGGAAGCAAATGTTGGTCTTGTTACATCACAAGAAAAGTCAATTGTATACAATTCAAATTGAACCGCGCATGCAATTAAAATTCAATTGACCTTTCATGAAACTGAAGAAAGTTTACATTAGCTATTCCTTTTAAAAGAGTTCTGAGCAATTTAGTTAACACAATGGATAAAAACAGAAATTATATTCTGATGAAATATCTAGATGATGAAATGATGATGAAAAGTTACAAAGAAAGTTTTATAGTCTAGGAAGACGACTGATTAATCGGGAATCATGCTGTCATTAAGTCATTACAATACAAGTTGAACAGGAACGCCGTACCCTAGTGCAAATACCATGCATTTTCTAACTCACTAGATTTGTCAAACTGTGGGCCAAATCAGCCACATATACCTGTTTTTGCCACTTTGGTGTCCCAATTGTTTTAAAAATTGATTAAAAGTGCCAAAATCTTGAATCATGTTAATGGGGTGTTTTAAGACCTTTCAAGAAGTTTATCATTGATTTATAAATGTACAATAACAAGGTATGATAATGATAATAAAAACAACCAGAAGCTCACCTTTTGTACAAATTTGCAAATGTCTGCAAGTATAACTCGATATCTTCCTCCTTTTTGCTCAGTTGCTTGTAAACGTAGCCCTATAACGAGATATTAAAAACTTTGAAAAAAGCAAACATTCTGAAATATACTATAGCTTGATAATGGCTGGCTTTTACAAAGCCATTTTTAGTGTCAATACCGCCATAAAGAGCAATACTAGTATTCCATGTTCCCGCTTAAACTTAACGAAACGTCTGTGCACTGATGAAAATTGTGATTCAATTTCAAAACAGTAGCTTTAAAATCATACTAAAATACGTTTCATCTACGTTTCCAAATTCCTTTCTATTAGAAAGGCGCTCAAAGAATTGGTACAGATAGATTACTTCAGAACTTTTAGAAAATTCTGTTAATTGGAAAGAAACAGAAGCATTTGCTTGAATAAACAAGTTTACATACAAAGCCGTTGGCCTTAACGAAGCCAATAATGAAGTTGAAAGTCCCTTAGTTCAAACAAAGAAAAATTCCTATGAGGAAGTGTAGTAATCGGAATTCACAGAACTAGAAAAATAGTTGTAAAAAGATAAGCTAATGCCTTCTCAACTCACATATCTTAATGCTATAGGGTGTCGTATGTATTTTGAACCAGATAACAATTGATATCATTACTTTTTGTGCATACCTTTTTTACAGACTTTATATAGGACTAGATTAGAATGCATCTAGCAAAGATACGTTAAGGAGATAACTTTACATAAGGCTGTTATTATTGTGGAAATCTGAAGCCTTAACTTTTGCTGTCATAATTACCTTAAAAATTACTTCAGAAATTAGAATTTCTAGGCACTTCCTCCCGGTAACATAAATAAGATTCCATGTCACAACCCTTTGGACAACCATGTTGTCAACTTTCCATAACGTATTGAACATAAATCTTCTTAGAGACGAAATATGATGGTGCAATTCTGCATCCCTAGTAAGTGTCTAAAGGAGTGACCCTAAATCCACATAGACAATAGTGCCCCCAGTTCTCGGCAGGATCAATTTTGCATTTCGTCCACATTTGCTGAGAAAATGTTGGGGTAGGGCAACGTACTCTTGTGATATAATCCTATGATTATAAAACTGCCTTTACGAAAACAAAAGTTAGTAAAGGGCGTTCCCTTGAGATAAAATTTGCGTTCCTTGTGTCACTTGTTTTGCTTTGTTTTGCTTTGTTTTGCTTTGCTTTGCTTTGCTTTGCTTTGCTTTGCTTTGCTTTGCTTTGCTTTGCTTTGCTTTGCTTTGCTTTGCTTTGCTTTGCTTTGCTTTGCTTTGCTTTGCTTTGCTTTGCTTTGCTTTATTTGCCCCCCGAAGTCTGGCTGGCGCCGCCCCTGCATACCAACAACTGCATTGATATGTTTGAAATATTTTGGTTATCGAATGCTACCGCAAAAGGGGGCAGACAAGCTTATAAGTTTTAACTTCTGTTCTTGCATTTCAACCTTAGGTAACCGCTAAAAGAAATTGAACACCAAGAGGATTGATGTTGATGATGGGTTTTCAAAGATTAATCCCTTTTCTTAATCTCAGACCGTATCATAAATCAAATAGCAACAGAATAGAAGTAAATGGTTTAAACTATGGCAACAAGGCTTTGAATTAAATTCCAAGTTTAATTCACTGAAGCGCTAATTTCGAAACGGCTACATAACTGAACTGCTTTATCAATTGGTTTTATAAAAAGTAAAGCACCAAAATATCTTAACATTCCAGTGAACTAATGTATTAAGTTTTAAAAATCCAAATCTGAAGCTTTTGGGTGTATTTTGGAAAAACCACAAGCTATATGCAACAATAACATAATTTTAGAAGGGGTTAGAGTTCGGGAAGTTCGACAAACCTTAAAAAAACAAAAGAATACTTTGTACAGCCAAAAACAAAGAAATCACATGAAAGTTACACAAAGGGATCAAGCTTTGAATCGTCAAATAAAATAGAAATTACCAACGCTTTTTTGTCGTAATAGCTGGAGCTTAAATGTACAAGCTTTTGCACGCAAGATTCAAGATATCTCACAAAACTACGAATCTTATTGATGGATACATTTGTAATAAAACAATTTTCCTACTTTGTTTACAAAAGTACCGCACTTCTGCAATTTACAAGAATTAAAAAAGAATTATAAAATGAGCTGCTGAGACACAGAAATACTAAGAAACAACCCAATCTCGTTCTCAAAAAAGAATTGCGAGACAATCTCGTTTGAAGATAGAAATAAGCCTGGCATTTGCTTCTAACAGAATACTCATACCTCACATAGCATTCTATGAGAAATCCCGCGACAATAGCTCATAATAAGACACCCTTCTATATCAAGACTATAGCTATACTGGGGTAAACCTACTCTAACCCAAAATCACCATATATCTAACAACTCACGACTGCTTGTCTACAACATTGCAAAGCAGCGTTATGATCAAATGTTTGAAAGGTTATAATCAAATGACAGAAGTCTAAAGCCGTGACAGCGAATTAAGGCTGAAATTTGAAACTCAATTAGTTAAAAAATGGTTCGGTTATAGCTATAATGATAAAGACAAAGACGGCATCTATGGAATAGCCAAGGTATGAGAAAGACAGTTCAATGCCAAACGTCTTTACATCACTTCTTTTACTAAGAAGCACAAAGCTAACAACTAAGAAATCTAAACACGAAACCTTGGAGTCGAGGGCAGGATTAAAACCCTGACACGTAGTTGAATGGTCAGGGAGATGACATACCTGTACTTTTTTATCAAAGACTGTTTGGATAAACTGGCTCATGATCATCTCAGCGTTGTTCTCAAAAACTTTGATGATAATGTCTTGAAGAGTCTTGCAAGCAGGTATGATGTTCTCGAACACATCATCTTTCAAAAAGTTGTTCTGAAAAAAAAATTATTCAAGGCATACAGAGAAACAATATGTTTTACTTAGAAGCAAGCAATGCATTTCAATAGCTGCTAGCAGAAGCGACATTCTTATTTTATCGTCTGGGCTTGAACTCAAATGATTACCAAAGATCGAGCCATCTGCATATATGATAAGGTATAGCCAAACTTTGAAATGTAGAGACAATGTACATATTTTAACATAGTTCTATATAAGCTGAACCATGACATAAGCAACCATGCAGCAAACAGACAAAAACCAGTAACACATTCTCAGGGGAATTTCACACTATTGTTCAAAGCGTATATAATCCATTAGTAATAAAATGTTTACTGCTAAAATTGTAATCACAGTACACTTTGGAAGCTTAAACTTATCATATTGCACTTTCATTGTGACTTGAGAATTTGTTCTACATCAAATTTTGACACAGCCTTTTAAAGGGCAAGCGACTGAGCAGTCTTCGCACTAGAGACCCCCCTTCTTTTCAAGTTTCATTTGGTTTTCACTTTCTCGACACAGGCTTTTAAAGCTTCTTTGATATTATTTCATTTCAAAATGCACGTAGCCAATTTTACAAGCAGCCTGCCCAAATTAAAATTCTCCAATGTAAACTATAAACTGAAACAAAACTTGAAACAAAAAGTTTATTTTAAATGCCTACGGGAAAAGTGATTGAAAAGAAAATGTTTTTGAGAAATGTTTCTCCGCTCAAAATGGTCTCCATGGTAAATAAAAATAATGTATCCAAATATTGATTTACATAAAAAGGTTTATATAGTCGTATGAAAACAGATCCTTTCATAATTGGAACGAGAAGCATATGACGCAAATCACAGACCCACACCCACAGTTCCCAAGAGTTGAAGAAATTCCATGACTGACCACAACGACTCCCAATCAGTCATCTGATAATCTGCATTCCCGTAGAGTAGAAAATGCCAAATCAAATTGCTGTTGGCCATAGGCCATATCTTTAAAGCCTGGGGAATGGCGCTTTGGTGTTACTTCAAGGCTATCCAAACACATTCCAAATATTCCAAATAAAAAATATTAAGCATTCTGCCTCTAGAAATATCATCAGATTGATTGATTCATCTCAACAGCTTAAAAATCTTACACAACGCTTTTAGTGGGCTACATAATGAAATTTAGCGTGATAAAAACTTTATCCACTTTTCAAAATAAGAAGCCACTCAAAAATTCTTTGGCTTTCATCTGCAGAAGAAGCTGGAAACGTCAACTTCTTCAACTACAAAACACAAGCTCTGTTATTAGGGTGTCTGCCTCGATATCGGATTAATTTCCTTCCCTTTCTTTATAATAACAACAATTTGGCAACCATATCCAGTCAGCGAGCAAAAGAAAAATTCTCACCGCTAGCGTCAAATCAATCAATTCTTCATAGCATTGTTGATATCTCTACAAACAAGAGCAGATAAACAAATTAACTACAGAAAGTTAAAAAACTAGATAAAAAACAGTTTGAAGCGGGAAAGCTAAAGTAACAATGCATCATCAGAACTAGCATATTCCAGGCATATATTCGGCCACAACTTGCGATGTATGTGAAAAAGAAGTTGTACGAAAATGAGTATTATGGAGTGCAGATGGTGTATTAAAAAAAGCAGCAACAATTTTTTGGATACAAATTCGTAGAAAGAACTTTTTAAGATATCTATTCACATGAGACAGAGTAAATGTCCAGCAGTCATGTAACAAAAGTTTACATCCAGTATAACGTCTTTGAAAAACTGCGATCAGGGATAATATATGAGCCTCAATAGGGAACTCATTTCCCGTTCTATTCTCTTTCTACACTAGAAAAGTTCCTGTCAACTTTTCAGATATAAGCGAGCCTTGAATTTTTGAACAAGAACAATGGTGAATTAGTGAAATGATATTGAGTTAGCTTTTTATGTCTTAAAACATTGTAATCAACATTACATGGATAGATCTAGACAAAAATGTAAACATACCAAAACATAAGCTAAATTAAAATAAATACGCTAGCTGGTGGCCCACAACTTGCATTAGGCAAATTCTTTCCTGGATGCACGAGTAGCCAAGGTGATAGATAGCTCATTCATAAACACATTGATACAAAAAATGTCTATACTTACTTTCCACGATAGATTATAAATACCGTTACAATTATTTAAAATTTTATTAGACAGAAAATGATGGAGCTTTAGGCACAAAGGGTCGGTGAGTAATGTGTAGGGCGTCGCAAATAAGTTAAATATTCTAACATATCACGTCAGATAAAGTGCGTTATTAGTATTTTTGTTATTCTAGTAATTCATTCTATTCATGATCTAAAGACTATCAGTATTTTTGCTGCAGCAGTTAGCGTTGTTGTTGCTGTTCCTATTGGTTTTGTTGGCATGATTATTATTATTGTTGCAAAGAAGATGGCCAACGATCTTGATCATCAATCTCTTAGGTAGTGTTTACGGAAAATCGACAACAATGGCAATCGAACTATTCTGATTTTTCATCAATTTCAACACTCCAGCTTATATTGTGAGATGATTCTGTATTCTAAAGCGAATATCTAGCTGACATTCCTGTAAAATACAATTTGAATACCTGCTCTGTACCACTGACGTACCTTAAACGGCAGCAGTGTGTTGGCACATTTGGCCATAGTCTCGATGTCACCATCTTTGTATGCGTTCTTAAATTTGTTCAGCAAATCTCCTTCAATGGCATAGTACTTCTCTAGAATAGAAACCACGACAAGGTTATTTTATTTTCAAGAACAACAGGGAAGAGTATTTTCAAGAAAAAGTGGAAAATGTTCCTAATCTTGTTTCATTGACAAGACATTAAAAAACATTGAGGATTTAGACGAAAATGGTCAAAACATTAAAACAATCGTTCAAGCACATACCTGCAATATGATACTTCACCTCCGAGAACCTAAATAAGCAATAGAAGATGATTTTACTGTGACATGATACCAGGACAAAAGCTATAAATAATCAGGAAGCTAGGTTTTGTATTTACAATCTACAAATATGTGAAAAGCTATTAGTAATTTAGTTGAATAATAAGCAAAGATTTTGGGACTGATATATAGCTGAAATAAAAAAACAAGAAATCATTTTCTAAAATCCATTAATAAAATTGAAATCAACCTACTTTTCTGTTTGCAGCTCCTGTGCGACCATGAATAGCTGGCAGATGATTGCAGCAGCCTCGTGAATCTAATCGAAAAAAGCCAATATTTTTAAAAAATGCAAGAAAAAGCAAAACTACAAAAATATGAAATAAAGCGTTTCCTTGGACCAACAAAACGGCATGGACAGTTAAGCTAAGATTTCAGGTCATGTTTTATGCATGGGCTACTCTTATCTCGCAATGTTGATATGAAGCTTTAACTTTATAAAACACATCAAAGGCTTTTGGAGATGCTAATAATAAGGAAATATTTATCACTCTCGTTTCTCTGAATGAAAACCTTTTATTATGACTAAGAGCAATAGCATAAATTCATCATCCTTTCAGTTTGCATTTGGATATAAATTTCTGTTTACTGTCAGTCTTTAACAGACGTTTATGCCCCTAAGAAGAGTTGAATTCTAACTAACTACAAATCCAACTAGAACACTTTTCCATTGGTTATTTGTCAATGCCTTCCCCAAATCAAGGCTATGAAAAACATTTCATTTTTAATTTTTCCTTGCACAGCTAATGAGGTTGCAATTGTTTGTCTAGAATGCCAGAATCTGTTTGGTGTGTTGCATTCCAGCATATAGGTATTAGCCTCAACCATAATCAAAATACATAAACCCATATATATGTCAACCTTGTTGAATTTGCTCAGACAGCCACTACCATATTGTGTAGTACAGTAACCCCCTGATAACTTAAACAGTCGCTAAGTCAAGCTGGTATAGATTATCCTTGCCTAATACTTTCATTTGAAAATCTCCTGATAATTCGAACATTCCCCATCTCATACCATTTCGTTTGGTTTCCAAACCCTTTATTGGGAATTTACTGTATCTCTGAATGATTTCAAGGGAGGTAAGGAAATGGTCTGACTTAGTGGATGTTTGACTCTTAAGCAAAGTTATCTTACTTGAAAAAGGTTTAAAAATCCAACAGGAATTGAAAATCATTCTTACTCAGTGAAAGTCAGAATTATCCAGTACTACTTAATAGGATTCAACTGTGTATGAATATGTGCTTATTTTGATGAAAGAGTGCTACATTAAAAATAGCACTTGTTGTTTAATATGCACATACCTGACTTGGGTCATTAAAGATAGGTGATATTGTTTCCACTGAATGAAATTCTTCAAAATACTTCATCACTTGCTGGGCTTCCTTTATTCTCTGTCTTGGAGTGCTGATATTCTCTAGCTGGTCTCCAAGGTGTACAACTTTAGTAGCTACATAATTAATTCTGTCATCCAGTTCATAAAATCTCTGCATTGAGTCCTAAAAATACAACATCGACATCAAAATAAAAGTTTTCTTTAAAGTAAAACCCTCAAAACTAACTATGACATTGAGCAGCATACATAAATAATCCCATGTCTCCAATCCTATGACAGTCTGGAAGAATTTACGTTAATGGCAAGAATACAGCAATTGAGGCTGGTAAGGCAGGGCTTTTGTGAATCTGGACACCCTTTTTCCAGCATTGCTGATTAATATTGAATCTTTACATTATGTATGTTAGTTTCATCTGGTAATAAGAGTACTGTTGTTTGCGGTTTATCAAGCTGCTATTAGAGGAAATTTTTGCAGTGATAGCTCTTCAGACAAAGTACTATTTTCTGTAAATGGCTGGATTTCAAAGCTGCAAATCTAACTGCATACCTTTTAGAAAATTAGCCCTTTCTAAGGTACACAGTAATTATTCTACAAAAAAACTTGAAAACCTCAATTCTAAGTACACTATCCAGAGACATCATATTCAGACTATTCATACTAGTTCAATGCAGTTCAAAATGTATGGTTATAGTTACTGAATACAGTGGCAAACACCTAGATAGGTAAGGGAGGTGGTTGCCTGCCAATACTTCTGAGGACAGTGGTCTTTTGTTCTGAAACAATAGGGAAATGTGACATCATCTTATTAAAACAATAGGCTTGCCCCTCCAATATTTGACCAAGTTTCCTCCCCTGATTGAATATAACAGGTAAATGTCTTTAATATTACCATTGATTAGAAGCTGTTCAATATGATTAAGCATGCTTAAACAATAATAAATTATATCTATCAAGTCAACAAAAGCATAATCAGCATTTAAGATACACATTTGGCATCATGAAATGCAAAACAAAAGGGTCCCATGAATTCAGTATAGAAAATAAGCAACAATTTAAAGATAAGAGCCTTTCTCTTCGAATCTCCACCTTGGAAAAACCTATTTTTTAGAATTGATTTAAAAAGGTGGTGTATTTAAGATTTAAAATGCAAACGATTAAGGACATTTTATGATCATTGTTTATTATTGTTTATACAAATAATCTACTGATCTGAATAATCTTTTGATTACCTTGAACTGATTCTCAACAGATTTTGAGTTTTTCTTGTGTTTGGTTTCTTCTTCGGTGCATTCCTTTTCTAAAAATGACATTTTAGCTTCTGTTTCTTTCATTAAACCCTGCAGTGACCGTATTGTGTCTTCAAAACTTTCTTTAAGCTTCACTGGGTCAAACGCATCTGATCCGCCTTTTGAGCCACCTCCATGAACTTTTGCTGCAACTCTCTCCACAAAGTTGACCGAGTTATATGGCTCCTGTGAAATATTTTGGCAAACATCTTTTAAACTTCACCCAAATGACATCAGGAAAAAACAGTTTTATGAAGTATGCATAGCATTTTAGACTTTCTCAAATAATGCATAGGTGAAAATATTCACCTATACCCATATTAATCTATTGTTATATTTTTCAAACATTTTGGACAAACCTTTACAATTTACAAACAAGAATATTAACTTAGATGTTTTCATACTTATGAAGAATCAGTATAAGTCAGAAAAGAGCCCTTTACTTGATATTATTTGTGATGCCATGATGAAATTCTAAATTGAATTCCAATCCCTCAGGCAGGACAAACCAGCAAAAATTCATGGTGGATAGAGGCCACTCTGTTATTTTTTGGGCACGAATTTGTGCGGCCGAGACTAATTACCATAAAAATACAGTAGGTAGCCTTTGGTTATATATTTCAGAGAAAAACAGCTGGATGAATCATTTCGGCTTAAGGTATCATTTTAATAGGAACTGCGCGGCTGCAACCGCTGCTGATAGTTGATGTGCTTGGGTAGGCATGGGGAACGCGTTCCCAGCGTAATAATTTTTGCTCCAATCGCATCCGCGCATTTTTACAAATTTAGATTAATCCGCACAGTTGGAACATGGACTTTCGTGCGAATTCCATGCATAGCCTAATCTCGAGCCTTAAAAATGCTATTTAAAAATGAAAACCCGCAGCTTTTAATTTGTCATTTTGCAACATGATTTGTTCCGATATAAGCGACAGAAAATAATTCCCCGCGCACAAAAAATACTTTGCACTCTGGCCCCCCATGCAAGGCAAAATCTTACCATTACTGGAGGTTTAAATAAAAATAACTTGGCACTATTTCAGGTAGTGACATTTGTTTTCTTTTCTAGGATGCACAAACTTGAGCTTGGCTTGCAAATTAAACTTCACTTATATTTCTCTAAAGGAGGTTGGGTCCAGTAGATGTGTAAAATGCAAAGGACTACCTTTGACTGATGACAAAGCAAAAAATGACATTCAAAACTAAGGCATAAAACACTCAAGCCACAAAATAAGAAGAGACAAGTATTGTTTGTAATCTTATTTTAAATCGAATACATATATATAAATTTTAAGCAACACAACTGTCACTTGTCTATTTCGATTGTTTACAAAATATACAAATTAAATTAACAATTTTTAATAATTTTTAAATAAAAATTTATAATAAAAGCATTAAGTTTTGCATACGTTGCATGTACAGGTTGCCCCGTCCCACTTTTTAATTAATCTTCTGAATTGGATCAGATTTTCTGCAGATTTTATTTCCTGTGGTAAGCCATTCCAATATTGTGGTCCGAGGGACCTGAGGCTGTTTGTACCGAAAGTTGTTTGGTTGGGCCTGTAGTGCTGCAAGTCTTGTGGACGACGTGAGGATCGATCAGAAGCTCTTTGTTCGAAAATATTTTGCATGAATTCAGGATTGAACCTTTTTACAGTTTTGAAAATTTCAATACAGAGGTTCCTTTGCCAATTTACATGCATTGTGCATTTTTGTGATTTGCAAAGAAGTCTCTTTCCTGTATTTTTCGATCTTCTTCATAGATCTAGCCGAGCAGAACAACTATACTAAAGGGCAGTAGTTAAAGTGAGAGAAAACAAAGCTTTTTGGACCAATACCTTTTTCTCATCAAAGCCAATGAAATATTTTGAGCACATTTAGCTGGGTTGCTGCCTTTTTACAAAGTTCGGATATGTGAATGTCAAAATTAAGTTTGTCATCTATAGTTACGCCAAGCAACTTTACTGAAGCTTCAGAATTTATAGTTTTCCCTTGAACAGAAATGCTATGTCCAATGGTACTTTTTTTATCCTTTCTGACGAGAAGAGCATGAAATTTTTCTGTAGATTTTAAGTTAATAATGATAGCAAATATAAGACATCATACTTACTTCAAAATCATCTTCTGCAAACATTTCGAACGATATTGAACGCTAAAGGCTATATAGTATTGATCAATAATATTCACAAAAGGCCAGCCTTTCTCTAAAGACCTTCCTTGTTTTCCAGCCTCATATCCACATATTCCTTCGCAGAGACAGATGCGCACGATTGATACGCGCGGAGAAAAACTACTTGAGATATATCTGAGTCGGTGGGTAGCCAGTTTTGACCTAATCCTACGAGGCTACGAGCCCTGCCTAATGCATTATGACCAACCCCCTAACCCTACCTAATGCATTTCTATACATTTTTGGAAGAATTATATGGACAATTTTTGACAAAAGTGAGGGCAAACTACGCACATACTCCCTCTTGGTTTCAGTGGCGGAAATTATGGGGGTTTGATGGCCCCCCAATCAGCGATGTCGTCGGAAAAATCGGGCTTTCAACGAATAATTGACAACCGTTTAACGTGTCGAACCTGCTCCAAAAATCGGAATTTTAGACTAATTTAAGGGGCTTAATTGCCAAATTTTTTGCTCGCATCGCTCGCAGGTGATGTGCATTTTTCCTCTTTAACCCAGGGACCTCGATAACCTCTCTGTGCCCTTTTTACAAAACTTGAACATAGCATAGCTGATGAAACATTAGTAAGTTCTAGATAATCAATCAAACAATATATGTCCAAAATCAAAACTGCTTGCGAATCGTTTCAATTCCGTAAATATTAGCCGAAATTTCCATCGGATTCTTCTGAATAAAAGTTATTTTCAAACGTATTTCCCACTGACGAAAACAAGATAAAATGCATGAAATGAACGTACGGCTTGTCAAGAGTGTAATTGGTCGACTTCTTGTATCATCAATTGTCTTAGATGAGATATCGATCTTAATATTAAAAATCATAAATGGGTTGTTCTTCTTGCTATTCAATTATGGCGTGGTCAGCAAAGATTTCGAAAGGGTCCCGTCAGAAAATTTTTTTTTGATCAAAATGTGCAGTTCCTTTAAAATTAGACATGATCCAAGATGTTATTTTGTCGGAAAATCAAAATTTTGTCGCCATGGTTGCCGATACCAAGCAGTGGCGGAAATTTCGGCTTTCATTTGGAGGGGGGCAGGCCTACGATTTTACGAAAAAAGTCATTTCATTAGCTAGAAGCCCGAGGCTAAACAATCAGTTACTCATTAGAGCAAATATTAACGAAGAAAACTTTCTTTGATGAGCAGGCTGTCGTTTGAGTTTATCATATAAATCAGGAACTCGAGGATATTTTAATCAAACCAATGAAATATGGCAATGAATGAACTCGCATAAGCACTGAAGATGAAAAATGGCACCAGTTGATTTACACAACTCACAAAACTCGGTCGTACAGTCGTGTTTTCAGTTGTTTCAATGTTTGATTTACCACGAATGAATTGACTTGAACCCGTTTCTTTGACTTGATCTGATTTATGAAAAACATCATTCAGGAAAAGCACTATGAAAAATAATTTCGTGTCGAGGGTAGATGCTGATTTGAATACGAGGCTGCCCTCGAACCTTCTAGCTTCCATACTGCTAGTATGAATATGTGCTTACTAACTTACTAACCACATTTATAAACGACAACGTTTTTGCTGAATTTCTTGCTCGATTTTATGTGAATTAGCGTTTAGATATTGAGGAGCTTTTGGAATTGAACGTCGTTATGTTAGGGTGTTTTTTTGACATAAACGAATGATTTTGATGTTCATGGTTGCGTTTGAAATAAAGATGTATCGGAATGATGCCAATAAATATTATCCTGGTATTTCATAATAGTTTGAATTTCAGTCTGATCCTTTTCACGACAATGCAGACTTGCTACGAAACCTTCTAACGAACAAGAAAAAGTAGTTCGTGTTGCTACGACAGGAACAAGTGGCGTTAGTTTTTTCTTTCAAATGTTTTGATTAGCGTTGCATACAAAATCTACCTTAATACTAGGTTTGTATACCCAGCTGATAAAAACTAACACAAAATACAAAATAAAATGTTTTCATAACTATAGAATGCGTAAAATAACATACAGTCTATCTATGCAATACATCCTATACTTTGCATAGCATAGCCTGTGTGTATCACTTCATTTAGAAACATAAAAGGAACATGAATTTGCAGGAGCATGAGGCTTTCATTTGTCGTTTTAAAGATTTCTACATTGGTTGAATTTCTTGATTCAACGGGAATGCTGTTGAAAAACTGACTGCATCTTAAAAACAGTTCCTGTCGTCACTTGTACTTCTAGAAAGGGGGCTGCACCCCCTCCTCTATTTTTCTGGATAATCCTAAAATATCATGCCTTTTTTCTGCCAAGGTCAAATCTTTGATTGAACCGATGTTTTTTTTACATTTGCATTTATGTGTGACCTCAAAAGCCATCTTGATAACTAAAAACTCGATAAATGCTGGCAGAATTTTTCTACTTTGCAATAATTATTTTTACGATTTTTCTACTCAAGTAGCAGGTACACATTGGGAGATGATTTAACCTAGAAAAAATGAAAAAGTAAATGAATGGATATTGAGGAGCCATACAAATCAAAGCAACTGAAACATTCATTTTGAATCCAATATGGAGAAAGCTCTATGGCCCCCCTCTACATTTTTGGCTCTATACTACTGGTACAGGGTCAGGTACTGGCACAAAACCAAAAGCTTCTCCGACAAAGGCTTTGATTGAGCTCTTATCTCCCTATTTCTCCTACTGCCAGGTAAATTTACGGACCAGATTAAAATGGCAAGTAAATATCTCACCTCCCCATCTTATTAGACCTTTCTCCCTTCCTTTATTAGGTCTTTGCTGTAGGCTTCTCTTCTGTTGTGTCTTCTCCGAACACCAACAACTAAAAACACAGAAATATGGCCCATAGTCTTTTCGAAAGGTGCTAGGGGTGAGAAGTAAGCGATCGGTGTGCACCCTGCTCCTACGTCAAAATCTTCGGGAATCACAAAAAGCGAAAAAAGACCATATGAGCAAATACTGGGAGAAAGGAGACTGAGCCAAAAACCGCAGAATTCCTTATGCGCAGACAAGAAAGTTTTCGACAAAGCAGGGCCTACGCCACCGGGGGGCGGGATGGCCACGCCCCCAACTTTTTGCGAAGCAAGTAGTTTTAAAGCTGCAGCAAAATACATTTTAGCCTACATTTTAGCCTATATTCTTTAAATTTAATTTATTTTGAAAATTTTATTTCGTGACATTGGATTCTCGTCGTCGTATTGCTTTGTTCCTGTATATCTTTCATTTTAAAATCACATTGCAAGATTCACAGAATCCGGCGGACAGCCTATCCTGCGGTTCTTCCTTCTCACACATTTTAGCCTTACCCGCGCGGGCCCTACAAAGGGAATTTCCCCTGTGCTTCCCCTAGATACCTCCACTTTGTTTACACTAGGTGGAGGACAACAGTCAATGGCTTTCAACAATGGAAGGTTATGGGCCCTGGAGGGGCAATCGCTCTTAAAAGAAGTAAAAATAACCCTGAACAGTCTTCTTCATGTAGTCCGGAGGTTGCGATGAGTTAGCCTTAATTAGAATACGATTAATTATATAAAAACTACATGTCGAAAAACTATCATCGGTGCAAACAGATATGGGGCCCCATTACTTTCCAAGAGGTCTCACCCACCAAAAATTTCAAGTTTCACAAGCCTGTGAAATTAAAAGTAAATATAGGTTCATTGGTATTGATAATAGCCGAAACTGTTGCATTTCACAACATGACTGCGGCATGCAAGTAAAAGCGATGATTGCTATTTTGTCAAGGAGAGCTTTCTTTGTTTACAAGTTACGCGGGAGACAATAGCGTACAACATATTTCCTTCGTATGTTTCATCGCTTGGACACGGACGAGCGGCTGTGTTGTTATGCAAATAAGTTTAACTTTCCTATGCACTTTACTTTTGATGACGAAAGTGTGAGGACGACTTACGGAGCTGATCGTTTCTTGTCGTTTAGAAGATCATCCACACTTTTTGGTGAATCAAGAACACATTCAATAATATGGTTATACATCAATCTTAGAGTAAAAGACATATACACGTGATTTAAAGCAACGTGATTGCAAAAGGAGCAGTTGTATTGAGCGAAACCACGGTACTTGCCCCGCCACTCAACTGCGGGCCACTGATTTGTTCTGATTTTGCTGCCCTCGTTTAATGGCACAACTATCATTGATAGTAGGCCAGCTGTAATCTGCAGTACCATATGGATTATGTATGAACAGAATCCGGACCTTCGCCTGAAAATATGCCGTTACCATGTAAGTTATGATTTAATAACAACATTGTGGGGCCTATCGTGAGTTTTCTCTCCCAACCAAACAAAGCAGGAAAAAACACCCGATTCGCGTTTCACAACATTTTGTCCACGAACAGAACATTAGAAAGTTATTGATGATAATGAACTCTGTAATATGTGATAATTAATTCATGACAAACATATTTCAAACTAAGCTAAAATGAAAGTGACACCCATTTGAGGAATGATGATGATGAGTAAACAGGCAAATTGTACGTCCATGTCATCCAGAGATTCAATTTATTAGGTTTTTTTGCCCTTTTGTGGCATTTCACTCGAAATATTCCCAATCAAAACACTTAGTATTGAATAAATATGTTCAAAAGCGGCAGTTACTATATTTGTTATTAGCCATTTTTGTATTTATTTTTCATATTCATTGATCCCCTAATTTCAGATAATGCTCTCCCTGAAGTGTCCTGATAGTGCTAATGACAATGGATGTTTTAATCCCGAAAATTTTCTACTAGCGATAACGTCACATTTCCCGCCAGGTTGGAATTGCCACATTCATATTTTGCCCTGTTAGGTCGTTGCGTTGTATTACCATCGGGTCAAAAACCGTTTTCCTTCGATCTTAGCCTTTTTTGAAGAGACTTCCAGTGGGGGTCAAGCTTTTGTTCTTAGAGAAAGGGACCAATGTCCTAGACGCAGGGGCGTACCTACTGGGGGATGTGGGGGTGGTACACTTTTGGAAAGTTGGTCGGTAAATTATTACAGATGGTCGGTAAATGTTATGGATTGTCGGTAGATGCGTATCTTGATAGTGATTGAAAGAATTTGAAAGTGAGAGGGCCAAAGTTAGCAAAAGTAGGGGGCCAAGGCTTCCTTCCCCGTTTACTGCAGCTTTTAAACTACTTGCTTCACAAAAAAGTTGGGGGGACATGGCAACCCTGCCCCCTGGTTACGTGGGCCCTTGGGCAGTTGCCCCTTGTTAGTTTGTCAAAGAACCCTGCTGATCATGTCTTCACATTATGACTTTCGAATGCTGTTGAGTATCAGTGCGTATCTGTCGCGAAGAAAAATAATGGAATTTAACGAAGACTGTAACTTTGTGTCATAGACCCCTGTCCCCTCGTTTCGTCAGTGCCTGTAAAGTTAGCCTGCTTGACAAGGACATGGTTAAACTTCAAGGGCATTTGCACTCCTGGACGACGGGGTTTATAGCCCCTGCCTAACAGGGGCAGGCGGAGAAAGATATGTCAAACTCGAAGATATAAAGACACAAGTTGCTGACTTTTTACAGAGAACAGTTGTGGTGACCACATAACAGACACTGTCCTTCATGATCAGCCAGTTCTCCAACCTAAATGTTGGCACCCATTTCTCTTTTGCCCCATAGCCTAAATTTCTGACCACCCTTCCTAACTGCAGCACCCTTTATTCGAATTTCTTTATCCATCGGCCTTTTGACTCGTGCTATCCACATTCTGAATACCAAAATCTTTAGCCCTCCCTCTAACCTCTAACAAAGAATTTTGCCTACGCCCACGGCTCAGCAAACAGGCTTGCACTCCGATTTCACATCCCACTGGATATCGATGTCACAAATGGTATCCACACGCCAAGGAGCCATGTGTATGTTGGGAAACGAAAAACTACAGTCTCTTGTGAGGGAGAGCCCCCACCCTTTCTTTCTGTTAAAAGGAATAATTATACTCTTTCCTCAAAAGATTGACTCTCGTATTGTATCCCAAACAAGTACCTGAAATCGGATGCACTGCGTAAACTGTTCAAATTTGTGGTCAGTTCTAACAAGCAGAATAAGACAATGGTTGTTGCTTTACTTTGCTACTAGGCAACAAAACAAACGTTGGTTTCCGAATTACAACCAATGCGTTGTTGTAGCACTATCCAGACAGAAGGAGTAGAGGTCAAACTCATTTTTATAAAAGAAAATGCCTATAAGAAACGAGTACTGGACAGTCAGAAAAATTAAGAAACTTCAGTACTCGAAGCAAAAAAATTAAGAAACTATTAAATCGTGATAGAACTGAGAACAACGAATTTTGCAAACTCCAGAAATCTCTTGACGTGATAAAAAAGGTCACGAACATTTCATAACATCATTCAAGACATCATAATTAAGAAACTCTTAGGAAACAAGGAGTATTTAAATTTCCATAACATTAAGAAACTAGAGTACTAAACATGGACCTTTGTTTCTTATAAAAAAATGAGTGTACATTCGCTCGAGTAATTTACTTGACCTCCGCGAGAATCTTTCGTTGCCCCGATCTTAATGACTAATCTGCTTTTGTTGTAAACTATTCAATTTAAATGTAAAGACGAGGAACATCCTATGATGCCTGTTTGCAAATGGTTATTTCAATGGTAACAATCTGAGGACCCATTGCACGATTTTTAAATAAGAAAGTTTTTTTCAGCCCAGCCTTCAGACTTTCTTAGCTATTTCCAAGTGATCAAAGTGATCAAGCAATTTTGTTTTTCTAGAATGACTAATTCTGTTGAGATCTGTAAACAGTTGAGCTCATTGAATTTCATCAATGTCAAGTTGAAGTCAAAGCAAATTTTTAAAGAAATTTTCTTCAGTTTGCAATGTACTGAGAATGAATGCAAACTGTATGTCAAGTGTTCAATGACAAGACTGTTTCGAGTGTCAACTCTGAAAATTAAAACTGCAAATTATAAAAGTTTTCTAGCTTTTTCGATTTGGGTAGGATTGTTTCTTAACTTTCGAAAAATTGAGCCTACCATTTTTCTATAACCTGTTTCTTATAAAAAAGAGTGTATTTTTACTGTTAGGGGCTATTTGGAATGTTTTTTGTGTAATTTAAGGGGTCTAAGGACTGCCCTGATATAAGCCTTGACTTTTCGGTCTGCAAGAGAAAAGCTATCTCTATTGTAATTGATTATAGGCCTACGTTACATCGAGACACGTACCATCCTTTCGAAACAGCGCACAAGTTTTCTTGGAACTAAATTATTTTTATGGAATTTTTGAGGATCATTTTCGAATTCGAAAGAGTTTTTGGCAAAGGTGGGCGGTGTACGAGAAATTTAAATCAACTCAGTAGGCTTTGATGAAATATTAATTGTACAACTGATCAAACTCAGACACAAATAGTAGTCTTTATTCACCTGCTTTGGTACACATTGATCGAATATGGAGTATTTAGTTGTGTATACATGAAAGATTACCGATGCTTCAGTGGTTAATGAACTGCTTCGGTAGTGATGGTGATCAAGAGCTAATAAAGTACACTAATCAGCAGTATACGCAAGCATATCTACACGGCAAATGAAACAATGTCCAAAGCAAATACACGCATTTTTAACAAGAAATAAGCTCCGGACAATTACTCACTTTTTTAGTTCTTTTGTTTTCTAATTTGTTTTTTAATTATACTTTTTGACAACACAAAGACGTAACGTAAGTTAATACGAAAAAGAACATTAAATAAGTCAAAAGGAGCTCTTCTTTCTGTTTTCTTCGTGAATTGAACAGAAAATAGGTGTCTAATCGTAAAAGCATCAAATTTTAGCGATGGTGAACTTGCGAAGTAATTTCTTTTTCAAGCCGAGGGCAAAATATCTAACATGTTTGATATTTTTGGAACTCTTGCCATTTTGTTTTGCCACAATGCCATTTTCAAAGGCTGAATCAATCGGGACAAAACTTGGCCAACCATTTTTACGCTTTTCTGTCTTTTGCGACGTTTTCTTTGGAATGCAAACCGCATAAGCATAAATAATAGTTTCATCCTTTTCAAAAAGCCTGGGTTTCATTACAAATGATATGATATTTTTTATGAAATGGACTTGAATTTGCTTTGAATGGAAACTGATTGAATTTTTAGCGTTAATAACGTGTTTTTGTGTTTTACAGGGTTTGAGCCTGCTGTTATCTTCCTCGGTGTGATCGGCGGAACAGCACTTATTCTTGTTCTCGTATACTTCCTTATCAAAAGTGGCAAATGTTTCTGTGAAGTAAACAAGGATGGTTCACCGGACCCCGAATACGCTGAAGTTGCAACGGAGGACTCTGGGACGGAAATAAGCGACAACACATGCCCCGTGAATCTAAAGGAGGCGACCTATGTTATGAGCACAGGCGACCTATCTGATAAGAAATATATTTCATCAGAGGATGAAGACAATGCACCAGGGGTATCACAGATTGGCCCAATGATTTCCAGCTCTGACACCAAAAAACAAGAGCTAATGCCACCAAAGCAAAAGGGTAGCCGAAAGAAACGCAGGAGCCGTAGCATGGAAGATCCTGCCAAGGGACTGGGCAACCTGCATATCACGTTACAATATTCAAAAAAGGATTTATTTTTGTTTGCTGTCATTCACAAAATTACGGATTTGCTACCTGGCGAAGTCACCGGAATCGATCACGTGAGAATAAGTATGGTCCTGCTGCCTGCTAAAAAATATCGAAGTAAAACGAAACTTGTGTCAACGAGTGACCCAGAATTTGGAGCATCCTTCAAATTTTCAAATGTTTCAAGAGAGGACTTATTTAAATCAGCGATGCGTTTTCGTCTATACGGCAGGCACGTTAGACTGGGGATGCATTTTGGAAAAGAGAAACTACTGGGTGAAGTAACTATTCATTTGGCGGATGTGGCACAGAGAGAAAGGATGTCAACAATTAGGCCTTTTAAAGTCATTCGAAAATAAACTTTTCTTTAAATTCAGTATATAGATGGCTTAAGCTAACTGTTATTATGCTTTATAATAAATTCTCACTATAAACTTCCCCCTCTGGTCTGACACCCCATCCCCCCTGGAAGACACCCCCACCCCCTGGACGACACCCCACCCCCTCTGGTGACACCCCACTAGATGAGACCCCACCCCCTCCGGAAGGTCAAGCTACGCCACTGGTTTCAAATCACGTTGCCAGCAGAAGTGCGACGCGTTCACAACAGGATCTAGTAGTAACAGCTAAAAGATTACGTACGATGCTTTATCTTGTATACGCGTACTTGCAAATTATAGAACATATTATTTTAACTATAACTTAATGTCACCCTTGCCATAACTTTTTAGATGACAGTGTGAAAATAATTGAGTTTGTAGTTGCATTCAGTCGCACAGTTGAATTGGGAATATGACGTTATTTGTATAAAATGATCAGCTATTTTTTCAGGCGAGGTGAGTATCTAAAGAAAGTCATGAAAAGAGGGAAATACTCTACAGTTTTTATCATTGTAATGTATGTAGACTTCTCGTTATCCTGACCTCTGAATACCACTGACTGGACCTTTTTTATTCAATTCTTCCACAAATCATCTTATTTAACGAATCTTCTTTAAATCGAATCCACCTGAAATTAACCTACCATTACTCTATAAATCTGATTTTAGGATTAACCTAGAGATTAAATGAATTCTTTTATTAAAAATATTTAATCCTGTTATAACGACAAACCAAAAAGTAGTATTTGTCGTAAGTTTTCCTTTAAAAGTGATTTTTCTTCTCAAAGCACAATTTTTCGTTGCTGGAAACCAAACACATATCCAATCAATATGACATAAAACATAATTTTTATCTACATGACATAAATAATAGAAATTCCACTTCAACCAAGAAGGAACAGGGGTTATTCTAACGTGGTTTTGTTACCGTTATGTGGTGTTGTAGTTGTTGTAAAAATTTGACCAATTGGAAAAATATTTCGCAAAATATAAGGAATCATTGGGCAAAACTATGCGAATTTAAAATCAAAACACAAAAACTTAACACAACAGAAGAATTATAGTAAATAGTCAGCAGGGACGGATTTAAGCAACAATGATTGAGTGATTGATTAGATATTAATTGAACTTCTGTGCCACACCCTTCAGGTCACTGGTAAATGATGGAAACGCCCATTTTTAAAATTCGTCTTTTAACTTTAAGGTAAAGAAGCTAAGAAGCAGTGGCGTAGCCAGGGTTGGATGGGCAAAGAGGAGAAAATTTTTGCTGACCACAGCCTTAAAGATTTGGGAAAACACCCTTTTTTGCGTTTGGAAATCATTTAAAGCTCATATTTGGACTTAAAGCTCTTATTCCATGATAGGCCTCATGTTTACATAATTGTTTTGCAGAACAGGGTCAACAAATAATTGCAGAATACACGTCCTTGTGATTTTTCTCCAAGGTAGACCCCCCGGGGATAAGGGTTCCACATTTCGAGCACTGGCAAATTAAAATGCACCCCTAGGTACAGTTTTTCTGTGTTACATTTAATAATCTAATGATGATTAAACTTCACGTGGATTAGCCTCCTAACATCTCATGAGTTTGGAACTGCAGCTAGCACCCTAGCCAATTCTTGCATAAGATACGGGTATACTATAGAACGGTAAATTACGACAAGGGTAGAAAAAAGCCACTGTCTGAGGCGGCACCATGGTTGCCGCCGAATGGGAAAATTTTTCATATGTGCTTCAAGTTTGCTGGAAATTGCATTCTTTGGAGCATATGTTGATAATAAAATTTTATTCTCAAAATGAATATCCACTGGTGGAAAGCGATGGTATTGATCGACCTCTTCCTTGTTTTACCTTATGCAACATAACTGCATAAATTTTCGAATCGGGGACAAAATTTCAAATCTGGTGAAAGGCTCAAAATCGGCACTGTTCCGGTCACCACGGCCCCCCTGCCCCCCGGCCATGACGCCCCTGTATTATCATTGTTTTTGGTTTTTTCTCAACAGTAGAGTTGAAGCGTTTAGCGAAAAAGATACCAGTGATTGATTTGCGGTGCTGGAAATTTTTCTTAGAATAAACCCTGACAAGGTATTACAGTCAAAAATATAGTAAAACCAAAAAAGCCAGTGAGAAAAGTAAAGTGAAACTAATGAATTAAAGAACAACAATAGTTGAGTTGGAAAAGGTTGCCTAAATTGAACAGTAACAAGAAATCAAATTGATTTTTTGTAAATAAACCAAATGCTTGGGAAGGGATCTAATAATAATAATTTTGATAAGAGAATAAGCAATTAAGGTGTTTTTTATAGACGTAATAAAAACACAGTCAATGGCTTCAGGCTCTAGGTTTAGGCCAAAAGATATAACACAAACCGACTCCTTCATTAGCACTTGTAACTAGCATATTGGTGTTGCAGATAATGCAAAATACTTGGAAGTAAATAGTAAAAATTATATGCTGTAATGAAAGACAAGTTATTCATTGGCCTAAACCTTTCTTGCTTTTATTAAGCGTATTCACACTTATGCCCTTTATTATAATTTCTCAAATTATACAGGCAATTTCACATTTACTATTTTTTCCTGGCAAAATATTCCACTCATTCATTACTCTGCTCTGTATGAGAAATAGTTCTTTCTCGGGTTGTCCATGACCTTTTTAACGTGCTAACAAGGAAGCCATTGCCCTTGAAGCCCTGACTGTATTTCTTTATCTAAGTCAATAAAATGTGTTCCCTTTTTACAAAAAACAAAGAATTGAGCCCTCAGCAGAAGTTCCTTATAAAGTGACTGTATGATTTGCACAGTTTATGCAAACATGTAATACAATCTGATAATGGGGAAATCCAACCCACATAACCAGCTTAGTCATTTCAATGAAACCACGTTGTTCTTGATAATTCTGTTTGCATTCTTCTCTAATAATTTGACTTGACAAAAATCGTTCTTATTATTTTGGCCAACCTGCGTAAATGGGTACCAACTTTGGAACATGGTGTTACAATGCATATACGTAAGTTCACGTTTTCAAATACTTCACATGGTTGTCTTGCCGACATTGTTCGTGTTCCTATTTGATAAGCTGCAAAAAAGTCATAAAGAAGAAACAGGTGCCTGTTTCTGATTGGCACATGCTATTTGCCACACATTTCTGTGGAATGCGCACTCAGATAAGTCTCGGAGCCGGCCAAGGTGTGCTGTTTGTTAGATAGATAATTTTCGGTGTACAAACCATAATTTGGAGTTTGTATAGACAAATATCCTTTGTAATATTTGCCTACTCTGATCCTTGCTCTACTGTAGACCATTATCTTGGCGCTTCCAAGCTCCAAGTTCCAGTTTTCATCCAATAGTCGACGATGTCCCATATTACTTACATCAATCAAGTTTAGATAATATCACTTTATAGCTGAAGTCCACATGTATTTCATTTTTGTCAATAGATGTCTGGGCAAAGATGGTCCTCAATCAAACTTTTCAATTCTAGTAACATAACTCAAAACCACTATTTAAAAAATAATATAAGTACAGCACAACTTACCAAATATAAGTAATCGGTATTAAAGCATTAATTGTCCTAGAAAAACAAGAAAACAAGTTGTGTAGTGACAACAAGAAACATAATTGCTATGTAGAAATAAAATACAAGAAACCATACTATTTTGCTTGTGTTATCAGAAATCCCTCTCGTTTTCGTTTGAATCATTTTATATGCACAAAAGAGAATCTTCAACACCAGCTTAGATATCATGGGTGTGGTCTTGGGTGTGGCTTCCCCAGCAAAACCCCCTCCTAGTGATTTAAGGCGGCACTTGTTATCTAGCATGCAATGCAAACCCTAAGTCAAAACTCAAGATTCCACACCACGTAATTGGACATCATGAAAAAACTTTAACCATGAAGTTTTGATTCTATGCCAAAAAAAACGCTAGCAAACATTATTGATTCTAAGCAGACTCAAAATTCTTAATTACAAGCTTGAAGGTGTCGATTTTCCAAAACAGGATCAAGAATGGATAAATTTGGATAGTATTGGTTTGAAACGGTGCCAATATCTTCTTAGGCAAAAGTGCATAGTATGATTTTCTGGCTTTTGTACGAATTGCAGATTTTAACATTGTTACCTCCAATTTTCCACAGACCCGTGCACGGTAAACATACCTATGCCTTCTGTCCCTGTTTTGATAAGAGGGAAGGATATTGTGAGATTCAATAGAGGGTAAACGCTACAGTTTTTCCAAATGATATTTTGAAAATTTGGCATATTTATAATTCCATGACTTTGATTTTGTCCAAATATATTTGTTTGTTATATATCTGTTTTCTTGTTTTGAAGCCTGCCCCCCTATGTATGGTTCTTGCTCGAGTTTTCCCCCCCCCCCCTAGCCGACACCTACAGCTACGTGGTTGAATGGAAGATGTCAATGGCAAAGAAACGATGAAGGACATGATTACAGTTCGACAATATTTCCTAACCCACTTCCACTCCTTGATGTTTTGTGGACTAGCCGGCTCATCTAGACATCAATGAAAAAACTTAGTTCATTATACTGTTAGTTTCAAAATGTCTTCATGCCTTTTTTCAAAAGCTCAGGAGTGTAAAATTACAATTAATGAACATGATGTATTTTCTCCATTAATGAACATGGACTAAAACCCCATACCCTGGATGCCAGAGCCTCAGTGAATGAGCCCTGGTACCTTAAGGTAAAAAGCAACATGCATTTAGTGGTTTTGGCAAATCATTTGCTTGCGTCTCCATCCAAACCCTTTATTCGGTAGCGAAGAAAACAGATTCTTTTGCCCATTAGTTCACCCTTGTATCATTCAGCTCTTTCTGTTAACCTCCTCCTCAGGGACGTGGTGGGAATTTTTATGGGCCGGCAAAATCAAGTTTTTAGGGGCACAAAATTTTGATGATGATTGTTTCTTGTTGTCGTCAATTAATATGTTGTTGGAAATGAGTGTTGCGGAGACAGCGTAGACTCGTTTTTTCTCACAAATTTGATGTTACAAATGATAACATCCCCTGCGCTTCTCCTTATATTCAGGAACACCTTCTAACAGCGTGAGGGACAAGGAACTGGTTAAAAAGCGGAGTATACCCCTATCGTTTAAGATAAATGCAGAAACGGAAGGGGGTTTTGCAGAGGAAAACAAATTCCAAAATCTTGTGTTGTCTTCTTTTCTTTAAACACGTCACGGCGCATCCGCAGAGAACAGAAAGCCTCTTTCTAGACGGAAAATAATGTCCCATACTACCTTATTGTCTGGTAACAAATTAATCCCGCATGGACTGCGTGGTATTAACCAATTATTCGTTCATCTTATTGTTTATGGAACCGAAAAACAATGTGATAAAAAAAAGTCTTTGTATTGTTGTGGCAACAAAACTAGCGGTCTTAATTGATGTCAATTTTTGAAAAGGCGCTAGTTTCCAAAACAATAGTTGTAGTAGGCTCTGGCCTAGCTTGTGCCTTTAACCAACGTTTTAACTGGATTTTATCAAGTATCCTAGCAGCAAGTTAGCTAAAACCATGAACTCAGCACAATGTCGCCTTGAATTCAACCGGAAAAATAGAATCTTTTCTGCTATTTGAAAAGTGCTGACTAGTGAAGTTTCGCTTTTGCAACACATTCCTTTGGATGAGGCATGGCCTAAGGAAGCGGTGTATGCTGTCGCGGAATGGAGAGCACAGGCATACCTTGTAAGTATTAATTTAAATTTAAAAGGTCTAATTTCTATCAGTTTCAACCTTATCTGCTAAAGAGTGGGAAAGACACAAGAGTTTGTCCTGAACAAGAATGAAACCAGCCTATATTTCAGTTGCCAGGGTAAACCTGTTTACAGCCACCGGCAAGACTTCAATCACGCTGTGGAAGTGCGTGTAGATATCCTCTGCTAGTGGACTAGACAAGGCCAAATTACATCGCATTTCTCACGTTCCTAGAGATTTTCACATATGCTAGCTATAACATCGTTCATTTCAGATGTTCCTCTGCATTCAGCAGTGTCTTCTGAGGCTATAAAGTAGCTAATAATTTTATATGGTTGTTTACATTTATAAATTTCAAGGCGAATTGATAATGTTTACAAGTTCATTGTAACTAGGCAATAATGAAAATGTCTCCATTGAAAAGTCCTTTATAAAAGAAATCTAATTACCGTCAAAAGAGGGCAGGAACTTTTATTGGCCGCTCTCGGGAGTAGCTAAAAAGGTGGCTTACTTCATGGGCCTTCGTGGTGAATGGAAATCTAATCCGGATATCAGATGAATTGATAATAATATTAATAATATCAAGCCATTCAGGGGCGTTTTAACCCTTTGGGGACCCAAAAATTAAGGGTTTTGGGGGGGGGGGGGGTGAAAAGGATTTCTGCCCTGCGAAAATGAGTGGTGCCCTGCAGACCTCGTAGCAAAGGTTTGTCTATAGGTTACTAGTGAAAGCTTTACCAGTGTAAATTAGTCTTTACCAAGAACAAACTCCTAAGCAATAAAAAAAACTTGAAACTTCATTGCCTATGAAATATCTTTTTTTACGTGAGTGTAAATTAAATGTCAAATTTAATTTTCCTTTGTAATAAAGCTTGTATTTCATGGCATATCAAGTTTAGTGAGGTAGGAGGACCAACCATGGCTGGGTCCGACGTGAAGAAAATTTTTGAAATTATACCTTATAAAAGGGCTAAAAAGCATCCCCCAGACTAAAATTTAGCAAAATACTATACTGCTAAAAAACTGATAATTGTTTATTTGAAAAATTGGGAGGGGGATGTCATGCTAAAACGCTAGCGATAGATGTTGGGGAAGGAAAGAAACGGTAATCTTTCGCTTCAGATTGCACATAGTTGTGAATGACAGAGCAATGTTGTTTTGATTGGGAGAATTTTATTTCCTAAACAGAATGTGCAGTTTCTTATCTCGAGAAGGCCATGTTTACACTTCCAAAATAAAAAAATTGCAATGATACAGAAAGTGATTTACTGAATTAATGCAAATAAAATAAAAATAATAGAAATACATCAATAAGTTAGCAATTAGATCAAACAAAATCGGCATCTTAACAGTTTATTCTCTTTTTATTTAACACTCTGTTAAAAAGTTATAGAAAAAAGGATAAAATATTCTTATCTTGACCAAAGTGCCACAGCCCTCTATTCCCCCAGCGCCGTACCTGTCATGAAAATAATTTACAACTTAAATTAATTTGTGTGGACTCAACCTTGCCCTCATAAACTTATGCATCAATCACTGCATCCATTGGCTATGATTTTCGGTAAGGAATGCTTTCGCTCTGCTATAACGGAGCTCTTCCTGACATACCTGTTCCGTTCTCTAAAATGCAATGTCAGGAAGGGAGGTTCATAACAAATATAATACTTCCCTTTCAAAATTCGTAAACGGCCCTTTACGAACTTCAGAGATGGCGTTTCTGCGTGGCTATAAAGCTCTTCTTGGCGCCCTGCGAAATCTTCGATTGCCCTGCGAAATCGGCTGATTTTAAGATAGGGGGTGTCACCCCCCCCCCCCCCCCCCCCCCCCCCCCCCCGGTATTTTCGCCCCTGAAGCCATTGTTTCTCTGTTGCAGGATAGAAAATAAAATTTGTGAATATCTTTATGAACCAAGTCAGAATAACAGAAATCCGCGAGACATCGAATCACTCACTGGCCATTTCTCACCAAAAAATTAAGATCGCGCTAAATCTGTGCTCATCGATTTTAGCTGAGAAGGTATGTGATTAAAAGTCAACAATTCTGAGGGGCCGCAAACATATCGATTTTTTCCCAATCAACGTCGTTTGGACGGTTTGGGGGGATAGGGGTTTTTCTTAAAACGTTTTCAAATTGAGATTTGACATTGAAATATGGATAAATCTGAACGTTGTCTTTGTTGACAGTCTCTCGCTGTCAATATGAACTTTCTAATATGGTCGGATCTTAAACTCTTTACTAAAAGTTGGCCAAGAAAAAAAGAGACACTCAGACCATAACATAGATTTTTTTCTAATTCAACTCAACTTTATATAGATTTTTATGACGTCAAACTTCAGAAACTCTGTTGTGTGGTTAATTCTAGGTATTTCAAGCCGGAATTCTAGATATTTCAAGATAGCTACACAGCATTTCTTTGAAAGCAACTCGCTTGAAGGCAAAGACAAAAGTACTAGACAATCTGAAATGATTTGAAAACTACAACATTCGAAGTAAAAAATAAGAAACAACTAAATTTTGAGAAATCCAATAACTCCGAAATTTCGAGAGAATTCCTCAATGTTATTGGCTCGTTGCAACAATCTGTTAGAACAATACGCTTCCTTTGTCTAAGTATAACTCAAAGGAAGACATTTTCTGTGTCTTCCTTTGTGTAAGACGTGAATCTCACAACAAAGATGTCATTTTAAAGATTGACGAGTGAAAGATGGACTATTTGCAGCTGCGAGCACCTTCTCCAAAAAGTTTTTGTTGTGAAATAACCTTGCATGGAAAATTAGATATAGAACCCCGAATGTCAATATTATTGACACCATGGTTGAGAAACTCTTAAGAAACAATGATGATTGCAATTTTCCTTAACATTAGATGTTAAAGATATCGATGGGACGAGAGGTTAAATATCGAGCCATGGGGCCAATGGTCCCTGAAAAAGTTTTGGTACGGTTTGGCTTTCGTATTTAACAAATTTAGTAATGTTCCCGTCGCGTGTTCAAGTCACATGTCCTGTTAAGTTCTGTTGTGTTAGTGAACGTCTCTTTATGACAATGTGTTTGTCTTTCAACATGTAATGTGACGCTCGTATTGTCCTGTTAATTAGCTCCGTTTATGTTATTAGGTTATTAGTATGTGTTGGTCACGTCACGTTATAAGTTAGTCTTCTGATTGAAGCATTAGAGAAAACATCAGAGAACGAGTATCTTTTGTGCGTTACCTATTCGGGGCTTAGGCCCTTTGGCCTAGCCCATCGCTCCACCCACGAGCTCGGTTATTAACTGGTTCTTCACCGTCATGACAAGAACCCTTATCGTTACAAATAAAAAAAATAGTTTTATGCAGAGAGATACTAAAAACCAGAAAAAAAGAATCTACACAAAGTCAAGAAAGAGTATGAGAAAAGAATATTGATAAATTAGTCAGCAATACCCTAGCCAGCAATGACTAATCAATCGTAATATCAATAATGTAGAGGTATCAAGGAGAAAGTGTTATCAACTAGTTGCTGCATGATTAGGGTATCCATGTATTCATTGTCTACAGTAGTCAAATGCTCATAGGCTCAAATTATATATGGCACTGCGGGATTTGTTTGTAGCACAGAAGTCCTATTTCTTTAACTGCATTCCCAGCTAGAAAATATTTTCCCACCCCTGAGTAGTATGTCAATTTTGTTTTTGGCTTACTCATACTTTATTTTTTTGTTTTTTACAGGGTATTATGGTCCTATCATATTCCTCGGGGCTCTGATGATAGTGTTGTCTGTTTTGGTATTCCTACACTGGCTAGTGCAGTTCTGGCTGGATAATCAAGAGAAAGAGAACCCGGACGACATTATAGAATCAGATAACAGTGAATTTGAGTCGCCATATGAAAAGCATTTGATGATTAAAAAAAACAAAGTAAAGAAGAAAAGAAAGTTTATGAGAGCGAACCATGAAGAAATTAAGCGTGGCAGCATTCCGAAAATCGACATAATCAAAGCAGCGAGTGAAACGTCATCAGTGTCAGACAAAAGTGTCAAAATTCGAAGCAAAAAGAGACTTGCTGTCAGTTTATGTATGAAACATTCAACTGTAAATATGCGTTTATCTGGAATGATAAAGGGCGTTATTGGTCTGCAGTTTCCTAATCACGGTGGACCAGATAAAATTCGATTTAAATTGGAGCTGCAGCCGTCATCAACCAAAAAGTTTTTTAAGACTCCCTTCCACATTCCTTTAGATTCAAGCCTAATTATTCCATTCCAATTTTTGCTTATTCCCAAAACTGAACTGCAAACGTCCGTTATCCATCTTCGACTTTTTGGTAAAAAAGAGAAATTCGGTCTTCCAATTGGACCGGAGCATTGTTTTGGAGAAGCATTTGTTTCACTCAAGGACCTTGCTTCGGGTGTAGATGAAATAAACGTTGTGCAAGAAATAATTCCGCTTGGTAGTAAGCCGTTTCATAGGGAATCGCTGAACATTCGTGTTTCTGCACCCAAGATAAGAACAAAGCAGTTTGCGAATCAGCAGATTGAAGTTGCCCCAGAGGAAATAAATATATTCTTCAATGATGGAGACAACGACTCGGCCAAAGACGAGAAGAGGGACCGTTCTACCAGTTATCTTGTAGACAAAAGTTGACATACATCGTGGTCATCATCATATGTATCAAATATATAGTCATAATTGAATGCTACGACTATAATAATCATTATCATCGACATGAAAATATCATCATGATCTTCAGGTTGATATCGAATGTCTTGAAAACATCTTAATTTATCATTACCCTTACTCATAATAATAATTGTTGCCGTACATAGGCCACCAACAGCCCTTGAAGACTTTTTTCGATGTTTTTCATGATCAAATAGGTTTCACCATAACCTTCAACAACTAACCCAATGGTGGTTTTTCACTGGATTGTAACTAATGCTGTTTGATAATTTATATTTTGTATAAGGTATTGTATCATTTTTCATCAATTCACTTTTGCAAATGGCATACGAGATTTCCACCAAAACAAAAGGATTTATACGGATTTTCTATAAACAACAGGATTTCTACCAAAGGTGTTGGGGATTTTCACAGAGTGATTTGCGCCTCGATTTTTATGGCCTTCCTCGGTCCATAGGTACATCTAAAAAAATTTCTCACCTAGTCATTATTCGTCTAGTATCATAAAAGTCCCAACAAATTTTTGATGGGCAAAAAAACAAAATGAGTAAACTGAGTAAGTGGACAGCACTGTGGTAAATTACTCTGGACCCATGTTCTCCCCGGAATCGCACTTTCTGGAATGTATCATATGTTAATCTGGATATGCAAGTGTGTATATTCGTTTTGTTTAGAATATTGCGAATTTCAGTGTTATTTTGCACTTTGAAGTTTGTATGACGTTGTATTTATCGACAAAATTTGTTTTTATCAAGTAATCAATTAATCGAACTATCATTGCAGGCTTATATCCTAGCAAGGAAGACGAGAAAATCCCCAGGTGTTTGGTTGTCCCGTTATTTGTCTCACTTTCAATGTTTCTTTGTTTTGTGTTTTGTGGAACTTTTGTTATTTCGTATAGTAAAACATAAAGTAGTTGATATTGTCATTTGATGAACACTCGTTCCGATTTGTGCTTGTACTACAGTGATATCTGCCCAGCCGTTAGCCAAAGGCACAGGAACGGACTTGCCGGCCGGTACGGGAAAACGGCAGCCCGAATGTTTCGGTCACTTTCTAGGCCTTCCCAGCTTCTTTCTATATGATAATATGCTGTTCTGTAATATGAAAATGCATTTGGCAGTGGCTTTTCTATTTAAAAGCTGATGTTTCACTCCAGTTGGCCATCCCTACCCAATAGTCAACCCCGGCCTGTTAGTTAGGTGGCTGTTGCCGGGAACTTATCTTCCAAAGGAGGTGGTTGAAAATCGAAGGATTTTCCCAATTAGAAATTAGCCTTTGTCAATTTATTTTTCTTTGGACAGCAATCACTACCTAATTTTCACTCTTCTTGTGAAGTAACTACGCCGAAAAGCTAGGTGGTGAAAGGTGAAAGCAGCACATTTTGAAATGTGTGAAAATGACTTTGTCTCAAATTTTTCACCGGGGGAGGGGAGGGGGGGCAGCTTCAGCGGTACTGCTTGGGTGCAAAGTAAAGAATGACTCGACCTGCACTGTGTAATCTCCAAGATGGTGGACATGCAAGATTGGCAGGGCGAGGGGCCATGACCTCCACTTTTTTGCAGAGCAAGCGAAACTTTTTAGGGGAATGTAGAAAGAATTTTAATGCTCTTAATATTCCTTCAAATATGGCCTTAGCTTTCGTTTCTTTGGTTTGTCTTTACTATCAAGATTTTTAGGAGAAATAGAGAATCTATAACATAGAATTTTGATCAAAGAGACCAAGTCATTGTCTAAGTTGTGCGTTTCACATTGCACTGCACGAATAACAGCTTTTCAAAATGAGATTGCTTATTACAAACCATTATACAATCTTCTGAATGCATGCTTGGCTTACAAAGGTATCCAATTACCGTCCGCAAGCAAAATGTGGCCAGCGATGGCATTTTCTGTGGCGATTTCTGAAAATTTAGCCCATGAGCTATGTGTATATGGTGTGCCATTCCCACTCAACAAGACGCATTCTAATCATAGGCATACTTATTTGGTCTGAAAGTAGACGTTTTCTCTTATGAAGCTAAGCATGTCCAAGCTACCAGCTTAGTTAGTGATGTGAATAAACTTTTTGCGACCAGAAAATTATAAATTTCACACTGGTTCATTCTTCATTCCACATTGGTTATTTCTTTTATATTTCACTTTGAGGCAAGTCTCGCGCCCCTTTTTGGGAAATTGTCTGCCCTTTTAGAAGAATGACAGTCAGGTGAAAAAGTTTCTGAAGCCCATAGGTTAATTTACTTCAAGGATTACCTTAAAGTTGACTTGCTTATTTCGAAACTGGATAATGTTTTTCTAGTAAAGTCATGTGTTGAAAGACAACAGGAGATATCTATAAAGTTTTCTTTAATTTATGCCATTATTCAAACAATTTCTTGCGCTTATAAATTGTCCTCTTCATAACATTATCAAACCAAAAAGAACTATGGAGCATAATTATGATAGAATATTTTTCTGTTGTGTCTAGGATCCGTGGTTCTCAGTCAATGTTGTTTCCTAGACCCATTTTCTGGCTATCTCTAGAACGTCATATTTGCAAAACTTTTTCTGCTGCTTATCATACTGGGTCGCCTTCATCAAACCCAGAATAATCACTCTTACCTTTTGCAATAATGAAGTACCACCGAATTTTAGGTGCATTCATTACAGTACTGTCTAGCTATACAGCCATGAAAATTGAACCAAAGTCAAAGTCTTGTCATTATGGCCCGTCCACAATCAATTTTGATTCGCGTGCCCTATTTAGGGGCACCACCCCCACAAACCCTGCCTCTTTTAACTGTCCTCTTTTTCTAAGTCCTTAAACAATATTTGCGATACAGTTGTTCTTTGTGTGCGGTTTTAATGCAACTATTGGAGTGAATCATTTTTTCAAACATAACATGAAACCATGTGGAACATTCTACCCTTATCAAATTACGATGTGCGCTCATGTCAATCGACTGGCTAAATACACAGCAGCAATCAGTGGAGAAGATTGAACAGTTTCTGAATGTGTGCGCTTTGTATCTGACATGACGATTCCTTGTAAGTATGAATTATATAGACAGTCACAGATTGACTGTTAGTTCTCAAACCAAGTAAAAGTGTGATCAATCTATCTGAATCTTGTTGCTACAAGTATGAGTGAAGTTGTGAGCGAGAATGTTGATCTGGCCTTGGAACAGCTATATTTCAAGGACTTGGAACAGCTATAGCTTGAATTATATTTTATATAATTCAAGCACTGCGATGAGTTTGAGCCAAACAACTAACATGCCTTACAGATTTCGTATTGGATGTAAACGAATGCTCTAATGAGACGCTGAAACGGACGGGAGAGACGAATCTCACATTAAGGGCTCAAGTCACGAATTTCTTAATTGTAGAGCTCTGTATAACAAATTTAATTTCAATGTTATGGCCCTGGCCCCCAAAGCAAGGCTGGCTCTGACACAAAAAAAGAGCTGAAATAATATTTTTGACAATGACTCATTATTTGACATTGGCATGTAATTCATAAGTCTTCATTTTGATTAAAGTAGACTTGAAGCAATTATCTGTAAATGTTAGCTTTATTTGGTGATAAAAAGTAATTTCTTCCTTGGAGAAATTTGACAGGAAGTTTTGCCTTTTATAAAATTAAAAAGGTCTGGCAGCGGCCGCGTAAGCCCTTAAAGTCACCAGAGGCGGATCCAGAGCAAACTTGAAGGAGGGGCAGTTGGTAGTGGGGGCGCTGAAAAATTTTCAAAAATTGATGACGAGAGAACGCTCTATACAACAATTTCAGATCCATTTTCGGAATAAACAACATAACTTTGAAGTAATCCTTGAAGCAAATTAATCTATTGGTCTCAGAAACTTTTTCACTTGATTCTCATTCTTCAAAAGGGGCGCACAATTTCCAAAAAAGGGGAGCCATACTTGCTTCAACTCGTCCAGGGAGGGCCAACTGCCCCTAGTTGCCCCCCCCCTTAAATCCGCAACTGAAAGTCACTCCCTAATTAAATCTTTGCAAATTGAGGCTGTAGAGAAAATAAAAATGAGGTTGTAGAGAATTTCCCACAACACCAATATTTTCTGGTCGAATTCAGACGAATTACCAAACTGATCCTGCCGAGATCTTGGGAAACGTATCCCCCCAGTCCCTCCGTGGCGCTATTGATCACTTTAGATAAAATGGATAGAAATTTGTACACAATGCTCTGCGATACTTCAAAATACCGTGGCGTTCAAGCCGAGCCACAAAGACGATCATTGGTCGCTAATCGTTAGCAGGATATGTCGGGCTAGAAAAAGTACGAGTTGCGCAGAGCTCATTCTTAGGAAAATTTTCAGCTCCACATATCATCATTATAGTTTCAAGCGTTATTCACCAACACAAGCCAATCCACTCAATATTTTTATCAAATTGTAACAGGTGTAGGCAGGATCGCCGAAAGTTTCGGAGACCCCTGGGCAGAGCCAAAAGCGGAGGCCCCTGCAAGCGAAGCGAACAGAAAATATTTGCGACCACGCCCTTTAGATTAGCTTTAGATAGATTTCAGGATATTTCTTGCTCTCTTTTTATTTTAATTCTTTAGAACATTTTACTATTTTTTAAGCATACTTGTTACGCTTGATTAATCCAATTTTTAAAATATAATTTATTGCTTTATGCTATTATATTCCAAAGCTTCTATATAGCTATTATATTCTATAACACGAAGTTGAATCTGCCACTCAGCTGATCGGCATAGTTTTCATCATCAACACAGTAGAACTGTTTCATCTGGATGAAATGTGATAAGAAAAAAAGTTAAAAAACAAAGCATTTCTTTTTTGCATGCAACACAATTTTAGAGGTGATCTTCAAGAATGAACTAAAGTTTCGTTTTTGTACTAAGTAGCCTTGTTAGTTAGTTTTTGTAATAAGTAGCCTTGTTATTTAGTTTTTGTACTAAGTAACCTTTTTAGGTTTCAATTGTATCTCTAGTTCCGGCACTCAGTAGAAAGCTTAGCTACTATGTAAATGAAGCTCTCCTAACTACTGTTTTATTTTCTTCTTAGGGTATTTTCCAGGGACAATGTTCCTTGTCTTCATACTAGTTAGTTTGGTATTCCTTGTCTTGATGTATTGGAAAGCAAATGTTTTTCTGCGAAACAATCAAAGAGAACAAATGGAATCGGATGTAGACATTCAGGAATCGGATGAAGAAATTGACGAAATAGAACAGATGAAACCAAGTACAAAGATGAGAGAAATTGCGTCAATTAAAACAGAGGATTCCTCTGTCGAGAAGCAGGCAAAAGAAGGATTTGAAATAATCGATCTTTATTCAATGGAGGTTTTAATGACGTATATCAAAGAAAAAAATCACCTTTCTTGTCGCATACAAAACATTGTTGGCATATCCAATCTCAAAAATAGAAACACCAACAAGTTCCGATTCCATGCCACTATACTACCATCAAAAAAATTAAAATCTCGCACTGCATATCGTTCACTGGAAGAGCTTGCGATACAGCTTGTTGTTGGAATAAACAATGTGAATCTCGAAATATTGAAAGTTAGTACACTCCGTTTGCGTTTATACGGCAGACACTTTGAGCTCGGAGTGCCAGTCACAAAAGAGAAGTGCCTTGGTGAGACAAACATCGTTCTAGCCAAATATCTTAGTGAGCTTGAAAAAGGCAAAGAAGCTGCCACTAAACAAGCAATTTCACCCATAGCAGAGCAGTTCCCAAGTCCCAGAGATCCTTTTACTTTAGACGACTGAATCTTTTTAGCTTAAACCTTTTATACATAAATTTTTCCTATTCCCTAAAAAAGACCAAATGTAAGTATTTTTTTACCGTTCAAAATTTTTTTAATAATGTAACTTTATAATGCAAATTTTTTAATAGTGGATATCATTTCAAAAAGTATTACTATTTTGCAAAGGTTACGGGGTTTTGCTGTACGAGACAACATCATTGCATGCGCTTTTGCTTAAAAGGTATTGTTAGCTATACCTAGGCCAGACACACCACTTTACGAAACATCCTCAAAAGTTTCTATTTACGAAAAACCAAATGGCTTGACAAAAAAAAAGAGACTTGCGGCTTTCTTTCAAGAAACTTTGCCAAGTGCCCAGAAATTGTTATGAACATTTACATAAGAATTGTCTACATATTCCACAATACTTAGCAGTGATACTTAGCAGCACTAACCGTTCAAAAAAATTAACCAACTTTGCTTTTTTGGCCGAGCATTTCTCCAACTAAACCTTTTAACCAACTGAAAGTGTATTAGCCATGAAATGAACTATCATATAGACACTTAATAATAACAAAGTAAGAGCAAATAATGACATGAAAGTAGAGGGAAATTAAGTTTGAAACAAAAGTATTTCTAGATTTGTTGGTGAGCCCATGAGCATCTTTTGCAAAAAAACCAATTATAGGTTAGTTTGCAAAAATGAACTACAGCTTACTTTTGCTCCTCATAACAATAATTTCAGTTTTGAAAACTTTCCTCTAATCTATGAGCATTTATAAGACTTGCGTGCAAAAATATTTGTGACCACACCCTTCAGAATGAATCTCAGAAAATTTCTTGCAGGCATTTCTTGCAATCGTTTAAGATCCCTGTACATTAGAAAAAGTAGAATCATTGACGGCGCTGTATTGAAAACAATAGGAACAAAAGATTTCTCGTTGGAAATGGAGGGTTTTTAAAGTTTAGGGGGGGGGGGCAGGTATAACTTCTAGAAAACCACCTTTTATTTTAAGGTTCTGGATATCGTTAGATTGAAAATCCTGGATGTCTATTCGCTTGTAGAATGAAAGGAAAAAGATTCACATTCATACAAGCGTATCATGTCTTCTTTTCAATAACATAAAAGTAAAAGGGAATTGCAAATGAACATCAATGGCGGTCAAAAATCTGTTTTTAGTCAAGAAAACAAGAAATCCTAGGATATTGGATTATTGAATGCCGCGATTGATTGAAAATGCACCTTAAAAAATGCGTGACATATTATGGTTGCTTGATTTCTATCATTGCATGCGAACCTAACACCCAATTAAATGTTTCTATGCATTGCACGTATGCGGTTCCGCTCTTTTTCTTCTGTTTCGCCACACTATCTCAGCATTAAAGCGTGTTATGAAACATGCTTCGTGAAACTTTATCATTCCACTATCCCATTTTGTGATGTTGCTTAACCCTCTCAATTTCTGTTTTATTTTCAATCACTCCACACTTCATTAATATGATTTCCGTGGCTTTTTTAGGATGCAAATATGTTTAGTTAATTTCAATTTGCTTGTGTTTATTGATGTTTGTTCTCGATGCCTTGCGGTGTTTCTTATTTCTACTCTATATGTTTATTAATTTGATATTAGCTGCTATAACAAGTTGATATTATGAACCAGGCCCTACTTTAATATGCAGTGATAACAAACCTACGCTGCGATAAATCTATAATGCGCAGTGACAATTAAACTTAACAGTGAAAACAACCACACATTGTTATTTCAGAATTCGAAACAGAAAAGACAAACCACACTGAAATGATTAAAATATCTTTGCTAGTTCTCATAATAAAATCGTATTACTTAAAAGCAGCGTTTACGCTGTTTACTTTCAAATTCATATTGTAGGGCATTAAGACTTTATTAAGGTCTGTTTATATTGAGAAAATCATCCCATCTTCCAGTCTGCGAGCTTAGAGAAAAAATCCCACCCTCCTATAGAATCTTTTGTATTTTTCGTCTTGCGTCTGTATACCAAACGAGCCAACCTGGTTAGGTGAGATCACACTGTGTGAGAGATCGCCTCTTAGTGGTTCCTACTGTTAAAAATTTATTTAACTTACAACTCTTGTTTTTCACTACTGTCATTCAAATATTGTTTTCAATGAGTCTCCAGGATGGATGACTGAAAATTAACCATACAAATCCCATGTGATTTGATGTGTACAATATTGTAAAATGTATCCATTAATAAAAATAGGTGCAGAAAATGTTTAACAAAGGCAGTTTTACATCGCTGATTTTTACCAGAAACAAAACCTTTTCTGAAAATTTTAGTTTTATTGTTACTCCCTAATGTTATGGATCATTTTTTTCCACAAAATTCCTGCTGTGCATCAATTAGCATAAGTTATTTTAAAAATGTGCAGTGATAAAAGTCCTTGAATCTAAGGGGCATCCAAAATCTAAGTGGTCCTGCAAAGTTTTTTAATAAAGCTACTTAAGCAAGGCAGAACTTGATTAAAAAAACATGTCCGATAAATGAGGTTTTAGATTAAGGAAAAGGTGCAAAGTTCTAAAAGAAAACAAAGAACTGAAATCGTCTTAGATAGAAAAACATAAAGGGATATTGCGTCGATCGTGGGCTCTGCCCCTCTTAACTGTTAGCTGTGTTGAATTTTTGCTCCCTCTTCGTACTAAAGCTAGATAAACCCATGGTGAAGGAATAATATCCGTCCGAAGAAAAGGGCTTGGACTCATATCTGTAAATCCAAAGCTAAAGGTCTTAGATTAAAGTTTCTCGAGAGTTGAATATTATTCTCAGTGTTAAATTGATAATCTAGAAAGATAGCAGAAAGTATACAAACATCCGCATTACACGAATATTCACTTTCACTACACGTTTTTCTATAATCATTCTAATTATTAGTTGATTATATAGATTTTTCGCTGTAAAATAGCTTTTTGATATTGCGTTTATTTAATTTTTTCGTGCTTTCGTAATAAAAAAATTGTACTATTTAAAATTGAGTTGATATTAACGTTTGACAAGTTGTTGTAGAAGTAGTTCTATTAACTTTTATTGCTATTTTTATGTTGTAATTAGGTTAGAGGCCATCTTGGCCTAGATACCTTTTTAATAAAAAAAAATAAAGATCTTGAAGTTCCTAATTACTGGAAGAATATGAATTACAATTTTATCATGATGTTCTTAAGAAAAGGATGATGCCAAGCCTGAATATTCTTACAAACAGTAAAAAATGTATTAGAAAGAGAGACAGCAAAGACAGAAATTACTCAATGAAGCGCCTGATGGATGCATAGCACACTTAAAGCGGGTTAAACAAGGATTCGAAGAAGCGCAGTATGCTTTATACCAAAGGGGGAGGGAGGAATGGGAAGAGAGTAATGCATGGAAATAGCATTCCCAACAGGCACGATAGATCATACAAACAACCTCATCTGAGTCAAGGGACAAACTTTTGTGCAAAAAGCCCAAACTACAGCACTCCTATTATTCCCAAGGCATGAAAAGCAGCGCATAAACTCTTGATGCAAGAATGAAAACATGAACCTTATTGCCAAAATGCGAATAATACAATTCAATCAAGCAAAGTAAGAACACTATAGAGGAATCAAATTCTACAACATCCTCAAGAAATTTTAACTCTGATAAAATTTCATTTGCTCAGCATCTAAATTATAGCATTTGTTATTTTGTTGCACAAAAACTTTATTGCAAAGTTTGTTAAAGAAAACTTCTAAAACATGAAGCAAAGTTGTTATCAGTTTTTGACTGACAGTTTTCAGTTTTTCAAAAACCGATGTCGTCCATACATGATCAGTTTACTTCACTTTTTGACTAACAGGCTTAATATCTCAACTGATAAAAAATTAGAGCATTCATCTTGGTCCAAGTGCATGATGATCAAAGTGGCAGCCAATCTTTGGATTTGCGCAAGGGTGTGATATGGAAAATTGTGGGCACATTTTGTGCCCAAGTCCGTGAAGAGAATTACAAGAAATGACGACATTTGGCGAGCAGCTGATCATATTCTTTCTTTTATCATCCGTGCAGTCTTTTCAAGCTAAACTTTACTTTTCAGCTAAATCTATAATACACATCCTCGGTTGTCCGCGAACCCAAATTTATTGACGAGGCACAGCACAGTCTTTCTCAAGTTCTGTCTGTCCTTAACGTACAACGACGAGGCCCAGCGCAGTCTTTTACAAGCACTGCCATTCCCGAATAAACCTAAGTTACAATATAATATCGACGAGCTACAAGAGTTTTCTCAAGCCTCTTGAGCTGAGCAGTTAGCATCTTTAAATTGTCATAGCCTAAATTCTTACAAGTGCATCTTCACATATTTCTCTATATCTGTGTCTGCTCGTACCTCTATGTATCTCTCCAAAGCTCACTTGCCAACTTACATATATCAGAGACGGTGGCACGAAATTGAACCTGGGGGGGGGGGGCCTAAGAATAAAATTTAGTGACATAGGAGGACCCACCATGGTTGGGTGCAACGGGAAAGGAAATTTTTGAAATCAGGCCTTCTAGAATTGCTAAGAACGCATCTGCCAGATTAAAATTTAACAAATTACTATACCGCTCAGAATAGACCATTCGACGATTCTCAGAATAACATTATTGATTTTTAGAAAAAATTAGGAAGGGGGAATTCATGCGTTGGGGAATGAAAGAAAGAAATGGTGACCTTTGTTCAGAGTGCACATCCATGCAAATAGCAAGACGCTGTTATATTGATTGCCAGGGTGCATTCCATGTACTTAAGTCCGAAGATCTTCGGACACTCAGGTTTTTTTGGCGTTCCCAGTGCAAACTAATAAAAACATTTTTGACATGACCTTCGAGGGGGGGGGGAGTTGGGGTGGTGTTGCGTACAGTTGACATGAAATCCATCATGGATTAAGAGAAAACTTTACTTCCTGAACAGAAATGTGCATCTTCTTTGTCTCGAGTACTTTCAGTAGGCCATGTTTACACATCCAAAATGGAGACATTGCAAAGATATAGAATGTTATCTACTGAATCCTAATCGATAAATAATAGAAATAAATAATAGAAATAAATCGAAGTAAGTTAGTAAATAAATCGAATAAAAGCAATCAGTATATAAACAGTTTGTTTCCTTTTTATTTCATACTCTGTTTCCAAAAATAATAAAAAAGACGGTCAAAAAATTTTTATCTCCGAAAAAACTGGGGGGGGGGGGCTTCAGCCCCCCAGTAGCGCCGTGCCTGTATATACGTTTATCTACATCCTGTTGTTGCCATAGCGACTTCTTATGGTAACGCAATTTAATACGATAACGGGAAGTAAGCCAATACATCAATGCATATAACGGTTATACAAATACATAAGGTTATGTCAATGACAGTGTTCGAATCTTAACATGAATACAGGGTGTGTCTAATTATCCAAGATGCGGTTACATGTGTGGGGCAATCTTACAAGGAAATACTGAAAAAAAACTATGACTAACATGAGAAAATAGAATGAATGAAATAGATGAAAGTCTTAACACGAGACAAATAGCAGTATTACAAGAGTTTCCAATAAAATACGCTTCGAAGTGCTTGCTTTTGTCAAAGGCATTTCAAAGGAAACGTTTACTATCCCTGTTCATAACATCGATTACATTGGAGTACCATTAACACTATGCAAAGAAACGTCGAATGCCTGAAAATCACATGCCACTTAATCACCATGTCATCACTTACGAGACATTTTGTGTATGGAGTAGGTTTGTTTCAGACTATATTCCAGTTCTTTTTCCATACACCAATTTTCGTTACCTTCTCCAGCAGCTTCGATTTTTGTACCACATTTTAGTACCAAATCTTAATACCAGCATTTGTAAGCTTATGATACAAAGCCTTCATTCTGGTTGCAATTGGAGATTTTAGCAAAATAAGAATAGAATGACATCCAGAGGGTAATGTAATAGATCAAAGAAGAACACAATGATCTTGGAGGCTCGAGCAATCAAAAGAACGCAAGTTTTTTTCAAAGAACTAGTCACATCGTAGTCATACGTGTCTAAAAGGAAACGACTTTTCTGATCTAAGATTTTTCATTCTGTGGATCAAGAGTGATTAATATTGGGTTTCGTATGTATTATAGAATCAAAGGGTATAAATCAGTTATGTCAAACAGGGGGGGGGGGGGTTCAGCAAAGCAAAGGAATATTTTGTATTATTACCTACCGTTGCAGAGGTTTTTGTAGCCATGAAGTAGAAAATATCGTTGAGCAAAATGTTGATTAATAGTGGAGCAAGAAATGATCTCTGTGGAACTCCTTGTACTATATTCTTCCACATGCTTGTCTGAGATGCTTGTTTCATTATGCCAATTGCTTTTTTAGTGTTCTACTTGCCTTTCCCATTGCTCCACTTGCTCGTTAAGTGTGTTATGTTTCTATTCCCTTTTCATAACTAAAGCATCGGCTACTTGAAAATTAAAATTTACCCAGGCTCATTTTGTAGAGCAAATTTCAAAAATACAAAAATCATTTTCCAAAACAAGGTCTACTAAAATTAGTCGTAGGACCGTAGATTTCGACCCAACTTTTTTATTTTCATGTATACAAATATCAATACTCGAATATATCTATACTTCTGAGTGGACAGTCAGCCTTTAGACATTTATTGAAATAGAAAAAGAGTTTTGAAGAATTAACGGTATAAACTTCAAAATGGAGGGAAAAGGGGTTGGTGCTTCACTGTCCTCGTGACTTTGAATTCTCCTTTTCTTGATCATTATTAGCGATATTCCCTGTGCAGTCATAAATTCAGTCACATCAATGTTTGCCTGCGTGCAGACCCTGTATTCTGGAGAATAGTGAGTCTGCGCGCAGGCTACATCAATGTATGCTTACGACGCGATTCAGTTCTTGGATAATAAAAATCATAAAAGGCCTGGTTTAGGCTATCAATAGTGGACTTGGATTTGGCTTCGTGGCTAAGTGGTAACAAATTATCTCAAAATGTAGCAAATACACAGGGAATGCTTATTTTCACAAACAATGAGCACAAGACACTTGAGGGTTTGTTGCCATTTTGCAGTTGAAAATTAGAGATAATTATTTAGCTTCAGTTGCAGTGGCGGCTCGTGACTTTCACAGTTGGGAGGGCAGACCATCAATATTGCGATAATCGATAGAAAGGTCGAGTTTGCAAATTTTTCACTGTATTCATGATTCGATGTTGATCGTCATGGAGCGCAGAAGAAAAAGCATATATAGATGTGGTTGTTGTTTAGCGATGATGTCATTTTATGGGCAAAATTTTTCTTGCCCCGAATTCCTCCAAATAAGCCAATCACAGGCCACGTTTCGCAATGCTCGAGGTCGAAAATTAGCTTGTACGCATGTCGGCTAGGGGCAAAAAAAACTTTGCCCGTAAAATGACATCATCGCTCAAGGCACTAGCGGGCCAGAAGCGAGGCTAAGGATGAGACGGGATGGCAAGGAGCTTTTTCTAGAAGAGATACAAACTTATATAATTAACCACAGTAAGACTATCTTCAAAATTAAATATGAATATCATAGATTTCCTTTGAATCTTTTTGAAGGGGCATTGCCCCAGATGCCCATTAGCAAGAGCCGCCACTGTTCAGTTAATAAACAAAAAATATGTATTGTAGGACAATAGCATTAAAAGTCTATCAACAATCTAGCCCCCAATTTTTTAGCGAAATGTTCACAGGAAATTTAAAAGGTTTAAAAGCTGTCAAAGGATGAATAGAAATACTTTAAGAGATCTGCTGGTCAATGAAATATAATATTGCTTTCAAAACTTTTGAGTAAGTGAGGATAGATGAAAATGGCTTATGAAAATGACTGGAACCTACATGATTTAGAATTTGCGGAAAAAATTGCTTACGGAGGCATCCAAGCCGTTTTAAACAAAAATTGATAGGTTAATGTATGTAGTTTGGGCTTGCAGAGATTACAATATAACAGAGCGAAAAGCGTGCTGACAGAAACGCAATATAATGCTGAGTCATATTCGATGCCACTGAATTCAAATGGCCAAAAAGTTAACAAGTAAATTAAACCTTCCCGGAAAAATTTAGCGCTACTTTCGGGTTGGGTATGAATTAGGCCAGTTCTAAAGGAATGTCAATATCAGTTACAAGTTAGAAGCAAAAATTTCATAAAACTATTACGGTAACAGCAAACAGAAATATGTAAGTTTAAAATTATAGCATTCTTTGTTCTTTTCAACGATTGACAATGACATAACTTAGCTATAAGTATACAATGATATATTATTGTGCTAGACAACATAAAAATACACCCCTTTAACTAAAGAGCGACTCCTTAAAAAACCAAGCTTTTGACATAGTCTAGAATAGGGTATGAAGGTAGAAGCCTTTTTTCAGTTTCAGTTAAAATTTTCAAAGTTTATTTTTCAGCCAGTAAGCTACCATTCAGTCCACCTTCTCCAAGTTTTGACAGCAAACACTGTTAAATTTTTCTTTACTGTTAACTTATTGCTTGTTGAAAAAAAATCAGTAAATTTCAAGCATGGAATAGCAAACAAGAACAATAATAAACTGATAACGATTCTTAAATTTGTACTCCAAGGTCCTTAATAGAAGGGGGGACGCTTATAAATTTTTTGATTTTTTCTGACCCCCCCCTTAGCTTAGATGCCCCCCCCCCGTTTATCAATTTTTATATGCAGTCATTCATATCCCTAAGTTCATTTGTCCTTTGATCTTGCAGGTGTGAAGTTTCTGTAAAATTTTTCTTAAATGAAGAGGTTGCATTGTACAAAAGTTTTAACATAGAAAAGTAGTGATATCCTAAAAAAAATTTCATAGGCCTGACTGATGTACACAATGATAATTAGTCTGCTCATTTTAGTAATACAATAATACATTATTACATGGTGATAATTGTCATTTTGCTATCGATTGTATTCAGAAGAAAATCTCTTTGACTCCAAAAAAGAATCATAGCGTGATTTTTCAGATTTTTCACATTTCCGACCCCCCCACTTACTAAGACCACCCCCCCCCCGCTTATTTATTTTCTGAAAAATTTCTGACCCCCAACTATCAAGACCCCCCTTCTATTAAGGACCTTAGAGTATGCAGGAATATTTTGTTTTCTTTACTGTCAGAAACGTAAAACTGACTTCCTCAGTGTGGCCTTAGCCATTTGTATATTTATTTGGAGGAAATCGTCATTGGGAGATCTTATGGGAATCAAATCAAAGCTGGTCAAGGACTTTCTTGTCAAGGGAAAGTATTTGATATTGAATTGGAGGGGAAGTATAATGACAGATACTTGATTTCCTGCATATTTTGCAAACTAAACAACGGAGTCTTGACATTGTGAAGGAGTCCTCTTCTTCTCTTTTTTAATTTGTGCGAGAGAGAGAGCGATAAATCGAGAGGTTTCAAACATCCTAACCACAACCCAACAGTGCTCAACAAACATCAACAATTAAATGAAAGTACTAGAGGGATTCAACAAGCCAGTACTTGCTAGACCCATTGGCAAGTACATTACAGTCAACATTTTCAGAAATTCGTTAGCCATAATAAGGTTCGACAGTGTTGATATGTCTTTTATATCAGTATTATATATCAGTATATCTTTTCGTCCTACCCTCCGGTAAAATCTTTGGGATATTCACGGGTTAATTCTAACTGCGTTCGTATTCAATAGCTTTCGACATTCCCTTTGGGACAATGGTTTTCCACATAGTCACACCACCTCTTGAAGAAAGTATCTCTGGTAATTCAACACAAGCTTCTCCTATGCATTTGTCTGGTCCAGAAATCCCAAGCTTGACCCTCCTTCCGTATAATCTGTACCTAACTGCCGACTTCTCAGGATCTGGAAGCTCTCTGAATTTCAATTTGAAATATTTGTTTACTGTTGTTGTTGTTGTTGTTACATTGTAATATCTACTCTTAACAATATACTTTCTAGAGGGCAGAAAAACTACGTGCAATTTAACCTGGTGAGGTCCGTTTGAAGCAGGAAGCGGAATACCTTCTATCTTTATTATTTTACCCGCTAAATATCCCTTCTCTTCGTTGAGTATCAAAGAAAGTTGAACGCGAGAAGAATCAACACCTCCAAGAATGTCTGTTTTCAAGGTATCAGCTCTACTCAAACCGGCATCGCTCTTGCGCCAGCCCAAGTCACCATAAGCGGAAAGAGATTCCCTATCACTAGAAGCATCATAGTCAGACTGAGACACTTCTGCATAAACGTGTTTCACTACTGCCACCTCACTTCTGATTGAGCGGGTTTCTGCAATATCTAAGTAACTGCGATCTTGCTTCTTGCCTATTTTTTCTTGGAAAATATCTATTTGTGTTCTTACAGGCATGTTATCGTCTTTGTCTTGCATTGAATCATCGGGGTCTCCGCAAACCTCCTCTGCAGTATCCAATTTGGAATACGCATTTTCGTGTTGCGCCCTTTTCCGAACAAATGAAAGAATGAGACGCAAAACTATAATGAACACAATAGCTATAACTAGGGTCCCCGCAAGGCCAGCAATAACGATTGCGTACCCTAAAAGAAAACAAAAGCAGTGCTTAAAAAAGTGTCAGCAAGAAGATTTGCGATATCTTAGAGAAGAAAAAGGACATTTACTTCTCTCTTCGATAATTGTGCTGCAAATAGAAGGGACTTTTTGAATTAAAAAATAAAATTTTTCAAATCACGATTTATTGGCAGGTTGCTGGACTTATCATTGCCTGCTTTTTTATCTTGTAAGCATTCCAAGGTTTCCAAAACGGGTACCATAACAAACGACGGTTCCTTTAAACTTTAAAACGACGAATCTGATTAAACTGTACATCATTTGATGCACAAGAATGTGGTGATTCTACCTATGTCGATAATTGGCAAATATTGCAAAATGATACTTTCTATGTAAGTTTATTGGTTAAATCACCTTCAAAAGCTATTTTGTACCCTTGCATTGGTCTGACTCATATCAGCCAGGGGCGGATCTAGGGTGCCGCAACTGCCTTACGCAAGGCAGTCAGCTGCTGTTGACAAAGACTGAAACATATGAAGTTCTCTAAACCACAGTCTAAACTTGCCCTTGGAATTCTTTGAAATGGCTCACGCTCTACCCCCAAATACCTCCATTGATTGAGTGCGTGCAGTCATTCGTGAAAGTGTTTTTTCTTATTCCATATCCTGCATGGGACCTTACTTTGCATCTTTGTTTTGCCTCATATTTCGTTTTGCCTTATATTGAGCGAATAACTGATTATATGCCTGCGATTATGTGATCCTCTTCCCTGCCTCAGGTGATTTGACCTAAATCATATTGCGGCATTTCGCATATTAATTTTAGATGCCCGCGCAGTTTCAAACAATCGATTTTGAGACCCTACATAATTTTTATTGTTCTCCATGCAGCATCGATGAGATGTATGAGAATTGTTTGTATATGAAAAATTTGTGGCGAGGGCTCAGCGTAGGGTTATTTGGCAGCTTGAGGTGCCGCAGAATGCCGCAGGGTTAACAGCCTCATTTCACTCCTATTTCGCGATTTTTTATAGACAGGGAAAAAACTGAGAAGGGAAAAGGATGTCCTGAAAAGCTTGCCCCTATCTCTGTAGCTAAAGTATCGCAACTAGATCTACCTGGTTAAAAGTTCTATTTTGAACCGAGAACAAACTTTTTTCTTGGGAGGTAAGCTATTATGGAACAAACATTATCAAAACGTTTCCTTTTATGCTTCAGTTGCTTTGATATTTTGTTTCTTTTGATGTAGACGTATTTGAATCATGTGCTTTGCTATTTATGAACAGAATTTTATTGCCCAAAGTTCTGTTTAGTTTCTTATCACAGCAGAATTATATTTTTTCAGGATCAGTTAGCATGGTCAATTCTCCACCTATGTTTGTTATGTTATGTTATGTTATGTTATGTTATGTTATGTTATGTTATGTTATGTTATGTTATGTTATGTTATGTTATGTTATGTTATGTTATGTTATGTGATGTTATGTTATGTTATGTTATGTTATGTTATGTTATGTTATGTTATGTTATGTTATGTTATGTAATGTTATGTTATGTTATGTATGTTATGTATGTTATGTTATGTTATGTTATGTTATGTTATGTTATGTTATGTTATGTTATGTTATGTTATGTTATGTTATGTTATGTTATGTTATGTTATGTTATGTTATGTTTGTTATGTTATGTTATGTTATGTTATGTTATGTTATGTTATGTTATGTTATGTTATGTTATGTTATGTTATGTTATGTTATGTTATGTTATGTTATGTTATGTTATGTTATGTTATGTTATGTTATTTTATGTTATGTTATGTTACCTTATGTTATGTTATGTTACCTTATGTTATTTTATGCTACCTTATGTTATGTTATGTTATGTTATGTTATGTTATGTTATGTTATGTTATGTTATGTTATGTTATTTTATGTTATGTTATGTTATGTTATGTTATGTTATGTTACCTTATGTTATGTTATGTTGTTATGCTATCTTAAGAGTGTTGTGTGACACGGCAGACATATATGAATCAAGGTATCACCTATTCTGGTAAAACTGTTTCTATTAGAACTGAAACACCCAAGTCTGATAATTTTTTATATTTTTAAAAGTAAAAGTTAACGAGTGCATTTATTTTTAATTACTGTAAAAAGCAAAATAAACACTTGTATGACACCACTTCGGAAAAGTTTCATTGCAAGATCAAGGGGATTTTTGCCATCTTGGGATGCTTCATCGGCAAAATTTCAGATTTCACAAATAGAGGCACATAAAGGATGGCTCAGCCACACTGTATTATAAGCAAATTGGATCTGAGCGAGCGACGGCCCCGGCACCAAGTTTTCGATGACTTGGAGAGCCTGCGGGCCTGTGGAGTTACAGGTTTATAGCTGGGGGGGGGGGGCACTAAACAGGGTCAATGGTATTAAGTAGCTAGGGATATGTGTTGATGAAACCCTGACCTGGAACCAGTAGTACCAAAATCTAAACGTAAAATGAAAGATGGATTGCCTTCGATTCGAAAGCTAAGCAATTTACCCCCAACAAACTAGGTGTTTGTCTACAGTGTAATCTCTATTCTGTGTTTCTGTTTCAACTATCTGCAGTAATTTGGAGGATGTCGGGGGAGATGGAAAGGTGCCTGGTCGGAGCGCTGGTCGGAGCGCTTGTCAAAATATTATGATAGCTGGTCGGAGCTTACCAAAATTATGAAATTTGATCTAGGAGGTTGAGTGCAGAAGAGTTGTATAATAGTACTGTTGCTAAGGAGTTTACCAACACAAAAAAGGAAGAGAACAATTGACCTTTATCGTGAAAATGCTTGGTCAAATAATCTTCTTTAAAACGAAATAGCTGTACGAGTCACCAATCAACAATGCAAGAACTAACAGCATTGTAGATTCCGTTCATCGGATATTATAAGAAAAAACTGTTCACAAATACTTTTCATTTCCCATAAAAGATTATGTCATTGAATATATATTTTATAAATTTTTCTCATTTGATAATGATGGAGTATAAGATTTTTTCTGATCATGTGAAATGATGTGGATTACCCAGGATAGCCTCTGCGTAACAATCAAAAACCAGTGTGGCCCGCCCGTCCAAAATATGCACTTTCACCCATTGTTTTTCTCGAGTTTCAGAAAATGGTACAAGCCCTGTCAAGCTCTTATAGTTTTCTTCCCCGCCAGAAGATCGACCCGCTTAGAGCTGAACTCACACTGGACCCGTCACGGCGCGGCGCGTCATGACGCTGACCAAATATGGTTAGCATTTTCGGCAGCTATACGCAAGCAGCGCGTTTTTTCAGCCACGCGTCTCGACTGCGCTGCATTCGCACCATTCAACATCCACCAATCCGGCATCACCATCTCATATTTCAAATCCATTCACTCGTTCGTTTCATTCACTCTGTTGAAGCCCTGTATGCCGGGGCGAAATATTAGTATATCCTTTAGATTTAAATTATTTGGAAATTTTATCTCGTGACATTAGATTCTCGTCGTCGTATTGCTTTGTTCCTGTACATCTTTCATAACAACACTTACTGGAATATTCACAGAATCCGGCGGGAAGCCTATCCTGCGGTTCTTCCTTCTACCAATAAATTTAACTTTGACGCTCGGTGACGCTTCAGAACAATAGAAAACCTATGGCAAGCCGTAGTGGACAAAAGATGGTTGAAAAGGAAACCATACGTTGAGATTTATATGACTAGGGTCCAGAATTTTTTCGAAATTGTAGTGTCCGAGTTTTTTTCGTTGTATGTTCCGTTTTGTTAAAAAAATATTTCAATCACTCCCCGTTAAGCTTTCAATACCTTCCAAAAGTTTACTTCCGAGGGATTTAATTCATGGAAATTTTGGGGAGTGTTGATAAAAATAAGCTGTTTAATTTTCCCTCGAATTTTGGCAGGAAGGGAAACCCCATGTATCCGTAAAGCCAAACATTTTGCTAATTGTAGTAGACCTTCCAAATCTTTTATATCAATAAAAATTTCAGTTCTCCAATGAATGCTTGAAGAGAATCGTCTTCCTGTCAAAACATTGACCAACCTCTCGAACCGAAATGTCGAAGAAACCGCACGAGACTAATTGAAGTACATAGAATACCTCATTTTTTGGCCAAGATGCTGTTTTTGATATATTAGCTTCAGATTACCGTTTCATCCGTTTCTGTAGCAAACCTAAATGTCCGGCTAGATTTTGCAATGCAAGGAATACAGTACAACTTGTCAAAAAATTTGCAAGTTTGCTGTGAACAGCATTGGAAAACAGAAAACACGCCGCTCGATGACGCATCGTGTGTGAATAGCATGAAAAAGTACATGACGCGACGCTCGATGAAGCGCCGCGACGCGTCCAGTGTGAGTTAACAGTGTAGACGGAAAAAACTGATAAAAGCCGTAAAACATTTTTCATCCTTTGTGCTATTGAGTTTCACAAAATTTTATTCGAAAATAGTTTACATTATAAACTCTACTGTTGCGACTTCTCTTTCATCGTTTCAATGTCTGCAAGAATCTATGCGAAACGGGAGGGTTTTCAAACACATTCGTCTCTACATTCAATATGTGTAGATAGAAACTCAAATAAATTTGATCAATTTGCATTTGATCAAAGAAAAGGCAACGTGTAGTTCAGGATTGAAATTTGCAGGGTCATAGTCTTCTTTGTTATTATTTTTGTTAGCCAGGTTATCCTTGCTCACTGTATATACAAGATTTACTTCTCACTGGGCCTCCGTCACTACTGATTGTTTATTTTTGATTTCGCGAATCGGGTGTTTGTAAACCGGCTAAGATCTCTGTAAGGATTGCCTCCTATTAAAGAAGCATATAAAATCAATAATAGGCATAGGAATATGAATAGAATAAGCACATGAAAATGAAATGAACTTACATGGAAATACCATCTCATTTGAAGAAACTTCAAACACCGTGGTTGTGAACACCGAGATTACTTTGCGGGCTTGAGAACAGAAGACATCGAGAAAATGGATTCATGAATAAAGGAGTCCAGCACAATGAACCGTCCAATTGAGCATGAAATCGGAGACCTACTGTAGGTCACCGCGCGATGCGATAACTCTAGTGCGTAAAAGTATTCAAATTTGAAATGTTTTGATATCACTGGTACATCTGGATTTACTGGCTAAGCAAGTTTTGACGCATCGTTAGAATTAAAGAGAAAGCTCATAAGGCCTATTTTTCCCTTATAATTGCTAAAAGCAAAGAATGGGGCGGTTTCCAGCCACGTCTTTTTCTCTATCGTTTCGACCATACGATTGTTCCTATTCTAAATTATGCATCAGAAATATGGGGTTTTGAAGAATGGTCTAAGCTAGAAATTCTTCATCTAAAAGCCTGTAAATATGCTTTGGGGGCTCGACCTAGTACCACTACCGATGCCATTTACGCTGAACTGGGAACAATTAGTCTTCAAACCCATAGACATATACGTATTCTAAGTTTCTTCGCTCGATTATCATCTCTAGATTCACAACGTTACGCTAGCAAAGCTTTTGCAATGCTTATAAAGGATGCAGACTATGGCCACTCTAACTGGGTATCTCATGCCTGCGACCTAAGGGTACGCTATGGAATACAGGAATCGTATAATCGTTCAGTTACTAAAACTAAGGTTATAAGCTATTTCGAGTCAGAGGTACTGGGAAGATTAAATGAACACATAACTGAGAACAAACAACTGAATTTATACGCCTCATTTAAAACAATTTACAAATTTGAGTCTTATCTTGATTACATAAAAGATGCATATTAGCAAAACTAAGGATCAGCGCTCACAATCTTCAAATTGAAACAGGGCGATTTAGTAAAAACAAAACTCCAAGATATGAAATATTTTATCCGTATTGTAAGACCAGGGGCGTCGCGAGGCAAGCCTTGTTGGGGGGGGGGGGGTGTTGACTACAAATTTACCTGATTAAGAAATAATTACCTGAAATTCTTAAGTTGCTGTCAGAAACCTCTGCAATACATTTTTTCAATTTAACTGTGTGGCATATAATTCACAACATTCATTTTAAAATGATAATAACGGACTTTCCTAATAGTTTTGCCAAATCTGTATACCGGGACGAGCAACCATCCGAGGCGGCACCATGGTTGCCGCTACCCTGGGTACCAGACTCACTATATAAAATAATAGAGAGTCTGGTCTAGTGCGCCCCATTCTCGTTCTGGTGAACTTACTTGAAAGAACTGAAGTCTATTTAACAGACTAGGCCTGTGAAATAAGACTGTCAGATAAATAACAATGAAACTCAGTAGTCAGAGGAGTTTTGGGAAATCTTAAAGCAAATGTGTTTTATTTTTTTCTTTAACGTCGACATTTTTAATACAGTGGTAATAGACTTTTCTGCCTCAAGATAACAATCAAATCAGGTTTAAAGCGCCATTTGGCAGCAAAAAACATGTGCGAAGCATGAAATTAAAGTTAGCACAATGCAGTTATTAAATGTTGATCATTATCAAATTTCGTATACAACTTAAAATAAGTCTCTTGTAATTTTCCTCATAAATTGTGTGTACTTTCAACGTCTACTTCCTAACTGTGAAGGCAGCGCGCTTGGACACCGCGGCGGTTAGAATCATCACGTTGGAAGGTCACCACAGCAAATATGGGCAATATGACAAGCGAAGCCCCGTATGCCGGGCGAAATATTAGCTATAACTGATTTACTGTGTTTGTTGTTGTTTGTTCTCGGCGCCTTGCAGTGTTTCTTTTCTACTGCATTTCACTACAAGGCCTAATTTCTTTGCAACGAGAGGCACAGCCTGGAATATCAGAGACTTTCCAAAGCCAGTTGGCAATATGGCGAAGGTGTCTCTTCCCTCTGCAAACAAGGCTTTCAATGCTGTTCTGTGTTCTGTTCTGTTCAATGTTTTATACCAGAGCTAAGTTTATTGTTTCGCTGTGACCTTTGAACGTACAGAAATCTGTACACTCGCTCCTGATTGGTTAATATCAGCACACCAGAACGAGAACGGGGCGCACTAGACCAGACTCTCTATTTTATTTCATATATAGTGAGTCTGGTACCCAGGGTAGGTTGCCGCCGAAGGGGCAGAAAATTTTCGAATTTTGATGCTTCCAGTTCCCTAGAAAATGCACTCTTTTAAGTAAATTTTACTGAAGCAATTCTCCTAATCTTACCGAAAATTCTTTTATTTCTGCAAACAAAATGAACGGCAGATAAAAACAACTGGTACAATTTCGCTGTGGTCTTGAAAAATTCCATGTTGTCAGTTACTTCTAAAGCTAGGTTACAAGCAGTACTGGTTGCCAATTTAGATCCCTCTTTCCATCTTAGCATGCCTTTTTAGGGGAAATGGACACAAGACACAATTTTACCTAAAGAGTGCCTGGATTTTTAGATTTGTGCCATCAAGAAATCTTCAAATCTTCAAGTCATTAGTTTTTTTATCTTCCTTCATATCAAGAAATATCATATTTAGCCAAAGGAGCAACTATCTTTGCTTGATCCATTTTTGATGTTACTACATGAAGGTCGCTGAAATACCTAAATCGTTTCTTCCACTGGGCGGATTTTGCCTGAAATTTCCTATTGCGATACTATTGGGGGGGGGGTGTGACACCCCCACACCCCCCGGTCGCGACGCACCTGTGTAAGACTTTGGATATTTTCAAAGTTGAGGATGAAGTACATTTCCTCTTAACTTGCCCCCTACTTAATGAGGAACGGCAAATTTTTTACAAAAAATTTACAAAACATTTCCAAATACTTCCTCGTTGAGCGAATTCATAGTGTACTCAATTCTCCGTACACAAAAAGGCATTTCTTGGAGCCATTTACTATTCTTTGGCATATTCTCTACTTTATAAGGCTCCAAGGAGCCTTGAAGCCCTGGGGAAATATGTCCCTTTGACCCACTCTCGGTGGTCCTGGTTATTTAATGCCTCTAAGATTCCTAGTCATGAAGTTGGATGACAGTTTTTGATAAATTCGCTTCTCCTAAGAACAATTTTTTAAGAACACAACACAAGCCTCTAAACTGGTTAATTTTACTTATATCAGGTTTGTCAAGAGCTAAGAACAAATTAAGAACAAGCTGGACTGAAGTACTTTTAAATGTACTTTGAACAAAGTTGTGAAACCTCCTAAAATATTTCCTTTCAAACAAGAAGTTTTTCCTATCAAGGGGAGCATGGAAGCTGGGTTTTCAAACTTTTTTTCAAATGGGGCCTGAGGCCTGAATATTTAGCAATTGCATTGCCAATATCCTTAGGGTTTAAACACAAATTACGAACAATCCAGCCTCAAAGTTTCAGTGGTTTTAATGGTTTCACTGTTGGTAAAAGCCACCCTGATCTTCAAATTAAATTAAGTTGTTCTTATAGAAAAAGTTCGTTTCACATTCCACAGTTTCGAAGTGTCGACAATGCGTTTTCTTTTTTTAACCCTATCTAGACCGGGCTTTTTGAGCTGCTAGAAGACTAAGGGGGTAACATGTCCAGCCTCATAGAAAAATTTGAAGAATCAACAATATTTTTTAGAGATTTTCTCTCACGTTAACAAAACAGAACAGATATTATCAGCTAATCAATCCTGCAAATTCAATGGTTTACAAAACTGTTGTTTAGTGTTCCTGGAAAGAATTCCTAGCATGTATTTGTGGAAGTACGCTGGGTCGGTCTCCGCAGCTCTCATTATTTTTTGCCACTGTTAAATTTTTGCGGTAATGTGGAACAATCAAGGCAGATAACAACATTTTTATGATGTCATTTGATGTTCTGTCTCTTCTATTTCGTTGAAATAGTACAAGCCAAAATTATTCACCCATATTGGTCGCGAACCGGGTAAAATAGAGAAGAGCGTAAATAGAGAAATATTTCCGGTCAGAGGTAAAATAGAGAAATCGGATTGAACGCTGTTTGATCCTATTGTCAACACTAATTACCGAATAATTGTTACCTTTGTGTTGACTAATAGTTTAAATATGCGTCACATTTCTCTATTTTACCCGTGAGAGCCGACCCGCTTCTCCATTTCAACCCGAGAGCCTATATTTCTGGTATTTGCGGTAGATTCGTGCTATTGGTACTTTCCTGAAGCATGGTAAACGTGAAGTAAAAAAAGAAGCCCCTTCTTATAAACGCCTCTAAAAAGATTGAAAAATTCAAAAGAACAATCCAAGTGTAATATGGATAATAGTCGCTTGAGTCAATGTTTTCATCAAATGGATAATTCGCACACAACATTGAAAAGGGGTATTCGGTTATTTTGTTATTTAACACTGGGAACCAAAGTTGTTTCATTTTCAAAACTAAAAAACCTAAATATTAATATTTCCCCAGAAAATCTCAATTTTTTCACATCTAAAATACCCCTTATAGGGCCTCATAAGTTGGAGAACAATTACATTTTTTCAACGTGTCCATCACCGTACCGTGTCCGCCAACAATAAATGTAAAGTTTTACAAAACCTACCAAAAAACTCAAGCAGAAGAAAAGCTACAGCACTACACAATTTACCAAAGAGATTCAAAGATTGATTGAAATAACTCAAAATAATACGACAAGAGACGGCAAGATGCTCGTCGACTTCTAAATCTTTACAATACTACAACACTACCCTGGAAAATTATAGTGTAATAAATTTCAATATCATTTTAAAAATATTCATATTCAGCTGGCTAATCGCCGCCTGAAAATTGACTCGGAAACATGAGGACTGTGGAAGTCATAAATTTCAGGCTTTCCAATGAATCTAGAAATTTTTTGGCTTCAGAACTAATTTCATCTTCACTGCGCATCTCATTTAAAGCTTCTAAATTGAAAGGTAGCGAAGAGGGGTTTGAATCACTTCTGGTTGCTAGGTTCTGTTGCTGTGCCGCGTATGTTGACGACGAAAAGTCTGCGGTTGATGATTCAGTCGAGGCTAGTGTTTCCTCTTCGCCGCCCCAATTGACACCAAACAAATCATTCTTATTCAGAGATGTTGACGAATCTGCAATTAATATTGAAAATGTAGCAACAGCTGTAAAAAAGTTACAGAAAGGAAAGGGTGCACTGGCTATAGCAAAGAGACTTTATTGGGAACTGGAAATCAGGCATCTTAGAGACTAAAGATTTGATACAGCAGGGAAATGCTTTATTCGTCACTGATGTGTGGAACCTGGAACGCGGAACCAGCGAGCTTACAAAATGAGTGAGGTAGCAAGGGAAAATGGGAAAAAGGACTTACTTAAAAAGGACTTACTTAAAAAGGGCTTACTTAAACAGGGCTTGTTTAACAATAATTCTAACATAACTAGATTATAACTTTACTTAAAAACGACAATGTTTGAGAATATTATACGTTATACAAAAGAATTCTTTACATAACATGCACATTAGATATGCACATAGAGCTTGTCCCAAAAGATTCACATGATTCAGTAGCCAGCGATGTTGAATCAGCTATTGATAACACGCTATCAATATACTGAGTTAGCTTTGAAATTATGGAAAACTGAATAACACAGATTCCATACTCGACAGCAGTTACACTTGAGAAAGTAGGATTCCGATACCCCATGTCATAGGAGTAGGATTCCTATATCTACCGGTTCCAAAGATTGTGAGAAATGTGAATTAATTCTGCATAGTTAAGTTTTTTTCTTTCAAAGAAGTGCTCAAACTTGTAACAGCTCTGTATGCATATCTTCAAAAATCGAGATTGATTAAACGAACATCCAATTTTAAAGAGACCTTCGAATTCTGTAATAAACGGTTGGAAATCAGGCACTGGGGGCCAAAACACGATTTTACCTTTATTTGGCAGTGATGCGGAACCTGCAGCAACGCCACTCGAGAAGAAATCCAGGTCTAAGGATGCGGTTTCTGAAGTTGTTTCAGAGCCACTGTCACCTAAAAAATTGTCAAAGTCATCATGAACTAAAAGCCAAGTTCAACAGCTTATTGGCTAACGTCAAAACCTCTTTACAACTAGAGTATTCTGCATCAATCAAGCATCTTTGGAGATTTGAAACATCAAATTTATTCAAAACGGTAAAAATATCTTCATTCACACCAATTATGGGAGAGGCCTCCTGCGAAGACTATTAGGCCCTATAATCTTCACACTATTCACGATTGGCATTCATGAGTTTACAATGGCAGTTACTATGAAGCTTATCAACTTCCGAAAACCAGACGCAAGATGAACAATCCGCTGCCTAAACCTGAAGAATGCAGGCGATGCAACAATCTCCTTAAAGATAAAATCAACCTAGGGAAATTAAATGTTTAAAAACAAAACAGAGAGTTTATAATAAAAGACGGCTTACTCCATAGGTATGAGTGTGTGGGAAAAAGATGTGTATGTGTGGTGATCTTTGCGATTGCACCAAACCGTGACATTTTTCAAGTTGACTTTGAAATTTTTTTACCAAAAATTAGCAACGTTTGGAGGACACAATAGTTATCAATTACCTAACAAAGAGTCATTGCGGATATGCTCGTAAAATGTACAATTTATATATATATAATACCAAAAAATTCAAAGAAAAATTGCTTTGGCACTTCCTTCTTTTCTAATTCAGTTAGACGATATTCTGTATGGCGCCTATCTTTTCTGAAATTTTTTTCTAGAGCCATTCACGCGAGGAACCTTAAAAAATATGTCCAAGAGCGGACTGTTTTCATTTTGGCCGGCAAGGTTGCTAATACTGAACACCGATATACTAATAATTTGCCGATGATGAACGGTCCTTGTCATCGATGTCTATGTGAACAAGGACAGTCAACGATAAAAGGGGATACATAGCACATGGTAAAAAGTACTTTGAATCCAACACTATGCATCCTGAGAATTGTAAACGTCAGAAGATAATGGGCGGACCTTCATTTCCTGATGCGGATCGAGAATAACACGCGAGAATAGTGACTTATTCCCATAGAGATGCGAGATTATCCTATCTCTAGGCTTGTTCCTGGCTTTAACCAATCAACGACCGCTCATGTAGCTGCAGAGCCATTCGTGATTGCATTATTCAAGCGAAACAAAGCACTGATGTTAACATGTAGCTATTTTTAACTTGAACAACTGCGTTAATCCTCAGATCCAAATACATAAGCTCTGGTGACCAAGATCATAGTTCTGTTGTTAACAAAGCGGAACCTTTTCAAAGTTCTATTTAACTGAGGAAAAATAAGATCTCTGCTCTTAAGTCTTAAAGCGTGCTTGAGGTCTTTACACAAAAATATTATAGAGCATTTTGCCTTTGAAGATATATCCAAGCCCAATGTAGCCACATGAATCATAATGATACTACCTCTTTTGATTGAAAAGACATATCCTGGGCCACAAAACAGCAAAAATCTTAGCTCTTCAAATTGAGGGTTCAATGTGAACAACAAGGTCATAAATCTAAGAAGTGAGAAACAGCTTATATCTACCTTTCTTGAGACTTGAGATAGAAGGTACTCTTTGGAGTTTTAGCTGAAAAGAAATACAAAAAATTGGCTATAATGATAAACATATCAATTTTTGTACTGAGATGCCTAGAAATGTTCAGATTAGCAAGTTATCTTGGGCTTGGCTTTAGGAAAATTTTTGAAAATTTAAGGTCATTTAAAATGATACAAGGAGTGGACTTAATTAGGCCTGTGTCTTTAAACATTTCGCCTGAAACTAAGAAGTTCTCAACCATTCACACTAAAATTTAATTTGTTTTGTTCCAGTACTTCAGATTGTTGTGTTTATGATTGCCGCCCCTGAACACTAAAACAAGACACTTAAAGATACACCTAAAAGATACTTAAACTACTCTAAAGCTTATGACAGGCTCAGGCATAAAAACCACTATCGGGACTACATCTGCAAATGTACCCGGGCCACAAGGCAGTAGGACATTCAATTTTCTTCCACTTATCAGGAATCACGTAGATGTCTGTCATTGAAAGGAATTAATATATAAAATTAAGTATTCAACACAAAAAGCACATTGTAGTTATAAAAAAGGTAGATTATAAAAGGCACCTGACACAGGTAAATCTGACAGCCACTTGACCACCAGCGGTTGACCAATAAAATTGTGCACAGAGAAAAACATTTGACAGTTTCTGACTTTCTGCAAATCTACGAAATCCTAGAGCAACTCACAGTGGTTTCATGTGAGCAGTTTCCAATTCCATTCATGCCAAATGCTCTGATAAATTTCGCCTAAAAGTTATTCTTGGATTTGTTGCACTTCTGCATGTCAAATGTCTCTAATGCTATCAGGTCTACATTTAAATTGTTTGTAAGTTTTTATTTAAAAACCTTACCTCTTTTTGCTGGCTCTGTGCTAAGAGTGTTGGTTTAAGAAGTGATGTCATTTTGACAGCTGGCTCCGGCATAAGGATCTGAAACTGGTCACTGGAATTCTCAGCATCCTGAAAATTTTAATATTTTGAAATATATAAAAAAACCTTCATCTAATTTGGTAGTGGTAAGGTATAAAATATTTTCTCAATATTGTATGAATTTATTGACGTAAGACATTGGATAGAAAATTGATTGATTATTCTCTTGGGTAGAAAACTTATCTATGCATCTACAATCAAATGTCAAGACATTGCCAAGAAATAAGATAGGGCTAAAACCTAAATATACATATGATATACACTAATTGACAACCAGTAACAATGACATATTATTCAAAATTTGATGCAGAAACTTAAGTTTCAACAAAATTCTTCAAGTTTATTATACTACCAACTTTCAAACCTGCTGCATGCTATGATAGTTAATAGCCTCAAATATCACCTCAAACTGCATACACGCAATCAATAACCAATAACCATAAAAAACATAATTGAAAAAGTCTTAGACTAACTTAAAATGCTAAATGTCAATCCTTCACAGAAGTACCACTCTCTAAATTCTAAAATCAACACAAACAATAAAACTCACAAAGCTTGCTATTGATGATGTGGGTGACAATGATGAAAAACTTGATTTTTTCAATTTTTTCTGAAATTAAAAAAGGGAGAGAAAACTGCAAAGCATATTCATTAGATATTGATGAAAAGCACGAAATAAGAATACATAGAATACTAGCATACATATTTCAATGGGCTAATATGGAGATTTGTAATGCTACTTAGAGATTGATTCAAAATATCGGAATAACACATAACAGCTCATTGGTTGCCTGGCAAAGTAGTCAACTGTAAATCAGAAATATATTAAAATATGTAGTCAAAGTTTCTATAATTCAAAATTAAAAGTAAAGCAAACTGGGGTTAGATTTTCAAACTGGGGAAAAGCTTGAGTTTTGTTCACATCATAATCATTAATGTATCAAATTGTCAGAATCTGATTGCATTCAAATAAACAGTTACATAAAATTGTATCATATCATATTAAAATATCATATAATTTAAGTAAATTATATAAAGTACATAATTACAAAACTTTAATTTTATTAAGCAAGGCTTTCTGTATTATTTCTATCCGAAGAACCTCTACCAAATAATCATGATATGCATATCAAGGCACAGCCGGCTTACCAGTTTAAATTCTCCTTCTGTAGTCATAATTCCCTGATAGCATAGAAATAAACTAAAACATACCTTAATACCCTCAAATGTCAGATTCATAGAGACAAGCATTGATTTGAAGTTTGTTGATGAATTGAAGCTGACATTCCAGTTTACCTCTTCTTCCTTACCCAAGGTAAGCGCTCCCCAAACACCACCAGATCTGTTAAAAACCATTTTAAAAAGACTAATTGGTTGCTTTGACAAATAAATATAAATAAAGAGGATAAAGAAGCACCAGCAGACTAAAATATCTTTAAAAACTTTATAGAAACTTTAATCTGCTTAATATCTATCCACTCAATAGTCACTTAATAATTGTATGTAATGCATCATGCTCTCAAACTGTGAAAAGAAAATGTTCAAAATCTTACCTCTGATTTTCTATATCTATCAGAGATGTTTCTAAATTTGAGTGCTCAGTTTGTGACAATAAAGTTTCACCTGGCCTTGGGAAACAAGGTGACAGCAAGACAGATGAGTTGGCCGTTTTTGTCTAAAACAATACCAAACAAGTATGTAACGAAGAATTCACAAAAAAATATCATAACTTTCTTATTAAAATTTTAATTTCTCTGCATCACAAGGCACTTCGAACAAGAAAAACAAACTATTTGTTGAGCAATAATGGATCATGCTGGAAAATCAGTAAAAGGGATTTACAATAGAAGATAGTTGACTTTCTTGAAGTTGTTCTTGATCAACAAGAAGAAAATAAATTCAATACTAAACATACTTGATACTTTTTAATATAAACAAATTGTAAGAAAGAAACAAACAGGCATTTAAGAAAAACGACTAGAACATGTACCTGATTGAAAGCTTTGTCTTCTCTCCTTGCCTTTGAAATATTTTCTGGTTTTTCAAATGATCCAAAGCTGTAAGATTCCTCAGGGGCTTTTTTTGTCTCGAGAGAACTGTCACTTGATGAGCCAAATGCAGCCCAGTCATCTTTTAAGCTGACATCAGTTTGATTTTGCTCAGCCGGCCATGATGAAAAGGAATCCAATTTTCCTTGGATATTTACAGATTTATTTTGGTCCGTTGATGAACTAAAAGCTGCCCAGCCATCAGCTTGATTTTCATGGTTAACATCTTTTGTCTTGGAGAAGACTGGGGTATGTACATTGAAATCTTGAAAATCATCAAAATCTTCCTGATTACATTTAGAGGATGGTTGAAAATTATTATCTTCTGCCTTAGAACTGATAGCAGTTTGTGTACTGATTTTCTGAAAATCATCGAAATCTTCCTCATTTGTACCTGAAGATGGTTTAAATTCATTGTTTTCTCCCTTAAAACTGATAGAAGATTGTGCATTGAAATTTTGAAAATCATCAAAATCTTCCTCATTTGTACCTGAAGATGGTTTAAATTCATTGTTTTCTTCCTTAAAACTGATAGAAGATTGTGCATTGAAATTTTGAAAATCATCAAAATCTTTTGCACCAGATGATTGCTGAAAATCATTTTCTTCCTCCTTAGAACTAATAGCAGTTTGAGCATTGAAATTTTGAATATCATCAATGTCTTCCTCATTTGTACCAGAGAATGGTTTAAACTCATTTTTATCTTCGATAGAACTGATAGCGGTATGTGCATCTAAATTTTGAAAATCACTAAAATCTTCCTCATTTGCACCAGATGATGACTGAAATACTTTCTCTTCTTCCTTCAAACTGATAGCAGTTTGAGCACTAAAATTTTGAAAATCATCAAAGCCTTCTTCATCACAACCAGATGATAGTTTAAACTCATCTTCTTTCTTCTTAGAAGAAACTGAAGAATGTGCATTATTGCTTTGAAAATCATCAAAATCATCTTTGTTGTACCCAGATGATGTTGTTTGAAACATATTTGATTTAGGCTCATTCTCTAACATGTTTGTATTTAGACCTTCACTTGAGTCTTCTGCAAAAGAGTTTTCTTTAAAACCAATTTCTAAAGATCCTTCCTTACTGAAGCCACCATTTTCTCTATTAGCCTCAAAATCTTGAAAATCATGAAACTCTTCATCCTTATTTTTCTTCATTTCTTCCGAAACAAGTTCTGCATATTTGCTATCTTGATTATCAGTATCTTTATCTACAGATTCATTAAATTCTAAATTGACAATCTCCTTCTTTACATTATTTTTCTTTGATGCTGTTTGGGTTTGAAATGATGCCCATTCATCCCTTTGGCTACTTCCAGTTGGCTCTATCATGCTGCTAATATGATCACAAGATTGATCTTGCCCATCTACTGGTTTATGAGAGTATTCTTGAAAAGTGTCAAAATCCTCATCAAAATCAGTATCAAACTGCTCAATTTCTTCATCATTGCTTTTATTGGACAGGCTATTGGCAAGACTGATTTCACTTATCTCATTGGTGGTTGGAGCCTTTTTTGGAAAATTCATCACAACATCTTGTTCCTCTTTATTGGTATTTAGATGCTTGCTACTGTCTACTACTTCACAAACAGAATTATCCTCAAAGTCAGAATGCATATCTTTTAATTGCCTATCAACATCAAAATGTTCTTGCTTCTCAGAGCTTTTCTGAAATTGATCAAACTCATCAGTATCAAAATCCAGTGTGTCTACTTTGTTCTTTCCATCCAAACTGGACGCTATGTTGCCTTGTGATGATGAAGTTTGAGTGGCAGAGTTCTCTGGTGCATTCGCACTTGTTAACTTGTTTTTCTCTACATGTAAATCTACATCTGCATTTTTGAAATCAAATATACTATTGTCATTATTTCTTTCACTGAAATTGCTGGTGTTACTCTTTATAGTCCTTTCTGAAATTTCATCTTTGCTTTCTTCTTCATTTTCCATAAACACAGATTTCTCAAATACCTTTAAAACATTAGTTGCATCTTGATTCCCTTCAGCCTTGGAATTAACTTCAATGGCTTCTCCAAAAGTTTCTTCGTACATTGAATTGGACTGAAACTCTGCAAAATCACCAAAGTTGTCACTTACATTTAATGATCTAGTTTCTTTTTGATTGTCACATTGTTCATAATTTTTACTCACACCTAAAGTTTTTTTCTCAATATGGTCATTTCCAGATTGGCAGTTAGCATCTTCATCTAACTGGTCAAAACCTTGACTTTCAAGACACTGACCAGATGTTTGAATAACATTTTTATGAACAGTAGTTACTGTGTCATTGGAAATTCCTTTAGAAACCTTCTCATTACCTTGGTAGTTGTCATCACTTTCATTTTGCACTTCAAATATACTCTTTTGGATTGAGATATCATTAGAATCCTTTCCATTTTCTGCTTTCAACTGATGTATTTCAAATGACTTACTTTCATCACAATTGGATGTTAACTTGACCTTGCCTTCTTCACCTGCATTGTTTCTATCCTCAATTTCGTCATTGCCTTTAGATTTCTTTTGGGAGGCGAAATTTTCTATATCTGATACATTCTTGTTAACTCCATTTTGATATGTCTCATTATGTTTGGTGTCATCGGTGGACTTGTTGGTTTTCTTTGTGTCTTCAATTGGCACTGACAAGTTTGACCAAGAGCTCCATTTTTCATCTGCATTTATATTTTCCGTATTTTCGAAAGTTGCAAAATTTCCGAAATCGCCAAAATCGTCTTCATAATCGTCTAGGGGCGGTGGTTCATTATCAAATATTGGGGGATATGCTGATTCCCCATACAATCCATGTTTGTTTTGATTCGAAGGCTCCATTTAATAAAGATGCTTAAGGCCAGACCGGAATGAGTCTATAGCTAATTTCTAGCTTATCTTTAAGATTTATCGAAAAAGTATTCATATACATGTTTCACGCATTCATCACAAGAGGGATATTCTGAATCCTACTGCTGACATTATTGGCCTAAATCACTCTCCTTTGTGTATTTGATGAATATCCATGTGAGCAATCATAAATGTTTTTTTCTGAATGCCATAACAAAATGGAAACAAAGAGTGTAACCGTTGAACTTGAATATTATACTCAAACTCCAGAATTACATGATTTTGGGCGTACAACGCTTTTCTTTTCAATGTTATTTCAGGTACTTCCTCAACATCGTCTCTCTTTTGCAGCCATTATCGGCATACGCGATTTGCCAACAAGTCGAAGGGTTATTGCGAAGGAGATCTCCTGGGTAGAAACGCCAACATTCAAGAATTGCCGCCATATTAACTCACGTGTATTTGCATGATTAAGACCCGATCTGGTAAATAAAATGTTTTTAAGAAAATGAAACGGTCAAAGAAAGAAGGAGATAGGCACTTACACAGTGCTTTTACAAATAAAGCCTTGTATGTTCTGGAATCAAAGCTTAAACAAGGTAATTTGCATCTCCTAAAGATGACATCGATAGATGGTGACCTGTATGTACTGTAACTTTCTGTGGCATTTTTTTGCTTAGATCTCGCCCATGCCAGGGTGGCCCTACAATTGATTCAGACAGGCATTATTTTGTCTCCTTGAGGCACGGAAGTGTGCAAATTGGTTGAAAAGAACTATGTTAGTTAGCAACAATTAGTAATTATCCCATCACTTTTTTTAATTGAATTTTGTTATTGTACGTGTTTGGCTGAATTGATCCCAACTTAAATTTTGACATCTCTGTAGACTTAAATAAGTATCAATTTAAAATTTGTTACTCATTTTGGGTACAAGCAATGACATTTCTTGATATTTAGCCCCAGTGGCGAACACCTGGGGGTTTGAGATAAAGGGGGATGGCCATCCCCCAATATTTTGGAAGACAATGGTCTTTTCTTCCAAAACTATGGACCAATGTGACCTCATATTATCAAAGCAACAGGCTTGTATTTGCCCCTTCCCCCTAATATTTGCCCTTGATAAGTGTCCACCACTGTTTGGCCCTCTCATTCCTATTTTCTGCTCCCGGACCCACTTGGGTCAGGCTTTTCCTGGAAAAAGCCCAGAAGCTTTAAACGACCCCTGCTGCTTGGACTATTTAGCCCTTGCAGAATTTATTGTTTATCTATTTATATTTCAGTATATACATGGCAATAAATATATTGCCTTGCCTACTTGTAAACATTGTTAACTTTATAAAGACAATTTCTAATGCATTACTACTCCTTAAATTGACAAAATCTAATTTTTTGTGTATAATGGCAACGTTTTTTGTTGGAACACAGATTTTCTTAATAGGGTCCAATGAGAACCATCTTTTTTTTAAAAAGAGCAATATGATATTATTAATGGGCTATCTTAAGATAAAGTTGATTTTTATAAAAAATTCAAAAATAGACAACTGAACTATGCTCCTTTTTGTAATAAATGAAGATCAATGTTGCGCTGTGTACTCCAGTTTCTTAACACAGTATTTGCTTCCTTCTTGTGGTGTAATTAGATGGGGGAAGTATATTTTCATTCTTTAGGTCTAATGTTTCTGCCACCCAGCCCACCATATTGGTGGATTTGAAGGAAATTTCTGAGGTCTTACCTTTTTCAAAATTCAATTGTTTCTTAATTTTCTTGCTCCAGATACTGAAGTTTCTTAATTTTTTCCATTTGCCCGGTACTGGTTTCTTATAGGGAGTTTCTTATAAAATAATGAGGATATTATTAATACAATGCTGTTTCTGCTTTTGCTTGTTTGCAGGTGAAATAAATCATTGTTGGGAATGCCCAGTTCATATTTTGTGACTTCAAAAAGAAAAGTTTCGTCTTAGACAGTGTTGTGTCTCATTCTTATTATTTTACACCGCCCTGTTATTCCTTGCCTGCACACTCATTTCCTATTCAATTGCTAGTTTTAGCAGAGAATATTTAAGTTTATTAACATTTATTGTCAAAAGAAACGGACATCTTCTTTTTGTCTGGATTGAATGAGAACATTGCTTTGAGAATGAGAACATTGAATTAAATGAGAATTGGGCGAAGGCTATAGTCTGGGTCTCCAGGAAAGGTCTGACCTTGGCAGACAAAACAATTCTTCTTCATTCTTGTTAGACAAGAACAGTTTAAGCTTAGCTTTATTTGCTGTCTAGAACCTTAAGAGTTTCATTAAAGTTGACAACATGGAGAGTTCTTGACCCTTCTAAAACTTTTGTTTACAAAAAGCGTAGCTACAAAAATGTTTTTATTATCATTTGCTTTGCCTTTTAATAAAATTTTTCATGCTTGAAATTTACTTTGACTGACAGTAGTCAAACTTTACAAATCATTTAGATAAAATAAAAAAGCAATTAAACAAACTACTTTTCATGTGGTATTTTGCCCACATAGAGCTTCCACAGAGTAAAACCTCTTTTTTTGTTTTTGGCATTTCCTTATCTATTTGCTATTATTTCTAGAAGACAGTGATGATAGCAGTCTGGCACCACTCTTGAAGATTTGTATGAATAAAGATGCGGAACAAAATGGTCTTGAACAAATTGCTATTTTAAAAGAGGTACTATATTATAGCACCTATTGCGTACCTTTATTTGAAGCTTGTTTTGGGAATTGCTAGCCTGTGAAAATTGCAAGTATAGTGTTCTTGGAGTAAATGATGTCTTACTGACCAAGAATCCAGTTAGTTTGTTTGGTAGAACAACAGGGAAGAAGTGGTTACTTTGCGGGACTAAGGACCAAAGTCACCAAAATAGTGTTACCAGCAAGTATTCAAATTATTCAAATTAGCCCAGGTTGAACTGAGGCTAACTAGAATTTAAATGCAAAAGCAATGATGTAGGAAGCATATCAAACGTGCAGGGGGCAGATGAATGCAAACACATATAGAGTTAGACACATATTTGCATGCGATGCCCACCCGTTCACGAAGTAAGGAAATCTGTTCTATCCCAGTCACTCAGTCTTAATCTTTTTCTTTGTTGAGAAAGATCTTCAAGCAGCAGTCACCCCGCCCTTTAGAAAATGAGCACTTAATCCTGAAGAAGGGAACTACTTCTGACCTTTTTAGAACAAAATGCATTTTATTAATTTCTAAAAAATTATTAGGAGCCAGACTCCTTGGCCAACATCACCCCATATTTATATATGTAAAAGTGTATCAATTTGAAAAAGATCTCTGAAATGTCAAAACCAATAGGTATTTTGCTAGATTTAACTGAGATTTGCCAGTGTAATTCCAAAGACCATCCCAACCTTGCAGCACAAACATTTATTTCTTAGGTTGGGAATCAGTTGAAAGAGTTGCTTGCCACTTGCTGTAATGACACATTGATTAAAGTCCTGTTTGATTCATTTGCTTATTTATTCATCAAATGCAAGTCAAAACACCCAGCAAGGAGAGCAATTACAAGGTAATTCAGTGCTCACAGTCACAATTTAATGTTTAATAAAATTTAATAACAGTGTTTGATACAATTACAGCAGATAGCACAGAAATACCCCCATAGAGTTTGGAAATTTATTTTTGTTTTTTATCTTATAGCAATAAATAATATATAATTCTTTTTGAAAATATTGTCCACCCTTGTGCACAATATTTTGACAAATATCTACCACAGTTGAGTGTGATATGATACATTGTAATTAAGACTAACATGTTTCTTGATTTTCATAAGTTTGTAAGTTTTTGATTTGTTTTGTCCGTTTCCAACACATGCCAATTGCAGATCATAGATATTTCATTTTGATAGCAATCAAAGTATTTTTTTTAATCTCTAAAATGTGCCAAACCTAATGTATTTTAGCATTCTTCATACGCTTCCGGAATGGTCTACTCAACAAGTAATTCAATATTTGACAAAAAATTTGTTAGAAGAATTAAGAAATTCACACGAGTTCAAGGTAAGATTTAGTCATTCTTTTAAAAGTTTTCTGACATTTAAGTCATCATTTACCTTCTGGTAGTATTTAATATTTTAAGACATTGGTATATTTGTCAAATGTTTAACACACAGTGCATTAAATATGGACTTTATTTTGTGTTAGATATATATTTTCGCTTTTTTTTAAGTTTTCATAGCATTTTCTTTCCTACTTTGCAACCCATAGAGTTGACTGTTTGGAAAGCGAAGTGTTCTGTTAACTTAGAAACCTCTGAAAGACATGGGTACCTTGGTGTGAAATAGACCTAATGTTAAACAGCAATAAGATGTCCTACAGTTGTTCAAGCAATTTTAATATCTTCGCAATAATTTTTTTTACTTTTCTTTTAACAAGGATGGTCTTAACTTTCAAATTGAAGGCAGAAGAATTGTTGAGACCTTGATGGCATTCACAGAAAACTTTCCATTAGGTAATGTCAGAAAGTAAACACATGATTTGATTTACTATTCCTCATTTGTCCAATTAGTACAATTAGTACAGATCTGAGGGATCATTCAGTTCATCTTTAGAGTTTCAAATCTTCTGCCAGTGATGAGAAGTAGGGTCAGAATAAAGGTGGGAGAGGGAAATAAAATTATTGTGTACTGATCTTTGGTTGAGACTTACTGCAATACAGACAATGTAAAAGTTGAGATTTCATGTCAAAGTTGTACAACTTTGATGTGTAGGACATATTGCATTAATTTTTTCAGAAGCAACTTAGATCCATGCTGCTCTACAAACCAATGCTCATGCATTTAAGCATGTTAGCTAGAAAGGTTTTCCCTGTTTTTAAGGCAAATTTTGTGTAGCAAGATCAGATGGTTATTTTGACTAAACCTTGAAAACAGGTCAAGATGTGAAATGAATTGGAATTCATTTTGTTTCAAAATGTTTATATGACGTAACAATTTTCTTTATATTGAAATTAAAATCTTTCATTTTTAGGCAGGCAAGTGATCAACAATTGTAGCCATGAAGGTTTGTTGTTTTTATACCTCCAAATTATTTTGTTTTTATAAATTGCATAAACATTTACCAGATTGGCGAAGAAAGGGCTGATGACTATCCTTTAGAATTTTCATCATGTCTCAAGCTTAATCATGAATTCATTCCTCTTAGTACCATAAAGTTACAAAGGAATCTGCAATTTCAATTCTACAATTTCAATCCTGAACTCCGAACACTATTCTTCCAAAACCCAGTTATTGCTAACTTAACTTTCTTCTTGACCATTATGCAAAAACGCGTTTTGTTTTGTGTATGCAGTGAAATATTTATTTTTTGGTTTTCTGTTGCAAAATCTAAAAAATTCATATACACCTAAAAAAATGTTCATTAAGCTGTTTTTTTCTTCAGCCTTTCAATTTTTGACGATGCTGCTTTCGCAAGAAATTCCTAATGCCAGGTATGATGATTCCAAATTGTTTAGTTTCCTCTAAGCGTGCTTCAAATTAACCTGCTTGCTTGCCATCAGTTCCTGCCTGTTTACAGGATTAATGAGCAGTGAGGTAGTAGCATATAACGTGTTGTTCGGAAGCAGTCACATTTCATTATGTTTTGGCTGAATGCCTTTTGTTTGCTGTATTGAAGACCACTCCTACTTTTTCGTTCTGTTTTATCTTATATTTTTGTAATTGCTCCTGAGAGGAGTGTAGTAAATTGAAACATGTTTACCCCATTCCTTAGTGACAAAGCAGGCCTCTATTTTAGATTGTCAAAGTCGTTGGAAATCCAGTCAAATGCAATGTCAAACTGCCTAAGTGCAATAAAAACCACAATTGCGATCTTACATTGCAACATATTGCTGGAGGAGAAGCGAAAAAACATAAGCTCGCCCGGCAATAAAGTAAATACTAGCACGTTGTACGAGATTCTCAAGTATTGCCTGGATATACTACAAAACGATGACTTTATGTTGGATTGTAGAAGTGCGGCAGGAGTGGCTGTTGTTGCTACCTTACAGTTCTTGCTGCCAATAGAGAGCTTAAAGAACCTTATTGAGATTTTGTTGATAGAATGGAAAAATTTATCATTAGACGGAATGAGAAAGCAGTTGTTGCCTAAAGGGAAAATACTGCATGGTGAAAATGCGTATCTTGAAGAGCAGATTGTGGATATTCTTCTAGAGAAGCTGGTTCAGGCACAAAGTTTCCGTTCTTCCAGACTGATTCTTTGTCATGGTCTCATTACCAAACTCGATTCTAGTATTCTACATGATGGGGAACAAGTCTCGTCAGAGTTAGGTCAAGCAACTGAAGAGCATCTACCAGGGCTAAGAAGCACGAGTCATAATTGTGCAGACTCTGAAGGTGAATATCTGACCAAAAATGAGCACGATTCTGGTATTGATTTGCGGCATAGAATGACGAACCTGGAAATTTCTTCAGCTTTGCGTAGTGGGCCATCTGAAATAGAAGACGGAGGTTTGGACGAAGAGGCCATTGGTTCGGCTGACAAATGTGACAGTGAAATAAGAAGGAGGACTCTCTTTACAGATTCGATCTTGGATTGTTTACTGGATATCTGTTCGACAGTAAATGAGAAAGGCTTAACCGTTTATGCGTTCAGGTCGTTGAACTGTTGGACAACAGAAGCATATAACCATTGTAAAGCACTTCTTGGAGTTGAAAGCGAAACAACAGATCTAGGGTTTTACTCGCCAAGTTGTGATACAACACCCAAGCTGCTTCGTACATTGAATGGCTATTTGGATCACCCCGTTGACGCAGTAAGGCACCAGGTTAGACATTCTCTGGAGAAGGTTATCAAGATTATTAATCTTTTTCCGGATTCCGAAGCTCATATTAACATGCTGTTGGGTAATTGGCTACATGGAAATCTGAAAATCAGAAGCAAATGCTTGTCATTGATCTGTGTTTTAGACCATATAAGCGCTACAAAATTCTTAGAAATCCGAAAGTCGTTGCCCTTTGATTTGCTGGATTGCCTCAATGATTGTAATCTTTCTTCGTGTATTTGTGATTTGTACGTGAAATCGGCAACGTGCCATTTTTCAGAAATCCGCGAAGGTGAGTCGCAAAGAGACAGCTGGCTCCGTATCTGGTGTGAGCCGGTTTTCAAAGCTATCTCTTTAAGTGATCGCATACGAAGGACCTATATTACTGACTATATAGTTCCTGGGTTGCTTAAGGCTTTCCCTGGCCTGATTAACGTGATTTTAGAGAAAAGCAGGGACCTTGAGAATACTCGGGATTACGTCATAACAACGATCGTTTTCCTCTCATGTGCCAGGGGTCTTAGAGATTGTGCCAAGTTGGATCTCGCTGCAAAACGGGTGGATTGTGTCAGTTATTGGCATGGCTTGGCACGAATGGAATTCATGGAGCTTTGCTTGTGCCATATTGATGAACAGGTTAGAGCAAATGTTGGCAAGACATTCATTTGTTGTGATAAATACTTCAACACTACAAATCATTCTTCGTTTTATTCTATCATTCTTCATTGACTTGCTTTTTCTGTATCCTGTTTACTGTTATTTTCATCGTTTTTTAGCAAAGACTTGTTTTTTCAGCTTGATTTTAGATATTTTAAAAGAAGATAGTTTGTTATTTTGATCGGGCTTGCTGAGAACTTTACATCAAATTCCCAGTGACCACTACTTAGTCGGTTTGCCATATTGTGGAATGTTGAGTTTAGACATATGAGTGAATAACCAGTTTAATCGTACCTTGCAAGTCATCAATTCTTAATATGCTCTATGTGTTGACTCGATATATGCTTTATGGATTTTTTGAGTATTTATTTTGAATGAACAATATTTGTTCTTATTTTTGTTAAGTCTAGTTTAAATGTAGTTTTAAATGTAGTTTTCGTTTTTATTTTTGCTATTTTTTCGTTTAAGGTAAGGTTAGATTGTTTGGCATTGATCTGCGAATCAAACAAAAGCACAGAGGTCCTGCAGCAGCAAGACTTTCAGTTGCTGAAGTTCTTTATTCCACTTAACATGACGAGTCAAAGCCCCAAGTTCAGAAGTCGATTTGTTTGTTGCATAAAGAAAGCTGTCTCGCGCATAACCGATCGATGCAAGCAAATAAGAAAGGCATCAGAAACACTTGTTTTGAATGACGAAAGCAGCAGCAGAGATAGTATGTTGAGCAAAGAACTGCTCGATTGTAAGGCCTTTGTTAAGTGGCTTTTGGATTTTCTGTTTTCTGGTTTACATACAGCTGCGTGTTTCCCGCGGATTGTCACAGCACTGGAGATTATGGCGACTATCTTAAAGGTAATTTCAGAAATAGATCTAAACAATGCTGATGCATTGAATACACTTGGTTCTGATGCTTGTGATATTTTTCAAGTTTTTACAGAAGACGTTTTCTCCAAGGATCGCATACGAACACTTATTAGTTGCCTGCACGATACATTTGATGTAAACAGATCTCTAGCCAATGAGATTCTTATGATGCTACCATGTGATATTTTTTCCTTTACACAAGATGAGTTGTTGAATCTTTTTGAAGAAGGGCTCCAATTGGCATACAGCCCCCAACCTGATGAGGCGAACTCGGCTCCTGAGATCATGAAGTTCTTAGCCAATGGAAGTATAAAAAAAATGACGGTTACTGCATTGAACAGCAAGTACAAGCTGCTTTACGATAATAGCGGCCCTAAAGAATGTTTCTATCATGCACACCTAATAATTTTGAGACTCTTGACTGAAAAGCTAAATGAACAGTTGCGCATAGCTGAGTCTGGACTCTCGAAGGCAGCATTGGAGGGACCATTGCATGGGACCATACAATGCATTAGGCAGTTGTTAAGGACTGTTAAAATACAGAAGGTTAGAAGCAAAATTATTTGGCAATCATTAATTGCAGAACTAATTACAATGTCGTTAAGAGTAACCGATGTTGTAGGGCCTGTTATACAAAGCAATGCGCCAGAAGGTAGCCTCGATGAAGCAGGAGATCACAATGTCATGGTCGCCGAGGTTTTGGGAGAAAGAGAGTCGAGTATAAGGGAAGTCGAGGCCCAGGCCCATCTCTCGCAAATGCTTCTTGTTTGTTGCTGGCGGTCCATGAAAGAGGCAGTATTGTTGCTAGGTGACATTGTTCACTCTGTTCCGATTTATGAGGATTCAAACAAGGACAAAAAGGAACGAGGTGAACCCCTCCTGCCACCAAGTATCACGACGGATATGAAAGAAAAGATCAAACCATTTGGAAGGGACGAGGAGAGTTTGATGTTTGTGGACGTTGTGATGAAAAATAGTGATGAGTCAATTGACGTCTCGCAGCCAGCAGACAACTTTCAGTCATCAAGGGTGGAGAGTAGTGTGGGAATTGAAAACAGCAGAACAGAGAGCAGACATAATGTCAAAAGGGACCTTACGACAGGGCTTCTTTCGTCAAAAATTGCCGTTGAAATAGGCAATGTTTTCATAGATATTCTGTTGTCATCCCGTCATGTTGGTGCATTTGAATTGGCTTATTTAGGCTTTGTAAAAGTCTGTGACTCTTTTTGGCGAAGCCAGTTCGAGTCCTTGAAAGTTCTACCAACAAAATGGATAAATGACTTACTGGAAACCTTGAGGTCAGTCTCATCGTCGTCAGCTCTTTGTTCAACTCGAAGGAGCGCAGGGATCCCATTTTATATAAGCGTAAGTGAAGTTTTGTCATATGTTATCTAAGATTTACAGGTGAATTTCTGCTATTAAGAATCATTTTTGGTTCCCTAACCAGATTATCCCTATGACATCATTTCACATTTTATTCCACCTAAGAGCTTACCCAGTAAGTCCTTTGCTAAGGATCATATTCGTGTCAGAAAGATTCATTAAGTTATATTGATGCCCAGTATTAATATTTGTGAAGTAAAACAGGAGTAAGGCGGTGTTCTGTTTCAAAATCGAACAGTCTTGTATTGCTGTGTGTTGCAAAAATGCAAACTCTTGTTTTTGCCTCGGATTAATGCATGCTAGATGACAGCATACATATTAGCCGATGGATAATGCAGTAACTTTTATGAAATATTGCTGTAAAACGTACAATGAGCATGGCGTGATGGAAGCTAAACTGGCTACTTTGTTCTCTTAGTTCTACTATCGTAGTTCTCTTTGTTTACCTTGCCAACTTTGACTTTTCAAATTCCTATTTTCAAACATGCCTTTCATTTCACTGTACTCCATTTTGCAATTTATATCTTTCAGTGCATTTGTGTGATATTTTTGCATTTCTGGCCTTTTTCAGGCAATTTGCAGCACAGAACCAATTATCAACAAGAGGAAGACTTTTCACCTTGTAATGAAAGGTGAGTATAAACTTCCCAAAACAAAGCACCTTATTCGTGCTCTACTCTGTTCTTCTCAGATTCTCCAAGTTGAGTAGCTACTGCTAAAAATATTTTATTCGAACTGTTATAAAGTTCCATGTCGAACTAATTCATATTTTCCTTCCGTTTGTTCATTGTGTTGGTGAAGCCATAGCTGTGTATGCGTTCTGTTGATGGTCTTACACGCGCTTGTACCAAAATCTAATCTTATTTAGAAAGTGTTTGTCCATGGGCTTCAAGAGGATTAACAACACGTTTTTTGTTAGACTATTTTTGCCTCTCGCTGGCTAGTATTCAATGCAAGCTGATGACTGGTAACAAGCTTATGAACATTAAAAAGTGGTATATTTACATTAATACGTTTTTTGACAGTAGCATTTCTTAGGGTTTTTTTCAGGCAAATTGTAAGTGTTCAGCTCCTATTTTTCCCGATATATAAGCATTCAGGAAGTATCGTTAAGAAAACATTGATTACCATCAACTTTCCTGTTATAAAGAAAAACATTATATTTCTATTCATATTTTGTATAGCAAAGACGACCTTAATGATAGCCTAGCCCATGAATTTTGGAGTTTAACAATTCCTCGGGTTTCCATTAGATGTTTTGAGGTAACAATTTTCTAAATACTCTTCCATAGTTTTGGTTGAATTAAGTCGCTCCGTCGCAAGCAAACTAGATTTGACAAATGATGATGTCATTTCACAAAAGGTATGTGATATTGGTATATTTTTGCTGTTTCATTTATTTTCCTGCCACTGATATTGACATTTCAAACTACTGTTCTCTTTCTTTTCAAAGGTAATCACCCTCAATATTCTACGAGCGATGTTTCGAGACTCTAAGTTTGGCGAAGATGTTTTTCCTTACGCGAGTGATGGTTTGATGATCGCTGTCAAAGGATTTTCCTCCAGTATTTGGGCGGTGAGTGCTCTTTCATGTCAGGTGTCCTCTTTTGTAAACTTCAAAGATCAGGATTGAGATTTTTCTTGTTTTTTCTTAATGCTGTCAAGTAGGTTTTGGAAGAATATTTAACCAGGCTGTTGTGTGTAATTTCGAACTTGTCTCGCTGTTCGTACGATAAGACGGTGAAACAACGAATAAAATTTCAGGATTTTTAGATAGCTGACCACGATCTCGATAATCATTTTTATTATCATTTTTTTTAATTTTTTCAAACTACAGCTACACAAATTCCCTCTATGATGATATTGTAGTATAAACGGCCAAAAAGGTAGCTAAAGATTAATGAAGAATATTATTTTTTAACTAAAACTAATACTAGAGCAATAGCTAGAGGAAGGCACTCAGTTTATTTGAAGTGCTATAATTAGTTATGGAGTTTGCTTTTAAACGAAAGTTTTTATTTTTAGATAAGAAATGCTTGTACTTTGCTGTTCAGTGCATTGATGTCCAGGGTGTTTGGCGTGAGGAAGTTCCCGTAAAAACGTTTTTACTTTTGATTTCTCGTGTGTATTTTATTGACAAATGAGATCTGCCCAATTTCAAACTATATTACGGAAACCAGATTCGGATTTCGGTACTTAATATTTAGCCTAGCAACAAGTTTCGTACACTATTTCAAAAACTACAAGCTGATTGCATAATTGAGCATATTTTTATTTGCACTCAAAATGGCTTTCAATTCCAACTTCTTGATATGCCTGCGAACGTCGATCTTCTCTATCTAAGTTGATTGCTAGTTGAGACCACCTGGTCTCCAAAATGTGAATGAGGAAGCTGAACGTTTATAAAAAGTGATATGAAACATTTTATTGGAACATTGAAGTCAGCAGACCTGACCCCATGCAAACAGGAGGAACAAAGACGAAAGAGCTAATCGATTGTGATTCTCTATTTTTGTCTCATTTTAGTCTTCTTCTGTGTTAATAGTGCGTAATAATTTTATGGCCGTCATCCAAGTTTTTATATTCATATTGTCAAAAGATTTTTGAATTGTTTCCAACATGCTGTTATCTCCTGAGTTGTCCTTTTTCTTGTCAAAGATGACCTGTCACAAAACGTAATTGTTTTGTTTGTATTGAATGAATAATTATGGAGAAGACGATGTATTTTATAGTTATTTTATAGTGACTGAGCGATTGATATCAGCTATTGATATCTCTTGACCACTTTTATACCACCATTCAATTTTTTGAATCTTTAATATTTTTTAGATGCAGATACCTATAAATTCTGTAAGCATATAACTAATACACTCATATCACAATGTCCAGTATGCTTTAGTTGTGTAGATTTACTAACGATGATATTATTGCAAGACCTTTTATTTAGAAGTTAATCCATTGCGGACTTCCAAACATAAGACACTAGTTTGTTTTTACAGAATGAGTGGAAATGAATTCTTCTCAAGATTTCCAGCCATGTACTCTTTTATGAAAACTGAAATTGAAGTTGTTGCAGAACAGTTTTCTTCTCAGAGGTATGCTGTCTGTAATTCGTCATTCCTCTGTTTCTTATTCGCTCTTAATATTTTTCTGACGACCTGTTTTTGTTTGTAACATACAGTAGAAATCAGTTGATAGTCAGCTGAAATAAAAAAAATTATTGCTATAGTTTATAGAAGGTGAAAGGAATTAAGCTCTAGCTAAAGCAGATCTCATTACTGACAACAGAATCTTTGCACAAGAAAGAAAATCGTTTGAGACATATCAGCAATAGGTTGTTTATTGAACTTTATCAATTTAGCTTTAAGCTTTGTCACTAAATCAAAGGCTGCATTTATAATCATATTTCTGTACTGTATGTTTATACAAGAAAATTTGACTTTAAATTTTCTTAACTTTGAAAATTCGATCTACCGAAGATTCCAGCATTTTAGCACTCAGTCAAAAGTTCAAAATGAACTAACTCTTGTTTTCTACCTCTGTCTTTTATCGTTATAGCAATAGGATCCATCTGCACCCAAGTGTCTTTCCGTTGCTGTTGTTGCTTTCGCATCTTTATCCTTCTTCAATGGATGGAAACGATTCAAAGATGAAGTTACGTGCCTTCGCACCACATATCCAGCGGTAAAAGACATTCAATCAACCTAAAATGCAATGTTTTTTAGAGTTTGGAGTTGTATTGTTCTCTCGGAATATGACGGAAAGCCGTCACGACAAGCGTTATTGTTCCTCTCACGTTTCTTTCGATCTGCACGTGGATTTAGTTTTCTGCTTATCTTTAATCATTTTTCGTCTGTATACTGTCGAGGGCTGTCGTTTAAAAAGTTCTTAACTATGCTTTAGGTCCACTTTTACAATCATACTATTTGGTCATTTTTTTGTTTATATGATGTTACGGAATTGAACCTTGTGTTAAGGCACTGTAAACTCCTGTTTGGATTTTTTGACACCAAGATCACATACATTTAGATGAGTTATTCTTCATGATACGTTTCCTTGATAGATCAAAGCTTATATGGATATTTAATCCTTGCAGCTATAGTCAATAAATCTGTCAAAAATATTAATTTTCCATTATATGGTAATATTCATATAATGATATCCATATTTCGATAGTCTACTTGATTGGTTTATATGTAATTAGTAACTTCTATACATACATGTATGTATATCAAAATAATCGTCTAGAAGTTTCTATTTATTCTTTCATAGGTGTGGAAGAAGCGGGGTCTATAAAACCAGAACAATGGCCGCCAGGGCATTAGCTTCAATTGTGACGCCAGGAGAACTCGTAGAGACTGTCCAATCATTAATCAGTAATTTGCCAACTGATGGAATAAAGTGAGAGCAATTTTTGAGATATGATTTTTGATGACCCCTATCTCTTCATATTATGTTATATGCTTATTTTGCGTAGAAGTGCATTGTCTCTTTGTTTGTTGCTAACTAGAAATTTAATATTAACTTAGCGTGTTGTTTCCTCTTTAGCAAAGAGATCTGTCATAATCATATAAACGGCTGTTTGTTACAGGTTTGTGTCTTTTTATTTACTTAGAGTTTGAAATTACCAGGATATTGTATGGAACTTCATATAGCCTTAATGCATAATAAAACATATCTTTGACGTTTAGTAAGGAAGGCTAATTATCATGTCTGTTGGAAAGCCAGGAATAGTATAGTGCCTCGCCTCTTAAAGTTGTTCTTTGCCAAATAGCTTAGGTACTGCAAAAAGGAGGACGGAAAAACAGGAACATAGCATACAAAGTTTAAATCTTTATGAAGCTACTTATTGACTTTTGCAGCTAGCATTGGAGGCAGGAGTAATTGTTGTTTATGTTTCCTTTTAATAGCAGCATTGACATCCAATTGTACATAGATAAGATTATCGGTCTTATTGTAAGAATCTGCCTGTATTACCGTCTGCCAGGTGAAAGATTGGCTGTCCGGGTAGAGGTTTTCCATATCGTGTTGGCTATGCTATTCCGGCTCTGTAAAATGACTTTCTAGGTTGATTTTCTCCATCTTATTTGTCTTATAATAGCTGGCATTAGCAACCATCTTCAAGGTCTGATCTAAAGGGCTTGAAGAAATATATTTTAGAATGCTATGAACAAGCTTATTTGAATTGATTCATTAAAGGTCATTTGATCAATTTTGATTGCTACTCCGTTATTTCAAGATACAAGAATTATTGCGTGGCAAAATGGCAGACAGGACCGTGTCATCGTCATTAAAAAAGCAAATAATTGATGGGCCTTTGTTATCCTTTAGAGATCACTTATGGCTGGTATCAAGGTACGGTTCAAATGGTTTCATTGGTTTTTTGTGTGAACACTACATATTAAAAGGACGAAACGAAATTATGTTATTCTAACAAGTGTTTCAAGCTAGAGTTTGAGTAAACGTTCAACAAAATATTTTGCTCGTCTGTGGTACTTTGTCCAAATAACGACAATATATGAGCATATAAATTAAGTACACAAATTGTCTCTTCAGTATACTCTGAAGAGTGTCGGACGAAAAATGCTTCAGTATGGAAGGCTTCCTTTATTTCGTGCCATCTTCAAATGTTGTTTTTTAGAAATTTTATACTTTTGAAATAAAAGCTCCCTTAATGCAATTAAGGTTGCTATGTTCAGGTGGAAATGGTTTTGGTCATGTGCTCGATATCCATCATTTATCCAGGGGTCACATAAACCCTGACGTCTGTGAATACTGAAGAATGCTTCAGAATAGATTCATGTTAAAACTTGTAAAGACAATCATAGATTATGATATTTGAAAAAATGTTCGTATCTATTATCTCTTGTTATGTTTTTGTTTGCAAGGAATGAGAAACCTCAATCTTATAAAAAATTTCTTATCAGATAGTTTGGTCCACGAAATCATGGCTTTTCAAATAGATAAATATTACTGTGAAATTGTCTGTTTTATAGTAGAGCGTGAACCCATAGTTGCAATTTAAAGCGCTCCTGTACTACATACCAAAGTGTCAATTTCAACTAATGAAATTTTTGTATTTTAGCGACAACCTCTGCAGCTTCAACAAAGCTCTTTTCTTTGAATTAATAAATGCAACAATCGTGGAGCTTAACGGAGAAGGTAATAAGGATCTATGCAATCAAATTAAGTGGCTTGCTTGTAATCAGGAAAGGGGTTGTCTTACTTGTCTTACTGGATAAATCAGACGATTAGAGTTGGCGTCGACCATGCAAGCTCGGTTGAATTTTGCGATAAATATTTCGGCAGAGAGCATAATACACAGCTTTTGTGGCAGACTTTGTGAAAAGTTTTATCTTGGTCTCTTATCAACTATGCTTATGGTTACTGCTTGCTATTGAAGTTTTCGCTTTCTAGCACACCTTGGAATGTTCCCGAAGTTTTCGATTTTAATTGATATATTTATTTTTTTGTTCTGTCTAAGTTAAAGGCTTTTGCGCAACCGGCACGCCTGTCTTTTGTTTGAAATTGATTGTGTTTTGCATTTTCATGCTGTACAAAATTAGGCCAGTTTTGAAAATAAAGTCGCAATGCATGCCAGTTGCGCAAGAGCCTTAAAGAATGAAGAAGAACTGTCGTGGAAGTGTTTCAAATTATGGAAGTGTTGAAGTTTGCCGTTTATCTTGGCATTTTTTGTTTACAGTAGTGATTAGTTATAAACGTTTTTCCGGTAAATGTATGACTACGTATTTCTGTTACATTTCAGATTGGCATTCCTTGTCCCCTTATGTGCGCGATTCCTTCCTAAACATCATTGAAGCTTCTTTTCAAGCAGCACTCGATGAGTTGCATTTATCAGGGTTGTCAAGTATACAAGCAGTCTCACTTCAGTCACTGAAAAGGAGCGTTGGGTACGAACTGCTCAGGAAAAATTGTTCCATTTTCCTCCAAAAGTGCTTGAAATATCATAATTTCAAGCATCTTGTAACCGATGGCCGTGACGCAGAGGTAGTAAAATTGGAAATTGTTTTAAAGTTGTTGAAATCTGATTTTTATGACGTTCGGGAGTTAGTTTTGCACTGGCTTTGCAAGGATGGAAAATCTGAAATTCAAAAAGAGGCTGTAACCTTATGTCTTCAAGAGAGGCTACTCAAGAGTGAGACGGAGGTTGAATGTCTGGCTGAGGTTAGTGCGCCCTTTTTCCATGAATTTGCTCGGAAATTTGTTCACACACTCAGAACTGTCGGGCAAAATCGTTATACTGATACAAATATGTTTTTCAACTTGATGAAATCAGCAAAGATGAAATCATTTTTCTGAGTTTCATCATAAAAGTAACCTGTTGCCTGGTATGGGACAAACCCTGCAAGTTCACTTTCGTTAAAGTATTTATTGCTTTGAGTGTGCAGTTCCATATTTTTCTCCTTAAATGATTAATGAGATTGGTAGTCGTAGTGCACATTTGACATCATTCTCATAATTGGAAATAAGCTTTTCTGTAATATTTATTGTGAAACACGTAATAGTACAAACAAATATCTATACAGTTTTGCTGCCCCGACCTCGTAATATTTTACTATCTGTATGTACCCCCACCTTCCACTACTATCTGTATGTACCCCCACCAATTTTGAAAAACCATTGATGAAAACAATTCATTTTGAATCCTTTTTTTGCTGCAGATTTGCAATGCACTTCTAGCATCGTCCCATTCAAAAAACTTTCCCTGGATCATGGAAAGTGGGAAATCTTTCGACTGTATGCAGGTAAAAACATATTTTCTACCAAAAATGATTGTAGTCTCCTTTTCCGTTTTTTACGTGGCTATTTAAAAACTTACACATTCCTGATGAGAAACTAGCAATATTTTTATATAGCAGTTCATATACTTAGCTATTAAGCATTCTGATAAATGAAATTAACCGATATGATTTGTAGCAACCTTTTTTATTTAGTTCACCACCTAAGTCTGCATCGATTTTATACTTGGCCACATCTATAAAACAGAGTTAAAGCTAAAAAGAATGTCAAAATATTCATTGAATTATACTGTAAATCATTTATGTAAGCTAAGAAGCCCATCACTTGACACCTAGAATTATTTGGGCATTTACGTTATTTCTGGTCTGTGTTTTGCTCTTGCTCATTTACTTTGTAGAGGATTTCTTTTAAATTACTCTTGCTCTTCTTTTGATTCTGTTAGTGTGAAAACAGTTTCGATAAGCTCATCACCTATCGATCACCTACCATATCAAGCACTTTTCTCCTGACAATCCTTAGAATCGGATAACGACCTAAACGTAAGCTGCGAACTCTTTGAGTATATTATATTCACTTAAAAATAAAGCTGTCATAGATTTCCCCTGATGTTTATTCTTTCAACGATTTCATCATTGTTCAGGTGTGGAAGTGTCTCCAAGCAAACTTTCAGCCAAGTAAAAAGAGGTAAGTTTCCTTTTATAGTGTTTATTCACCTTTTAGATGTGTGTTCTAACCTCAGTTTGGCTGTCTTTAACTGAATGCATCGACCGCTTGCGTAGGAATTTAGATGAAAGAAGTAAATAATTCCACTTAAGTTTATAAAACCAGTTGCTGGTTCTGGTCACGGATTAAAATGGCTAAGATCACTGCGAATGGTTGACGGCGAATCCCATTGATCAAAATACAGCTGGCAATCAACAAAATCCACTGAAAGCACTGTTATGATATTATAGCTAAATATGGTTTAACAAAGGCTATTCAAGTGTAACTGTCTGTCTTTTATTGAGAAGTTCAAAATTCACTTTATAAAATTTTCCATACAAAACGCAGTGTTTAGATATTATTTATAGTCGGTTGCAATGAATGATTGGTATTGATATTTGAATGACTTAATTCGCAGACCAGATTGATTTTGGCTAATACTGAAATATAGATATCTAAAAATGGTAAGCTTAGTGTTGGGGGGTGGTGTTGGGTGGGGGGGGGGAGGTTGGGCGGTCGGGGTTCGTTAAGATGTCCAAGACTCTTTCGCTAAGTTATATTAATCAGAGAAATATAGAGCTATAAGGAGAACTGTTATAATCGTTGATGTTTTGCATTACAGCGAGTCGTTGAATGCTGCTGTTCAAATGTTCACTACAGTCTTGATTTGTGGTTTACATAATTCAATGAAACAGGTGAGTTTGATGATCTTTGAAACCAAGAAAATTTTTTGAAGAATTTGACCAGCGGCCTTACAAATAGAATGCCTCTTCTACCAGACATGTTTCTACACATATTGAGTTTCATCAATCTTATTGCAACAATAAATTCGCAGATTTTCAAATTTGACTTTACAAATCCAGCAAGTCTTTGACAGCCGTGTAGACAACTTTAATTGATATTTGATTTCTTTACGTAGCAGAAAACATTTTGCTTTATCAAGGAATTTTGTGTTAAAGATTTGTCAGTGTGGAAATACTATTACAAAATTAAATATGATAACTAGAAGAAAAGTTGGCGAGACGTTGAAAATTATCTGTTTCACGCTCAAAATCTATTGCTAAGATTTCTCAAGTCATTTTCTTGTTTATGTTTAGTTTATTTGCTTGAACCGTAGATGGGAGATGTGGTAAAATCTACAGCTTTTAGTTGTGTGGCTGAAATGTTTGACTTCGTAAGCAGTTTCTGCCGGCCAGAGGAGAGTCTCCTTACTCGTATGGAATCTGCAAAAGTTATTGCCAGTGTAAATTACATTAATTTCATGACAGATGTGGAACTTATTGATTCTGAAAGTTGTGAGTGAATTTAGAAAGTTGTCAACTCTTTAAAAAGGAAGTCAGTGTTAAGTTTATGGTTATGTGAGTACTTCTTAGTAAAGCCCCTCTTCTTTTTGATGCCCTCAAATGAACACCCTCTTGAAAATTTTAAAATGTGATAAAGATTCCAACTTGTTTTTCATCCATTGATTTTAAACTTTTTGATTCTATTTGCTGTTTTCTGATATTTCGTTAAGAAAATCTAAACCAAAGTATTTTGCGGTATTGATTATTTTCGTTATATTTTCCTTAAACGTACAGTTCGAAAAACGGTACATGCTTTTATTTTTGGCTGCCAGAATACTACGTACTTATGCAATATCTTTTTATTAAAAAAGATCCTTTTTCAGGAGGATCTCTTTTCAAGCATTTTCAGTATCTAAAGCAATTCACCGTCAGTATTTCGGTATTTCAAGCTCGATGTTAGTATATTCAGATCTTCAGTATTTCAAGCAGTCAACAATGAATTGTTTTTATTTTAGGCTATATATTTAAGGTTATTTTTTCGTTCTTTCAGCCGAATTGGCATTCAAATACTGGAAATGCATTATAGACTTGATTCAAGACGAAGATGCAGATATTCGCTGCTCAGTTTCTGCTAGTATTTTCCCACTCATATGTAAATTCTACCCTCAGCAAGATTCTGCAGCTTTTGCACGATGTACAAGTGAGTTATCGTTTTTTTTTGTTTAAATTTTGTTCAACGTGATCTGTGATACCCTTAAAAACCTCCAAAATCGTCCGGGATGCTTGCTTTCTGCAGCAAGAATTCCGCCAAGGATGTCGTCATTCCAGCGTCTCCCTCCTCGCTTTTTTCTCTGATTCTTGCCCAAAAATGTGCCACCATGAGGCTATACACAAGGCAAAATTTTTAAAGCTATGAAACAAATCTTAGACAACAATGAGACGAGTGTTCTTTTCCCTCCTCACCACGTGCATTTGCACTCTTTATGAAACTATGCACGAAAATGTTTTCAAAGAAGAGAGTTCAGGAAATAATATCTTGTTTTAAGGAAATGGAAAATTATTGATTTTTTAGAAACACTGGGTTACTTGCTGTATTATTTTTTTATCTTTTAAAATACAAATAGTTTCCAAACTACAAATGCACCTCTGAATTCAACCCCGCGCTAGTTCCAAACCCTCGCTTATTCGACAAAATAGCTTTTTATGCCTTTTGCTGATTGATTCTATATGATATTTCGCATAACATCAATGGGATTGTAATAATTTATTTATTTCTGTACTTTATACTAAGCTTTGCCACCTGGATTTTGTGTTCAACCAAGCTACATGCTGCAAGTCATCATCAAGTCTTTATCTGGATTGTACTCTGATCTGCCAGAAAAAGTTTGCAACTTCTTCATGTCGCTTATACTTGGCAAGTCTGCTGATTTTATCTCGCTAATTGCTGATATGCCGCCGTCAGAGGAACATCCTAAAATCCACGCCTTAGGTGAAAAAGATAAAGAAAATGGCGTGGTCGTTTTTGAAGAAGGCGAAGCCAATTCTTACAAAGAGGACTTGACGCTTGGGCATATTGTGTTTGAGGAAATTCAAAACATGATTTGCTTGAAGAATTTAGGCCCAAAATTGATCAGCAGAGGGTATGCAAAATACATAAAACTGGCAATCAACAAATACATCAATATTCCAAATTTGTTTTTGGCAAGATCTGAGATGAAAACATCGTGTCAAATTATCATGGGGTTTTGCATTTTGTTGGCGCTTGATACAGATGCAGCATTTTTACAAACAAAAAAGGATTTTTGTACTCTGTGTAGAAAAATTGACTTGCTCCTTTCAGAAGGATATACAATAGAAAATTACGCACTTGTCAGCCATCTACAAACTGCAAAGTGGATTTGTGGAGAGTGAAAAACCCTCGAAATTTTCAAAGATCTGAAGAATTGACAATGGATATTCCTTGATGGAAACTTCAGTATTCTTGCAGTTTTCTAACGAAATGTGTACTCAATCTGTACAATTTTTTTTAGAAATAACCACACACGTTGTTACCGTTTTTAATTGAAATTTCAAAGATTAATATTATTCGGTATTGCATTGGGGACTTTTTAATGGTATAGGAACTTCTAATTTGAATTGTTTTACGAATCTGAGTTAAATCTTCTTATATCGTGAAAATTTTTAGATGAGAATATTATAGTTAAATGAGAGAAAAATGCGTTTCCTGTGCTTGAAATCTTTCATTGTTCATAGTTGGTTGAAATATTGCCATGGAAATGAACAAACAAAAAGGAACACAGAGTCCTGAAAGTGTTTAGTTCTTCCTTTTTGCAATTCCCACAAACTTAGAAATCCTTCCCCAAATACTAAAGAAAGGCAATGTTTGGGCGTGGTAGCATTGGCCTTCCCCACGGTTATTGACCGTATATGGCCGTCATTTTTTCCAGGCTCTGGAGAAACAAAAGCTGGAGGGGGCATAATCTTTGTTATCATGATTTACCATGAAAATTTTTAGGCAGCGTTGTTTTTATCATGTCACCAATTTCCACGATAAGCGAAGAGACATTCCCTAGCGTAGGACGCCCCCCTCATAATAGTAATAGCCTTCCTGGCTACATTGCTGCCAACAGATGGCTGCAGTTTCTTCTTTCTGGCTATATATTTTTGTTCTAGAGAAGTTACGCAACAATCTGCTGACAGGCACATTCTTCCAAATGTGACTTTCATCTTCCGAAAGTAGGAAGACAAATAGAGCAGACTTGATACTTCTGGGCTAAATACTCGCTTTTGTGTAAGGAGCACACGAGAAAGATACCTTAGGCTCACATTTCTGAAAACCCAAAAACTTTAAAGAGGGAGACTGAGAATGAAAAGAAACAAGAATTTCCTTTAGGAACAAAATTTGAATAAGGAAAAGGCACTAGAAGAATTTACTCACATAAGTGAACTTTGTTTTCAAATTTGGAATTTTTAACTTGAAAAGGAAATGTGTTATGAATCTCACAAACATATTTATTGAAAGACTCAAAGTGAAACAAGAAAGGGGTAAGGGAAATATTTAGCATATCATTATAGAAATAAGCGCTCTGTAAGGATATGCATTCGAATTTTATTGCTGGTTTGGTTTTAAAGAAAGTATTTCCAATTAATTAAGTGTAAACGGTTGCACCTTGTAAGCCGTGAAGGCTCATTCCATTTTGCGGCTACGGAACTCTTATCAGACGAGCAAAAAGATCTGCATGACTGAGATATAACTTTTGTTTAGGGGGGGGGGGCAGCCCTTACAAATTAATGTAAAGATAGCCATATTTTAAAGAATAATAGTATTTTACTTGTGCTATTTAAGTTTTTGTGGGAGGCCAAGCCTCCCCCGGCCCCCGGTATCTCGTTCCTTGCTGCATATTACTCTTTGAAAGTGGTTTAATTTCTCGCAATTTTCTTTTCTGGTTTTGAATATACCATGCTGTAAAATCCACTGAGTTTTCAAGTATTTTCAAAAGGAGGTTATTTGTTTCCTTACGTGTCAAGACCTAGAAACATGGTGTGGTAAACTGATAAGTCATAGTTATATTTAATCCCCAAAGCTTAACTTTATGTTTCATACTAATGCAGTTTATCACACAGTTGGATGCAATATCTTCAAAGCAGAAATTTCAGAAGTTACCTGTCTCTTATCGCCTTTGTTATTTACCTTGTTGTTACTACCTGTCTCCCGTCCACATCATCCAGCCTCGTGATGGTTTCTTTGAAAGCTGAAAAGTTTTCTGGACTTTGAAGAGGCTGCTACGTTGCCGATAAATAGGAGAGTTATATTGCCTATCTATTGCTTCTTGAAGACGGATCTTTTTACTTTTCAATCTTTAACTAGATTCAAATGCCCATGAGATGGGTTACTGTCGTGCCTAACTGGATTGCGAGACTTATGACTTGTGTTTTTGTGGCAGCCATCTTGGCCTATCCAGGAGGAAGAAATTAAATCAATCTGTAGTTTTCTAGTTTTTGGATATTATCATCGCCATATCATCAAAAGCATAGCTGGAAACTCGTACGTATCTAAAAAGTTAAAGACAAGGCTTCAGGTGACGTGACTTTGCTTGTCAAAAAAGAAAAAATGAGGTTATTATTGATAACGATGGGGAGTGCTTTACTCACTTCAGCAGCCATTGCCAATGCATTTGTCCAGAAAAGGCAATTCTATCCAGCTGTTGTTTATATTACAAAGTCAAACCCAAGCATGGCGGTAAGAATAATGTGTATTGTGGACTTTTATTTGCGTTTTATTGTGAAAATTGATTGATTTTGGATTGATTGCTTGCAACAAACCTAATATTTAGTTTTTAACTTTTCAATCGGTATTTCGAACTTGCGTATCACATCACATATAAATGTCTCTGACCAATGCTGTCTTGCGATCAATTTTCAACATTTTTTACACTGTTAAAATATCTTATCCTGGTGTATAGAACTTGTATACAATTCAGGGAAAAGTCGATGTAGCACTCAAGCCAGATATACAGTTATACACCAATAAAAAATAGAAATACAACTGGAAATTTTTAGTCCATGCTGGATATCTTCGGTCTTACTTACACTCATTCCACACTGGTTCAGTTCATAAATGAATGCCCCCCTGATATAGCTGACCCAACCATCGCAGAGTTAGAAATTCAATTTTTAATTTCCATTCAGTTTTTTCTTGTGTCCTGTATTTGATATTTAGTTTCCTTTCTGTATTTCTTTTTTGCATATGTATTGTAGTTTTATTTGAAGTATGTAGCGGAATTTTAAAAATGAAACTGAACTGAACTGAACCTTTTTGTAGGTTTTGTATATTCAAGCATTTGTTGTGGTAATGCTTTTGGGAAAAATGATGCGGAAAGTGTTCTTTGGACAACTGAGAGCTGCAGAAATGGAGGTAAATATTTGCCTTACTGTACTTATACTAAAGAAAAACGTTCACAGAGCTTTTGGCATCAACTGGTTAAGGGTGCTAAGTAACATACCTGAACTTGCATGGCATTGTGGAATTCTAATGATTGGCAGTCTATTAGTTTAAGTAGTTGAGAAATAATCGAGAGGAGAATCAACCTGCTATACATAGACACGTTTTATGCAACAACCTTCAAGATTTGTGCAACTCAGATTGTACCAAACCCAATATAGCACTTCTCATTATTTATAGGGCTGTCTTTACATCCCAGCTACAGGTATCAGGCCTTTTGGCAAATAAATTTTAACAAGGGCAGACAAACTAACTGCATGGATCAGCTTATGAGGGTGAATGCCCTAATCTTGTCTAGTAATATTCTTTAAAGAAAAGATGTCCAGGGCCTGAGGTGGCAATAGGGTATTACCTGCCCACCTGTGCCTAATCTTTGATTTTCTAAATGTGTGATTTCCACCAATTTTTGAAAATTTAAAATTTTGCCCATTTCATGTGTAGAAATGTATATATAGCTTTTTCTTTTTGACAGCATCTGATGGAAAGATCATGGTATGCAGTCACAGAAACCTGCTTGGCTTTTACTGTGTTCAGGGATGATTTTAGTCCAAAATTTGTCTCCCTTTTCACACTCTTATTATTTTTAAAAGGATTTCATTGGTTGGCTGAGGATAGAATTGATTATGTAAGTTTCACATTTGCCTTATATTTCTGTAGAAACAATTTATAATCAATGTTGCATTCGTCTAGGATTTATCCCTTTTCCATCTTCATAGAGACAGTAATGTTTATGTCACATCTGATAGTTTGAGGATATAACTGGGCTCTGATACTCTTAGCTAGGAAGCCCCTCTCTGAAAAGGAGGTAGAAAGAAGGAGATATGAAAGAGAGAGAAAACATTACTAATGATTTAATTCTTAAAGAGATGTGACACAGGACATTGTATTAGCAAATTGAGAGTTGAAAAACAATCTTTGTCTAACAATGAACAGGACGAGCAATTTTAAGCCAAGCAGCTCATTTTGTTAAACTGTTTGGTAGACCTGGTTTTTAAACAGACAGTTTGAAAATTTCTAGTTCAATAAATAGGCTCAGTTAATAATATATAATTTCTCCAAACTCCTTTCTATATTAAAAGATCATACAATGTCCTATGCTGCTGGCACAGTTACAAAACTGTGACATAGCCTCTTCATTAGATAAAATCTGGTCAAATTTCATTGTTTAACAATGAGATATTGCAATTTTCAGATGGAAAGAAGTCCAGTTATCACATTCAAGTTTCACATCAGAGCTATAGGTAAGTGGTTTAACACTTGCTTTTGGGAAGGTCATTATGTATTTTATTTTCATGGATGTTCTTAACTGCGACAATGCTCAGTTCCAGGAAATTCTTTTCTGTACCCTAGTGTTAGCAGCAAAAAGATATAAACCATTGATTTTGCTTGATTATTCTCTTTGAAAACACAAAAAGACTTCTTGCTCATTCCATAGAAATTTTGAAAACCCTGCAATAACTTTGCAACAGTTACACAAACAAGTCCTTGTGCCATTAGAACAATATATGTGGCTAGTTGAGCCAAACTACCATACCTAGTGTGACCTTGAACTCACTCTCATGCCGACTATTTCTATCCTTTGCATCATAGTTTGATTAAATTTTGTATGGAATTTTATCCTTTGGGCCCTTATTTGATAGATTTCTTATGTTGTCAACAATAATTAACAAAATGTTTCTTTGAAGCTCTGCTGTTTTTCCTTGGTCTTGCTGATGCAGTGTTGATTCACCATGCCTTCAGGAGTACAGTACAAAATGGTGCAACTGTTCAGCTTGTGTTTGGCTTTGAGGTAAATATTATACCTTATATTTGTATCCATTTTCACCACAATTTGTGTCCATATAATTGCTTGCAGATTTTATGTAGATAGCCAGTGTTGCTAAAATTGGTGATATGGCCTTAGCATTTATTGAATTTTTTGGCTACTATAAAGAACCTAAAAATCCTGTAGATAGTAATCACATAGCTCAAAAATTACCATTAATTTAGGCCTTTAAATCAGATTAAATCATTGAAATCAAGCAATACATTCTCCAAGAACTGGCAGTATAAACTTGTTATTTTTGTTGTATAAAAAAATGTAATTTACAGCATTTATGTATTCATTCCCTTCCTATACACCACCTTTTGAAGGCAGGCTGCTAAGATAATTAATTGTTTTGTAGTATGCCATTCTGTTGACAATGGTTGTTACCACCATTATGAAGTATGTCCTGCATACAATTGACCTGAACAGGGAGAACCCTTGGGAAAACAAGACTGTATATCTTCTATACACAGAGCTAATTACAGGTTAGATTTCCTTTAATCTGTCTATCTCATGCTCAAAGCTCCAAACTCTTGCTGTGATGTTGAGACATTTGCCTTGTTTGGCTTTCTTTTTGCGCTGTAACAGAACAGAGAACGTTTTTTTACCATATTTGACTATTTTCATCATAGATAGTTTTGAACGAGGAATAGAATAGAAACTCACTTGTGTTTTCCTAAAATTTGTTAAGTTTCATCAAATTGCCATGAATATTAAACCCAATATGTTGATACAGTTTTTATAGTACTGGTTTAGCATAAACTATTTGAACGGGGTATAACTGTTCTATTTATTCAATTTTTCTTCAAGAATTATTATTTCGGGATTCAACTCTACAATTTTTTAGGATATGTGAAGCTAATATCTATGGTTATTTTTTAGGTTTCTTCAAAACACTTCTTTACGTAGTTTTTGTCATCATCATGATCAAGATCCACACTTTCCCTCTTTTTGCAATACGGCCAATGTACTTAACTTTAAGGTATGTATCATAATTTGTTTGCCAAATCTTTAAGTGGAGCCTTACTATACTGGAGCTTTACTATAAGATCACTTATCTATTTCAGTAAGTTGTTGCTTCTGTCATCTACTTTTGTATTCCTCAAATTTTAAGCAGTTGGCCATTTTTGCTTACTCGCCATCTTGTAAGGCACTGTGAATCGGACGTTTCTTCTTTTCCACCTTATTTTTGCCACTGCCCCTTCCGAGAGTTTGTTTTGGTGTAACAGAAATCGCCAAAAAAAAATTTCTAGAATTTATCAGCTAGAAATAAGACCCCTTTTTTGCTATTTCTGGTATTTTTGTTTTTGTGATATCAATCTAATTTACTTTATAAATTTTTCTTATGCAAGAAGCTTGGCCTCATTAATATTTTTATCTGTATATCTTTGAAGGGCGTTCAAGAAGTCAGTTTCAGATGTTGTTTTGTCTCGAAGAGCAATTGCATACATGAACAATTAGTAAGTTGTGGCAATTACCCATTTACAATTGTCGAATTGTATTGATAGAAAATATCCGTTAATTTCACATAGAGTAGTACCTATATGTTAAGAATCATTGTTTCTATCGACCATAAAATCAAGCATTCTATTGCTTATCAAATTCTCCCATAATCTTTAGGTTTTGGAATCCCACGTAAGCAGGGATTTATTTGGATTCTGTCAAACCATCAGTTTTTTCTGAAATTCTCATTATTTGGTAAAAATAATTCTTCTTTTCTGGTTGTGGAAATGGATTATGTTTGCATGTATCTGCAACTGGGAAAACTGCGGTAAGATTTCTCAAAAAGCTTTGAAAAAATGAGGATTTCGCGACTGTAAAGAAAAACCCCTTAGGGAGTGGTTCTCATAAGCAAAGAAATTGTCCAATCGCCAGGTAAATGTCCTCGAAGAAGAAACAAAAATCAGAACACTGCAATAGATTTTCTGCAAGTAAAAGTCCCCAAATTAAGAAAAGACTATCCAAAAGCAGTTTAAAATAAATCTATTTGGCAAATTCGTCAACTCCCAGTTATAGAAAACGAGAAGTCTTGTTAATGATTGATAACTTAAAGAAAATTCAAATAATAAAATTTTCTATTCGATTTTATTAGCTATCCCGATGCCACAGAAGAGTTGTTATCTCAACATGACAACGTTTGCATCATTTGTCGCGAGGAAATGACCTCTGGCAAAAAACTTCCGTGCAATCACATCTTCCACGCTCACTGCCTGCGATCATGGTTCCAAAGACAACAATCTTGTCCCACGTGCAGAATGGATGTTCTTAGACCTATAGAGCAGCAGCAACAGCAGCAACAACAGCAAAGAAGGCAGGCTGAAGCGCAAGCTGCACAGCCGCCTCCACCGCAACCTGGGTTCCATCCAAACGGTAAGGAACTGTTCTATATTTGCTTTTATCATCTCTACTCCTGGCTTCTTCATTGTTGTATCAGCCTTATAGGTTTTATCCGATCAATGTGATTTCTAGTCTTATCAGTGATATGGAACAGATTCGATCTTTCACATACGACAATGACGCGATCGGTTGCATAACTCTTATCTATCGTACTCGTGTATGTGTTTCCTTAAAGTCGGACGGGCCGCTAGAACACAACTGATACGACACTTACGACTGATACGACTTTACGAAAACAAGATTTCTTGAGCCTGTAGGCAAGTGACCTTTATTTTATGGCTGATGAACAGGCGACCAATTTTTAGAATAAATCTCATATTAATGCTCTGTCGGTATTTTCAATGGATTTCATTGCCTTTTCAGTCCCAGGTTTCGTCGGAATGCCGCCGCCTCCGCCATTTCCCATGTGGAATCCTGCTATGCCACAAGCACCAAACCAGCCTCCAGCTCCTCCACCGACTACGGCGGGTTCAACGCCTGCCTCAGCAACTACCACATCTCAAGGACCATCGGCAACAGCTGCTCAGGTAAGAACGAATTATTTTTGGCAAATATTCCTTTTTAACAAATCTGGTACCCGGACAGTCTGGTGAAGGGAGAAACGCTCGCCAACTTTCAAAAAAAAGTATACAAATTGATTTTACCAGAAACGCGAGTCTTTTAAGAAAATATATTGCATTTGCTTAGTGATACATTCATTTAAAAGCTGTCTCTGTCATTGTCACTTATTGGAAAGCGTATTATTGTAAGTAACTCTAATAGATAGCTTCGATATAGTGAGGCAAATTCAAGCTCTGTATAAAGGACGTCATTAAGGAAAATGGTTAAGCTTTGTGCTCTATGAAAGATACCTCTATCTTTGGATAAGACTTTAACACATTAAGGAAGTTCCTCTAACCATGTGTTAGAATTGGCTTAAAGTGTTTTGGTTTTATGTCATATATTTACTGAATTGCTAAAAATAGATTTTAAAACCAAGTTATGAAATTATTTTCCTCATTTTCTATTTAATTTATTCCTAGGCTCAAGAAATACCTGGATTTTTACCTCCCCCGCCTTTTATGGCTGGGGCACCTTTCATGCCACCTTTTATGGCAATGCCAGGTGAGTGTGGTCTGTTAGAAATTTATCTGAATTAAGCCTGATCATCCCTAAAATTCTATGAAAGAAAAATGACTCGTATTTCTGCTGGGAAAGCTACTTGTGGTTCTTCTTAGTAGGAGATTTTTCGAATTTTGACTTTGGTTTGAGGAAGAGTGAAGTTAATTCATAGCTGTTTTTGCCCATGAAAAAATGCTTTTGTTTTTTCACCTTCTGTATTTTAGGCTTCAGGGATGGGTCACCTTCTTTGTCGGCTCTTTCGAATGAAGCCGTTTTGTGTTTCGATTCACGCCAACGTGACGCGCCAAAGTTGTATTTTGGTTAATAATAATGCGCTTGTTTTTTCCTAGGTATGCCTTCACCGTTGCCACCACAACTTTTCATGAGCCCCCTAGAAAATCTTTCAACGCTTTCAGAAGAAGAGCTCCGTAACATGGAGGGTCAAGAAAGAGCCAATGTCGAAGCCAGGATCAAAGTCTTAAGAAACGTGCATTCATTGCTAGATGCTGCTATTGTCCAATTGAACCAATACTCCCAAGTTATTACAACACTTAAGTAAGTTTAATATTTGTAGATACTTTGTAATCATATAATGCAAGACTGGCCCATCCTCTTCAGAAACTAGTCTGTGTCTTTGACACACCTCAGGGCAAAACTTCCCCCTTCCTCGAATTTGATATATTCCCCTATCAACTTCTTACTGAAAACCCTTTCTGTCTGCGTCTAAGGACTATCAATAAAAATATCAGATGTTGTAACAAAGTGCACATTCATGTTGCTTTGTGATAAAATCATTCTATATAATGTTCCCTTTTTAATTTTTAATTGCATAGCTTACTCGTAGCGAGAAAGTGATTCTGGGTGCGTACACCCATCTTTAGACTCAAATATCAAGTACTTCATGTTATTATATAACAACATTGACACTCTACAATAGAAGTGCCCATCTTTTGTGGAGGAAACAACCCCTTCTGAGAAAATCCTGGCTGTAATGTTTACTGATTGTTTTCAAAATCAAATTACTTTGCTTTTTCAGCTTACTTTCGAAACCAGAAGAACCAGATTCTAATGTTGCTAGAAAGGAAGAAGATCGACAATCTAATAATTCTGATGCGATGAATGATTTGCTTGAAAACATCGACACAGAGGCATCGAACCAACCTAAAAGTGACGCGGACGTTGATAATAGTTCTGAACTGAGAAGACGACGACTAGAAAGATTTTCCTCACAGAACAGTGAAAATCTCGACGCCAAAGATACAGATGCGTCGGAGACGGGCAAAGCAGGATTAGGTACTAATACCTAGTATGTAATGAATTATTTATGAATTTATTTGTTTCGATGAGGTACATTAGTAAGCCTATTATCCTTTCTATGTTTTGGTTGCAGGGCTTCAAATAATACCTAACTGACAAATATTTCGTAGTATAACAATTAGATCAGTACGCATGATATCCTTTTGATATGCTATTAAATGAAGGGATGAAGTGCTTTAGATTTCAAAAAATTATTATCTTTATGTGTAGCAGTATGTGCAATACAGAACAATGAAATTATGAAAGATTGAAAATGTTTTTTTCTGGGAGACCGTTAATAAGTGTTGCCCTTACCTATTACGTCATAGACAACACACTGGCTACACAGCAATAGCGACGATTTAAACAAAACCTTGCTCTCTGTTGATGTGAATCTTTTTGTTGTGTTTTGCATTGATTTTTGGTAAGGGAAGTATATAGAGAACAATTTTGTCTGAAAAAGGCTCTATATTGTTAAGGCTATAAATCTCGTCACAAAATTTATGACAGTTTTCAATAATGAACAAATATTTTCACTTGACTACATCGTTATTACAGGCATTGTTTAAGAATGTAGTACCAGTAAGTTTTGAGCAATTAAGATTCGGTACACTGTCTTATAAATTGTAAGAGTTTTTGCCTGCAAATTTTTATTTCGAAATGAATAAGCAAATGTCTTTACAGTTTTTTGAGGGTCTCTCAGATAACCTTGGATATATCTTGATGCTCCAAAGGCTACGACACCTCCCTCACCTCAGTCCCTCCGAAAGACCATTATTAATTTAATGACTTATTCATAATATCTTGAATACTGAAAGTTTCTGATAATACATTATCTAGGTTTTCCAGTAAGAAGAGGCTGGTTCTGTAAGACTGAGTCGTTACTGTAAGCATTCACAATTTGCTTGAAGATAAATGTGAAATATAGAATGTCAACTTTATCCCCAGCCTTAATTCGTGCGAAGGAAGATAATCACGATTTGTAAGATACTGGTGTTTGTAATTTCACGAATAAGTGCATTTACCTTTCTTGGTCGAATTCATTTCTTTTCTTTTAAATATTATTCAAAATTTCAAAGAGTGCAATATTTAAAAACAACTTCGTTTTAATTTTATCGCTCCCTATATTATACTTAAAGTTGTTGTTGCTTGGTAGGCTGAAATGCGTTTATTGGTCGAGAACTATTTTTGCAAAACTAAATGGCTTGTTTAAGGGTAGGAAGGTATGTTTAGCTAAAATTTTGAGTTTGCAGGTGAAGGAGATATTGAAGAATTTGTAGACTGGAAAGGAAAAACGTCGTCAGAGGTTGTTAAATCAGTGGAACTGTTTGGAACTTTATCACCTTACTGTAGTCAACTCAAAAATAACGTGAATCTTTAGAGCCCAGCTGTTTGTACTAAAGGTTTCAAGATGAACCAGGATTTTAATAAGAAACTGGAAAAATGGAAGATTTCATAATTGGGTTTGTTGTTTACTGAATACTGATCTCTCGGGGTGCCTGTATTGGATTGGCCGAAGGAATGAATGTATTCAATATGATTTGTGATCAATGTTCCATACCCACTTCATGAAAACTTAGACTTTAAACTTTCATTACAAGCATTTCGATTATCTGAAATCTTAGTCGCTGCTCAGTTCTACCGATAGACAACTAATGATAAACTTTCCTTTTTTGAAAACCAGTTTGTTCAGTTTTGACCTGTAATCCAGTTCTGGTTGCGAGAGACAGTAGGTCCTCCAAACTATCCACAAAAAAATTATATTTAATACGAATCACCTTGTACATGGACCAGTAAATTATACGGTAATCGTCTACGATTTTACATGCAGTTTAATTGACATAACAAATTAAAAAAATATAAAGTTGTTATAGTTGAGTGCCGAGATCAACCAATGTGTTCTTGCTCTTTTAAGAAAGTTTTTAAACGTACAATACTTTGAGGAGCATGGCCATCAAACTTCCGAAAAACAGGAAGCTCTTCATCTGAGAATTAGTTGAAAGTGAATTGGCTTTTCCAGTTGCCGTGTTGTTGGTGGAAGCAGCCACTGTCGACTTGGCTTGTTCTGGTTGAGGCACAGCCGTTGGTTCAGGCTCAGGCATAACACTTGCTTGTCCTTTCGCCTTGAAGCAACTTGGGACTGGCGTAAATGGAGAAGAATGGCCATCGGCATAGAATGAACAGCAAACTATAAATCCGATAAGCCAGATCAAAAAAATAACTTCTCGAGCCATTGTCTGCATGAGTTGCTGGTTCTAGTGTTTTGACTAATGTCTTCTGAATGCTAACCGTTAAGTATGGTATTGGTTGACGCAGGTGATTTGAAGACATCAAGAAAAGCTCTCGTTGTTGTTGCTTAAGGTACCCCATGCTGGTGTGACTTGCCAGGTGTGAAAAAAATTGAACTTGCCGTACGGCTGGAGTTTTCAGTTCAACAGAATCTCAAGAAATATCAACGCAAGATCTAAGCATGGAAAATTTGAATTTGATCACTTACGGCTGCAAGAAGTCGTCCCTGTCCACAATAGGATTAGGAAAACCAACATTTTCTTGATGTTACCTGCAAGTATCTTCAGTCTTAAAGATGCTCCTTGTTTCCATCATTTGTTAAAATTGACATTTTGAAGCAGTTGTTAGCGACATCTTGTGTTAACTACAGTAGCATTTCCTTTAAGGTCATGTTGAAATAGTGCTGCATTTGGCTTTGTAGTCAGAGTGAAAGTTTGATTTCACCCTCTCCTCTTTCATCTCGATTAAGGGTTTTTTCCAAATAACTAACCAAGGTCCTACTACCAGCAGCTTTGTGGAAGTAAAGAAATTGTCAAAATTAAGGAAATATTATGTTGTTAATCAAGCAAACTTAAAATTTTTGACCGTTGGTTCTGAGTCTGATGCCAAGAATGCTAGTTCCTCGATCTTGATGCAAAAAGTGGACGGCGAAAACTTGTGCAAAGAATGACATTCTTGCGTGACATCTTGCTCTGTTTCCATCAAAATTTTTTAATAGTTACAGCAAAAAATTGCAATTCTAAATTAATTGAAAAATTAAGCGGATTATTAAACATTTTCACAACTCATTTTTTGGGAAAATAGGAACAGAAAAGACACTTACTCACTTAACATTGGACTCAAGTTTTACATTGGTGTCTCGTGTGAGGACAGACAAACATAAGAAAAGACAGGCTACACATAGTAACATGCGACCAGACAACCTCTAATTATTGTAAATGAATGAAGATTTTAGACAAATACTGCAGTAGTTGCCAAATACCACCATCGACCCCATGTGTTGTGATGCGCAAGTAGCTTCATTACTTTGCAAACGTAGAAAACAAAATACTTTGAGATCGAGAAAAACATCCCCTCTCGTTTACATTTTTCGATTTTTTTTAAAGCCCTGGTCCTTATTACAAGCCACCCCTGTTTCACGAAAAACGTTCGACTATACATTTGAATTTCAGATATCTTTGCGATCACTTCCAAAATGCGATTTAGCAAGTAGTCAGACTTTGAACGTTGACCCCCCCCACTTAATTACAACCCGCAAGTCTTATCTATCCTAGGCTAACCATAACTGACTAGCAATGATCTAAACAGGATGCTCCAACACCTTTCTCGACCGTATTACGTCACTGGCATAAGATTTGCCAGCTTGCACTTTGTAAGCCTCTGCTCCAGACCCCTAACTTGAAAGTTAGGGCAAAAATTAATACAAATAAATGACGACTTGCACTTTGTACAATAGAAAGTTAGATATAATTTCTACGTTTCGAGCATAACTCTTCGTCAGGTAAAAATAATAGGAATATCATCTCTTCATAATGATTGAAGCCCTCCCAGCCCCCATGTCTCCTACCCCTACCCCTGCTGAAAACTTTCTCCTTCTTGGATTTTCGTGCATTCAGCGATTTTAGACCTTTGAGGGAGACATTTCCCCCACAATGCACCTTGATCGTAGGCCGACATACAAATGCATAATCAATGGTCCCCTGTGTCCACTTGTTTTTGACAACCAAACATGGCTGCACTCCAGAACGCTGAAGCTTGAAGATTTCCTCAAATAAACGAGCACTGTTGCAAACATGGCGATGGATCCAATGTTTCTTGCAACAAGCTTTTTCAGAAGACGCAAATTTGACGAATGTGTTGAAGTTTGTACGAAATTACTGATAAAAAATCCTTATGATCAGGTATACAATCATATTTCGTGTGTGGAATTGTACATGTTCTACATTTTCTATAGTAAAGCCATATAACGAGGGAAAATGCAATGCTCCTGTATATTGATCTTTATATCACGAATATTAAAAGCTGTTAGAATACATGGCACAGCAGATTTGTATTTCATATACCACTGCACTCATAAACAATTAAACTTAACACAATTTTGTTTTATGCTAAGTTATCTTACATGCCATGTTTGTTACTAATACCATGAATATTGAATTTCATGAAAGTAATCCATAACAGTCATCTTTGTCAAGCTAAGCACCTAAAGTAATTCCGGCTTGACTTTCAAATTTTCATTCTAGCTAGACTTTCTAAATGGATCTGATGTTGGGTAAACTGTAACGTGAAGGTGCCTTCTTAGCAGTTCCTAGTGTTTCCCTTTTCTATGTAAGATTAATCTTACATTTCCAGTGATAAGCACCAAAGCTATATTTCTATATTAATGTAATAAGCACATACATTTATACCCTAGAATCTCTGCTTTAATGTAAGGCAAATGGAAAAACCAAATGTAATATTTTTACAGGGTGTATATCCTGAGTCTCACTTAAACATATTTAGAAAATTTACTATAACTTCATTTTGCAATTATATGCTAACAAACTAACAAACACTATACAAAATGTCAATTACTTGGCTCTGGAAAATTTATGATAGATAAAAAAGTTGGCAGCAATGGTTCAGCTATTGCCACGGCCCTGTTATCAGTTAACTGCTAACATGATGCATATTTCAGTCCAGGTAATATGAATTTCGTTGGCATGCTGGTAATGGCACATTTGAAAAGTTTAGGTGTGCGATGGCACGGGATCCTTAGAATGGAGACCTCACAGTTTTTATAAAGACCTGTTTGCTTTTTTGTCCTGTGAATATACTCAAAAGAGGAGTCATTTGATACCAAACTGGACTCATTCCAAAAGCTGCTCAAAATTGGGTCATTTGAAAACAGAGTCATTTCAAAACTTGCTTTTTTTGGGAAGCGAAAAAAATAAATCATGAAGAGTTATTCTTTCTTAGTTTCAAAATTAGCTCCAACAAAGGATGCAAAAGCGGATATAAACAGAGTAATGGGAACACCTTTGTTTTTTACCAAAACTGGAGTAAGGAGAACAGTTCAAGAAAATAGATAAAAAACGGGATAATCTGAAATGAATGCTGGGATGCAGTAAAGCATACCTGGGGAGTTTTTGGTGTGCATAGAGACATGTTGTGTGTTTGAATGCCTAATATTACAAGGACTGATATTTTCCTGGTTGATGAAGTTCTACTGTTTGTTTTTTAACCAATCCATAGGCAGCATGGTTTCTAAAGACTAGAGCTCTGACAGAACAGACTTATGTGGATGAAGTTGAAGTGGATGAAGAGGGTATTGCAGAGGTTTTGATGGATGACACTGCAATTGCACAAGTTGCAAGTAAGCAATGACTTTACCAGGCACTTTTTGCTGTTATATCAACCAGCACAATGGGGGCAGTACCTGTTGTTACTAGGCAACAAGCCTTAAATCTTAGAATGTAAGCACCTATCATAATCCTAAAAACTTGTGACAATCTTTGATTGCTTGGAAAAACAAAATTGTGCAGGGCTTTTAAACACTAGTTGGAGAATATATAGTTGTAAAATTACAAAACAATGCTATTATTTAACTTTAACCCATGCTATGTTTTAGTTTTTTTCTAAAGCAAAATTAACTTTGACAAATCAAAAGGAACATAAGCTTTAAAAAGATGTTTATTGAGATTTTGATTTAATTCTAATCTGCTGTAAATGCATTTTGCAGGACCTGGTACATCAATGAAGAAGCCAGGAACTAGTCAAGGAGGACCAAGTCAATCAGTGAGGTAATAGATAAAGGTTTCAATAAAACTTTTAACTTTGATATGTTTTTATGTCTTGCCCTTGCTAACCAAAAAGCTAAAGTAGTATACATGTCAAATCATAGAATCTACACATTGGCTTGAACTCGTAAGGTGGAGCATTTATTCTTGAATCACATCCAAGCCAATATTTCTTATGTTCCTTTAGCATATGCTGTTCTGATCTCTGATATCTGAACTTACAGCTAATGATTGATTTGTCTATTGCATTTTCCCAGACCTGTTTCATCAGCAGGCAGACCATTAAGTGGATTTGTCAGGCCTGGGACTCAATCCGGAAGACCAGGTACAATGGAGCAAGCAATTAGAACTCCTAGGACTGCAAGCACAGCAAGGTACATATATTTTTAAGTTCAGGGCTATATAAAATAGAGCTGTATAATTTGAATTTGTGTTCTTCAAGTAAAATATAGAGACAATTGTTGGAATAACTATGCTTAGACCTTGCATAGCCTAGTCCTACAAAAGCCCCTATGCCAGCTGAACACTCTTTGTTTCATACATCCCTGTGTCATGAATGAGGCTTTCAACACCAGTTGAACCATAACACATAATATGAGCTATGATAATCTATGATGACTACAGTTGAAAAAGGATCATAACTTTCATCTATGTTCCATGCTTGATTTTCAGTTTTTATAATATTTTAGACCTGTAACCAGTGCATCAGGAAGATTTGTCAGACTTGGCACTGTAAGTTAAACCTTTTCATCAGCATTATTATCGTGTTAAAGTTATATTCCTTTCATTGTTTCAATTATTTTAAAATCCCTTTAGAGATGACTTTAGTGCGACACATTTAGTAAGCACTTTGCATGATATTGAATTTATGTTTTTATTCTCAATCTTTTCCAATTTAGGCCTCCATGTTGTCTCAGCCTGATGGTCCATTCATAAACCTCTCAAAAATAAATTTTGGAAAATATGCACAAAGACCAAACTTGGCAAAGGTTATTACATTTCTGTATTATTTTTTGAATGAGCTTGTAAGGAAATACAGCAATAGTAAGCAGCTTTGATTAGTTTTTCATTTGCCATTTTGAAGATATCTTATCAACTGCTTTTTCAACGAAGTTACTGAATAAAAATTATACAAAAGACGTAAAATAACCAAGTTTTGTTGGTTTACTCTTATTTCCAGGATAGTTGCTACTTTGAGTTTTAGGCCTAATCCTGACAGCAGGAAAATATCAACTGCAAAAACAATAACCCTAAAACATTTATGTTTCTTGCCAAAACATAAAGCTCAATGGATTGATCTCCATCAAGGTGTTTTTGTTTTCAGAATGCAAATAGCATAATGGACATAACCTTTCAAATATACTTTACAACAATATACCCTTTCGATTGTTAATGATTTCATTTTGTTTGAAGGCCTTATTTGAGTACATCTTCCACCACGAAAATGACGTCAGAAATGTAAGTTTTCCTTGTCTGAGTTTTTTCTTCCTTTTTTTAACTACAATTAGACAGAGACAAAGGCGAAGCCAAAAAAACTGTCAAAGAGAGGGGTACAGAAACGATTCTTGCCGACAAAAAGGGCGTGCTGCTTTTATTCAGTTCTTTTTCAAAATTCATACTTTAGCTGCAATACTTTGAAAGTTCAACTACAGAAATGGCGATACATTACAGTTGTTGAAAAAAGGCTCCAGGATGTGAAAAATTTATTCTTTTGTACGGCAAAAATCATTTATGTTTAGACCGACAATGCGTCCCCTTTTCCCCTCCGTTATCGACACCCCTAGACAGAGAAACTGTTCATAATGATGATATCAGGATCTTCATTGGTTACTTAAGATTTTTCATGTATTAAATGAAGTATCAAAATTTTCTTGGATTGCTTCATTTTAAGCGTTATACCCTTAAAATATACGATTTGAGAATGCTTTTTGCTGGTATGGTTTACGGTTGTATGCCTCTTTTCTTGCCTCCCGTCGCCTCACAGTCCTTCGCTCTTGATTCTGATCACAGGCTCTACAGTTAGCTGCTCTTGCAACTGAAGCATCAGAGTTCAAGGACTGGTGGTGGAAAGTTCAGCTCGGAAAATGTTATTTTAGGTATAGTGACATTTTGGACTATTCTGATGTTAGGGTAACAGAGCCTAGTCGTTCCTTTGTTCAGTTTACAATCGGATAACTATAGGATAACGATTGGATGGAAATATTCACTTATTCGTTAAAGTTACTTAGTGTTATTGCACTAAGTGCTAGTTGAGTTGCGGAATTCAAAGTGCATTTGAAAACTTTGTAGAGGGACAAGAGCTTTAGAGAATCTGAAAATTCTAGAAATAAGAAGTTTTGCTCTTAATTGTAGTAGAAGAAATCAACCAGTGCTAACTGACTCATATTATCTGTTATCTACTTGCTGGTCATAAAAGTTTCCCAACATTGGATGGCTATATCTATCATCTTTAACCTTGTCGCTTCTTCCCCGTTACTTCTACAAAGAGTTTGAGTTCTGACCTCAATTGTCTAGCTGAGTTGGACGTAGAAGTACCAGCTGAAGGCTGGCTTGAACTTTTGTGTTTAGCGCATACACAGTGAATAGTGGACATGATTACCAATCTTTCTTGATTATAGACTTGGTTTATACAGAGATGCGGAGAGGCAATTAAAATCAGCTTTGCGAGATCAAGAAACCGTGGACGCATTTTTGTATCTATGCAAAGTCTACGTAAGACTAGACCAGCCTCTCACTGGAATTGAAGTTCTCCTAAAGGTACAGACTTGCGTTTTTTCTCTTCAACTTTCATGCAAATCATTTTAATGAGACCGTATAACATTAATGCACATAGTGAAATGTACTCGATTGGACAAATAATGGTGTGTGATTATAATCACTTCTTGTGTTCTGATTTTAACGTGCCCTAATCTTTTATCACATGCAGTTGTTTTCAGCTAATATAATTTTTTTCCATTCAGGGCATTGATAGGTTTCCTGGCGAAACAATGATGCTAACGGGAATTGCTAGAATCTATGAGGTAGTAACTTTTTGAATTCACCCCTTTATTTATCCCAAAAAATTTATAACTTTGTCAACAATAGAATTAATCCATGCGAATACCAAGCTATTTCTTGTTATTATTAATTCAATTTGTACATTTTCTTTATTCCTTCCTTTTATGGTATCGTTTTTCGATTCCTTTTCTTTGCTTCTTGTTTGTTACTTCAGTAAACTGTTTTTCTTCTTCCAGGCAATGGCTGACACAGAAAATTCTGTAAAATTTTACAAAGAGGTTTTGCAGCATGATAACACGCATGTTGAGGCTATCGCGTGCATTGGGACAAACCACTTTTACTCTGACCAGCCTGAGGTGGCATTGAAGTTTTTCAGGTAATTATTAGATATTCTTTTTACTTGTGTATATATCTAAGTATTAAAAGTTATTATTTTAAAAGAATTTAGGTTATTATTATTAGAGATGCTCATCTTCTGTCCACCCAGCAGAAAATGGGTATCCAGTGATATCACTGGGGAGCCTTAAGGTAGAAAGGAAAGAATTGACCACCATCCCTCACCATGCCATTGGCCTAGCTTTCCTTGCGACTTTCCCTGCGCATGGATTGTATTGAACTGAATGTTGGTAGGCACACGAGACTAGAAGCGACCTGAATCATAGCATGCATAAACTGCAAGAACTATGTTACAACGAAAAGGTTTATTGGAAGTCTATGATCGATAATTTTCCGGCTTTTGAAGATGCTTCATTTATAACTTTATCTATTGATAAAAAGGTTTTTTATGTGATAAGCAACACTGCTCTGTTTTTCTATTCGTTTTTCAACGCTCTTTCTATAAACAGGCGACTTCTACAAATGGGTGTGTACAATTCAGAAATTTTCAACAACATTGGACTCTGCTGCTTCTTCTCACAACAATACGATATGGCCTTGAGCTGCTTCGAAAGGGCGCTTTCAATGGCAACCGATGAAAATATGGCGGACATCTGGTATAATATCAGTCACATTGCCATTGTATGTATCTTTGACGTCATTATTCAGTCTCCATTTCTTTTACTGATTTTCTGTGTACCTGAAAGGTGCAATTTTCTGCGTTAATCAAGCACCCATTAGTAAATGCTAAGAATGCTCGTAAATGATATGTTTGTAGTTTTAAGGGAAATGTGTACAAGAATTTTTGCTCGCTTAATGCTATTCAGACTATAGAACTATAGTGAAAGCTTAACTGGTTGATAATGAATCTACGCTTCGTTTTCTAGAATATAGGCGATATGAGCCTTGCATATCAGTGCCTAAGGCTTTCTTTGGCATCTGATAATAACCACGCTGAAGCATTTAATAATCTTGGTGTTCTCGAGATGCGAAAGAGGCGCCCTGATCAGGTAGAACAGGTATTTTTATATTTTTCTCCCAGGGTACCTTTTCCATGGGTATTTTGCACAGGTATTTTGAACGTATCAACTATTTTGAACGTATAACCTGTTGGGCAGTCGCCAATACAAACCAGGCGCTCATCTTGTCAATCATTAACAGCTTTTTTGCTGTTAAAACCCATCAATGGTAAATCCCTAAATATACTCTATTTTATATAAGCTATTTACGCAATTTTAAAATGAGCTTAATTGTAAGAGGTAATTCATTTTCTCTACACGAGCAGTGCCTAGACCCACACAAATAAACAAGAAGCATGAATGCAAAGAATAATTTTTATCTAAGTCTTTGTTTAGCGTATTCATGATATATCTGACACAAAGGAAGGGAAAGGGTGGAAGATGTACATTGCTTGAAAAACAATTTTCACAATTGTTAATTCTGCCTTGTTTGTTTTTTTATTAGCTTGTTTGTTTATTTACTGTTTTTTGTTTGTTAGCTAGCTAGTTTATACTGTCAATTGTTTTCAGGCAAAGTCGTTTTTCAAGTCAGCGATCCAGCTCTCAGATCAAATGTACGAGCCACAATACAATTTAGCACATTTGTCAGAAAAGGTAGGGTGCTTGCATCAGATTTGCACTGTCTGCTGGTATGAAAAGCCATTTATCTGCTCGCTACCATCCTTTTCTCATAGGATTTTTTTCCGACCCTAGTTGCTAGTTTAATGGAACTGCTCACAACTTTATTCAGATACCAATAAGTGGCTTGATTAAAGGGCATAACTGTTGAATAATAGAAGACACAAGAACGTTTAACAGTCATAAAACTTTAAATTTGTTTTCCTTATTTACCTCTGCTTGCAGCATTGCATTATATGACAGATCCAAATATTATTTGTTTCTCAAATATTTTTTTGTGCGTCCAATAGATGGGGGATGTACAGACCAGTTTTAAATCGGTCGAGAAATCAGTGGAAATCTACCCGGAGCATTGTGAGGGCAAAGACTTGTTGAAACAGCTGAAAGAACACCTGGCAAGTGTCTAAGATTCTGAACCATGGATAGATAAGTATTCAATGTAAATAAATCTGTAAAAATATCAGTTAATTATTTGAAGAATCCTGCAGTAGTCACAGTTCCGTCCTAGTTTAAGAGAAAAGGTTGAATCCTTTATTGAAAATTGTTGTTTTATCATGCCAAATAACTGTGTGACAAATTCTCTAAAAAGGATATTCCTCAGCTCTGTTGGAATAAATTGGATGATTTTTACGGTAAAGAAGCATCAGCATCCAGATTCACCTTGACTTTACTCAGTAGCAGTTGCTGGGGTTGATGGGGCAAAGGACCCCCGATAGGAGTTCAAATGAAGGGAAATATCAAGTATTTGTTTAAGCAGGTTATTAAGATTCTTTCATTTTATTTGGTGCTGAAAAACATTTTGCATAATTTGTAAAAGCTTCTCTTTCAAATTGACCCCCACCCTGGAAGTAAAAATTTTCAAAATTTTCAAAACTTTAAAAGCCCTTTGGTTAGTTGCATAGGTTATAAAGCATTTTTCAGACCTGTGAAGAACACACAAGCATCACTGTTACTTGCATGCCAAACAATGTGCTTTGTATTCATGGAAGGTTCATGTAAACAACACCATCTTTGCAGTAAAGAGCATTTGTGGTATATTTTCTCCTATAAAGATATGCAGGTTAAGTATGAGGCTCATTGAGTGGACAAGGCACAACACAAATAATTTGGTAATTTAGAAGTCTATGACCACTAGATATGAATGCAAAAAACACAATTGAAATTCAAAGCACACCCAATTTCAATGACTCTCTATAAATACTTAAATACAGTTAATGACTTGAGGCAAATGAATAATAGTGGTAAATCTAATAATTTTTTCAATTTACTTCATAAAAACACCACAAAATACACACAGACAGAAAAAGCACAGTACTGGTAACCTAATTATGATTAGAGTTTTGTCTGTTGGGTCTAAATTTCCTAAAGAATTTCTGTTTACAGCACAATTAATGAATATATTATTCTTCACTGTATTTCTAGTTAATGGAGAAACAATTCTAGGGTTTTTTACTGTCTTTTGACTCCTTCAATAATGAAAGCCCCTTTTCTGGCTACAACTATTTTTTTAACACTTGAAAGGTTTTTATAAATAGTTTTGAGGATGTTTTAGGAGTTTTTGGCAATATAGATACCCAAATAATTTGAAATTCTGAAGCTTGAAAGAGAAGATGTTGCCACCAAAAACAAGCATTTACCAATTTGTGATCCCATCTAAAATTGAAGTTAGACAGTGATGGGTAACATATTTTATTTGTAGGCTATCTTTATGGTGTTTAGAATCCTAGTGAGTCAACATGTTCAGGGACATTTGAGCCAACATGAAATCAGGCCAACTCCTTTGTGGCATTTTTTTAAGGTCTGTTTGCTACTTAAAAGCTAATGCTTACATGGGTTATAGGCCGCAGGTTGTCTGTTCCTGAATTGAGAGAATAGTCCTTGGAGGTACAAAAGTGCTTTCAAACTTTGTATTTGGATGTGTGGCAAGCTTTTTTTCTGCATATTGAAGCAGTTCACAGGTAGGTATAATTCCCAATCCTTTTTCATCTTGGCCTAAAGGTCACTACACTAAAACCTTTAAGTCATTTTAAAGTTGTTAAGATATCTTGAGTTTATTTGACAAATTTATCAGTGGGATATTCAGATGGATATTTCTTAATGTGCTCAAAGCACTCCTCTTTTTGGCGTTTGATTCTTTCTGGCAGACTTTGATACACATCATTAAACATTTCATCAATTGGAGGCTTTTTTAGTTGTTCTGCTCTTTTAAATGCTTCTAGCACTTGGAATCTTGCACTCTTCTTCCACTGGGCATCTTCCTTGTCAGACCAATAGTCATTTGCTTGTAAGTAGTTCCTGTCAAAGGAATATTGTAAAAGTTATGTATCTGAAATCATCAGAAAATGTTCATACAAAGCAAAATTGTTTTGCAAATATGTAAGGTTTTTGAAACTAAATCCATTATAAGTAAACCTTACATGAAGAGGTTAAGATATCATTCTTAGAAGCAAAGATCACTTATGAATGAAGTAGTGTTATAAATACACTAAAAATGAATAGAAAATGTACTTAGTATTCAATATTGCAATTTTTCTTTTCCACCAGTTTATTTTATATTTATCATCCATTTTTGCTAAAACAATTTCACTTGCCTCATTCTTGATATTGGAGAGTCTACATTCTGCCAGTATTCAACTTCAGTGTTGGACCTGTATGCTGAAGAATCATCACTTGTGCTATGATGCCCAACCCTTTGGAAAAAATATTATTAGTAATGGAAACCTATTTTTTTGCACTTCCCTTTCTATCACAGGAATTGACCAGTCTATGTCCTACAGGTCTTCTTCCACTGCAAAGTATATAAGTGACTTATTTGCAGCCTTATTTCTGAAGAACGTATACATATCTAAGAATCCAAAATTGGCTTTGTGGTCAAGTTAATAATAGAACAGACTATGTCTTGTTTTGTTACTTTAAAAATTCTTGTGGCCACTTTTCCAGGATTATATGCATCACAAGAAAGGTACATGTAGTTGTTATTAAGCAATTGAACCAGGCCCTGAAATAAGCCAGCAAGAGTGCCTCCACACTCGCTTCAGAAAATTTATCGGCTTGATTGTTCAAGCACCTAGCTGATCATATTTAGCCAATGCCTTCTGCGTATCGCTGTAAAACAACAATAAATTTATGGGTTTCGCAAATCCTAAGTAATGTTCAGAACACATGCCCATCTGATTCACATAGTCTGTCATGATTATGCACATTTAAGAAAATATGATCAAAAGACAAAACAATATAGGAGCTGAACCAATCACATAAAAGAGCAGGTAATACATAGCTGTCCTAGTCAGTTTTTTGACAAAGTTAAAAAGCAGCAGAGTGGGTTGTTTGTTTTGAACTGTTCAGTTTTATCTTAAACAATAATCTTGTGATATTTGCCTCTCTTTATTGAGTTATATTATAACATTGTAAGCTACTCACAGAAGAAATGAAACTCAAATGAAAACTTTCCAGAGGCAAAATGACTTTATCTCTTTAGCCTACCTTCTAAAAACTTTGTAACCCCCTCCAATGAGCAATTTTGCAAGCAAGAGATTAGCACAATAATAAATGACATTTCATATAATACATGCTATTAACTAGGATGCACATGAGAAGGTCATAATATAAATTCAGAACAAAGTTTTAATTCTTTCATACCTATATGTCATAGCTTCGATGATGACTGGCCTATTTTCATTTACTGCAATTTCTCTTGCCCTTTTGGTTGCATTATAGACAGCAAAAAAGTCATTTCCATCAATTCTTACTGCAGGCATTCCATAACTTGGGCCACGGCAAGCTGAAAGAATTACAAATTGATAATACTAGAATATTCTATCAAACAAAAACTTTAATACTTATTCATAAATTAGAGTCATTATACACCAAAGTAAAATACACGAAAAGGTTTTTGATACAAGAAACTCAGAACAAGATGTCATCAAAAGCAAGGTTTGTCAAAGAAACATACAAGTGAAGAAATAATAAATATTATTAGCAGTAGATTATCTATTTTTTCAACTTACCAACACCATCACCTCGATATTGGTCCATGACAGGGGTTGAGATTGCATACCCATTATTACGGCTATAGGAACAATGAAAAGGAAAAATCAATCAATGACTGCCAAGTTTCTAGACAAACTGAGAAGAGATATAAATTTAAGAAAGAATTAATTGTAAAATTATAGCCAAGTTATCTAGCAAATTAAAGTGGAATAAAAAAATAACTAAACACCCTTTGAATTTTTCTTTTAAATTTTTTTATAAAATTCTTTTTGAAAATAAATCCAAAATGTTTGGTAAAACGGGACAAGATAACAGATCTTGTTCTCTCTGCTTGCTCATTGGTGTGTGTAATTATAAAATATCTATAAAAAAAGCAAGGCTAGATTGATAAACATACCAAAAAAATATGACAGGACAAGCAAGTGTGGCAGCAAAGTTGAAGGCTGCATGTGCATCTCCTTCGCTAGCAGCACCCTCTCCAAAAAAGCAAACCACAACACGGTTGTTTTGAGCTCTTTTGAAAGCATATGCTGCTCCAGAAGCTGTAAAGAAATTTTTTATTACAAACATACTACACAAAATCAAAAATACTTACATTTAATTGACAAAATGTTGAACATATTGGACAGATTGAGAAATGGTTTCAAAGTACATAATTAGTAAATCCAATTGTTAAAAAACAACTTTGAATCATATATGGTCTTTCCAAAAAAGGGAACTTAATCCATCACATTTATTTGTTTGCTGACCTTCTTACCATATAATTTTTAATACAGATTAAAAACAAGCACCACCAATATCTTACCTTGTGGCATCTGTGTTGCTAGTGGAGAAGATATTGTAACAAAATTTAGTTTCTTTGAGCCATAATGTACAGGCATCTGTCTTCCTCTTCCTACATCTAGCTCATTTCCATAACACTGGTTCATAATATCATCTAATGTGAAGCCCCTCCACAGGAGAACACCTATAATTCAATGACTTGTAGTTAACTGGCAGCAAAAAAGTTGAAACTATTCAAATTTACCTAAATTACATTCAGAAACAGGCAGATAAACTTTCTTCTAAACAATATTTGCTCAAATTTCCGTTCAATAATTTGTTTATACTGCGTATAATATATTCTGAAATACATGGACTTAAAGCAAGGTAAATATTCTGAGATAGCTGTACCTTGAAATTGAAAAACGAAATTATAAAAGGTTTTATTATCCACCTTGTTCTCTGTATTGACCAAATATAAGATCATCATCACTTATGGCAGAAGCGGATCCAAAGTGAGTGGCTTCTTCACCATAACAGGTCATGTAAAATGAGATTCTTCCCTGTAAATGCAGAATAAGCTGGTTTATAATATGAAATGAAATGTAAATGGGTAAAAAAGAAAAGGGCTTGAAACTTCATTTTATATTAAAGGTGAAATGCATCTGTACATTCAATTATTCATAAATCATAAATCTTTAACATACCAATACAAATTTGATGAAAAAGCATAAATGCTTGTTGGATAATAAGCAACAAACTAAATATTGTGTTACCTGTCTTTGTGATTCATACAAGATTTTATCCATAGTCTTTAGTAACACCATCTTGCGGTATACTTTCAGGAGGATTTCTTTACTGAGCTGTTGAGTGAATGTTTGTCAATATATGTTGTAGTAAGGGATTTTCATTTCTTGAGCCATCAAAACATATAGAATTCTACGCAACATATTGTACAGTAGCACAATGATGTTAAATTATAGTCAAATATTATCATCTTTCCATTCACAATTATGACCAGTAACTCTTATAAGTTTATAGTCATCTGTATATTTGTTTTGTGTCAAAAAGATTAGACCTAAATTTAATGGAAGATGAAATGCAATAGCTGCATCAAAATGTATCATACAGATTTTGAAGATCTCCAGGGTTCCCATTGCTGCTAAATTGTTATGCTCTTCATCTTGAAAGCAAAACAAGCACGTAACAGGCTTTTGTGGTAAAAATATAGCAGGCGTGCTAAAGACCGCACCCCTGAAAATATCCAGGCGTGTGGTGGCATGAAATTTTTTCGCGAAACTTTTTGGTAATTATGATAGATCTGCAGGGAATTTGCCACCATGAAAATGATGACAGCAATAGTTTCAGTGAAATTTACTTTGCGGAATTCTTAGCATGACTACTTACATTTTATAAAAAAGTGTTTTTTTGAGGACTTGAACAATTTTCAAAACAATTATCAACAGAGCTTATTTAATATATCAGCAAAAAACAACACTCAGCAAAAGTACAGAAAAATGTTTGCCATGTCATAAGCAGTTTTCATCAGCTTCAATAATGAATCATTAATAGAGTTATTGATGTTTTGGAGTTCATCTGGTTGTAATGGCCTTTTTGCTTGTAATTCTATGCCCCCGAGGGCTCTCTGTTATCAAGCATGACAGTTAATTTATGTACATCACTGGGCAGGTGCATAAAAGGTAATGATGGCCTATTTTTCATTAAATCAAATGTTGCCAAAATCATAGCATAGCTATGCCTAAAGTAGGGGGTAGCAAAATCCACAAATCATCTGCTACTTTTTATCCCATAATCTGCTATTTTTTCAATTTATTTTTTCAATCGAAAATGAAAATCTTGTTTAAAACATTTAATGTTCCCCTAAAATTCCGGGACAAAAATCTCTGTGTTCGTCTTTGTTCACTAAAATGCCATAAAGCCTTGAAAAGGTGTAAACTTTTGCACAAATCTCTTCTCCATTTTTTGCATCATTGAAAGTACATGTTTGCCAATGAATGTTTTGTCGCTGACAATAATGATTCCACCGACACCGAGAAATAGTGATAAATATACACCCGGAATAAGACAACCAACATAACGGTGGAAATTTTTGGAAAAGTTCCTCATATCAAGGAAAATTATGATGAAGGGACTACAATTAGGTTCGTTATAACAAGAATTCATTATATACAGGATTTGTTATACCAAAGGAAGTTGTACAGAGTGAGGCAGAATTCAAGAGGCCAGACATTGTTTGTCATACCGGAAAATTAGTTATACTTGTAACCATGTCAGGTTTCATAATATCAGGATTCCACTGTAGATTTGTCCTATGGTTATCTCAAAAATTTGTATTTAATCCGCAATCCCAATAAGGTGTTAAGGCTTTTTGAAGTGGCATGAAGTAACAGCATCAAGGAAGGATAAATATTATAACTCATCTCAAATACCCACAAAACCAATAATTATGAATTTTGCCACCATAATAAAAGAAGGTGTGTGATTTTTTGCACTCATGGAAATCATAAGGCGTGCCCCATGGGGTGCACATGCTATCACACACCTTTCTGACGAAAGCCTGATATAAAGAGATTATATCTACCTTTGGATCTTCATCTGGATTTATTAGTCTTCCATCAGGACTTGATACTCTGTATACAGGAATTCCATCATAACGCTGAGGATCAACAAATTCCAAGTGCTGTGTGAACTTCAAATCAGCACCTGCTCCAGGATACCTTGCTAGATCTTCTAGTTCACCAAAATTCTTAGTGGAACTCTCTTTTGAATACTATAAGCAACATTTAAAAACAATTAAATTAACTATTTATAATTTGCTCTGATGAAGCCCGTATGTCGAGGCAATATATTAGCCATAACTAATTTATGTACTATGTTTGTTGTTGTTTATTCTCAGTGTGTTGCGGTGTTCCTTTTTTACTACATTTTAATTGATTTTTCGCAACAAAAATTATATCAGAGTCCGTTGGGTAGCCTGCTATTGTGGCCTTTCCTTATTCACACACATTTATAATTTCCCGAGTTCAATCATTGTTTTGACTGGGGTATCATAGCTGCTTGTTCAAACCGTAAAGTATTTTTTCGAGCGATATTGGGCCGGAGCCGTCGCTCTCATGCAAATGGTACCCCTCATGTCAAATATGTACCTGACGTGTCAAATTTTCAAACACAAAAAAAAATAAAAAGAGACCAACAAAACCAACAGATGATTATATTCATGTATTCGGCAACTCTTCTTTATTCGTTTTCACTTAATATCGGGGTTATTGCTGATCGTTTTCTGTCAATATTCAGTTAAGTAAACCAACCACTATAGGCCCGGTGAACAAAAAAACAAAGCTCCCATGACTAAGTGTCGAGTCTTGTTCAGAAAGGTAGGGGATTCCCTGTGGATCAGCAATGATGCAAAACATGGTACTTCTCCGGATTGTTCGTGTCCGCCACAAAAATTATACGCGACTCGAAACTCTACGGCAAATTTCAAATAGTGTGCGGACAGAATAAAGAGTGAAAATTATTGTGCAGACCAAACTTGACAGCCTGGCTGCTGCTTATTACTTCTATCTTCGGAGTCTATGTAATTTAATTACTCCATTTCAAGAATTCATCTGAAGGACATTAACAATTTGAAATAAAATATGCATATAAATACCTTTCTATTGACTGCAAAAAATGACAGTGCTGTAACCTTTGTGACAGTTTCTTTTATGCCAAATACTGCATTTCTGCCAGCAAGCAATTTTACTAGGCTGGAAGCCATTTTGTGTTTGCCAGTGTCTCGTGTGATGTTGCTGTTGTTGTCCGACCTCATCCTCGTGTTTCGTCAATATGGCGGAGATGGAGATCGAATCTGGTGGAGGTGGCGAGAAACAAAGTATCATTGCTGCGGGCATTAAATGTGAATGTACCCAGTCGATTTTAACGAGAGCAGATGGTTCGGCGTCATTTAAGCAAGGTAAGGTAAAAGGGGCTCTATTGTGTAGTTTTCCAGTGTGATAAAATAAAGTGAGTTTGAGAGTTTGAAAAACCCCGGAAAATATTTAATATGAATAAAATCCTTGATGAGAAAACCCCTCACTTACAAGTAGACTCAAGTTCACAGTTCAGAATTAGAGGAGGTCAACACATACAAACAGGCCCCTGTGAAAGAGATGCATGGAATATGAACAATTTTCTAAAAAATCAATAATGGATGTTTTCTGAGAATCCTCGAAAAGTCTATTCTGTGCGGTATAGCAATTGGTTAAATTTTAGTCTGGGAGATGCATTTTTAGCCATTCTAGAAGGCATAATTTTAAAAAAAATCAGCAACGGACCCAACCAATGGGTCTCCCTATGTTACTAAACTTGATTTTTAGCCTTTGTCTGAAGTCTCTAACCAAAGTCTGAGGACCCAACCAATGGGAAAAGGGGATTCACCCCAAATAAAAATAGCGACGAGCCTTTAGAAATGATAAAAACTGGCGCCTTTGTAATTTTTTGTTGGTGCGTGGTTTCCAGGTACTTAACATTTCAGGCCACCTATGGTTTGTGATTGGAGATGAAGAGCAGGCCCCTTATGATCATTTTCTCCTGGCCCTTTTCTAGGAGCCACAACGCCCCTGGGTAATCTAATTACTTACAAATATAAAGTTTAAGGCAAATAAAAATAACTCAAATAAGCTGCATTTCTAATCAAGTTTTTACCCTATTATTTTTGCATATATAGTAGCAAAAAATTCAGTTAAAGATTTAGAAAATTATGTGCCCCTATAAAATGTTTCAAGTTACAAAAATAAAAGAAAGGAGAAAAAGATGATAAAAGAAAGGAAGGCTGTACAATTGAAGCTGGGTGGGGCATTTTTGGTGTCAGTTATATGAAGGTGTGGCTTAAAAATCTCCCACTGGAAGTACCAAAATTATTTTATGTGACATATAAATTAGGAATATTGATAATCCCTTTCATAAAAACGTATCTTAGTCACTCACAAAACTCTGTCAATTGAGCTTCATATTTTCTGAGTTTTTTCTCCTCATTATGGGATGTGCTTCATCTACAAAATTTTCGGATTTGTTGGAAGGGATGACATACCCACTTTGTCTGCAAATTTGATCAGAGCACCCCACCCTCTCCCTACCCTTGTGCACAATAGCTAGTGACAGCCCTGATGGTGAAAATTTAAGGGCTTTTATAATGCCTTGTGCACATGAGGGCACACTTAATTTACAGTGTACATTTGCACATCTGAGATTTTGTTGTCGCACACTGGAAAAATCATAAAAATAGGCGATTCTGTTTACTGGCCTACTGTGTCACAAACTATTAACAAATGTTTGTTTACCCATCTTGGGTTGTCTTGTTCATTGCATTGTCTGCTAATGTCTAAAAACAAAGCAAAAAAGAGAGCATGTACAGTACATAAATTGCACAACTTTAGTCTAATCATTGTCAAAAGGCATGTAGTATCATGTAAAGTCTTTTTTAAAAACCCCAGGCATGACAGCACACTAGAGCACATGTAAGCAGGGGCAGACACTTGATCAAATATTGGGGGGGGCAAGCCTATTGTTTAAATAAGATGACATCACATTTCCCATTGTTTTAGAACAAAGACCATTGTCCTCTATAGTATTGGGGGCGGTCGCCCCCCTCCCCCCCCCAAGTGTCCGCCACTGCATGTAAGATCATAATGGTCACAGCAATTTGGCACATGTGGTCTGGGTGAGCTATTTTTGGTTTTCACTGTATTTGTGTGTGTGTTTGTTTAATTTTATTTCAGTCAATAGAAACTTTAAAAGCTGATTTACTAGATCATGCTAGTTTAATATGAAATATGACTGGATTGATTGTGTAGTGCATGTTTGCTTGAACCTTAAGAAAATTAGATGGATTTTTAGCAATGTACTTTTATTAAAGAATGTCTCATTTAAAAGCACTACAATTTCCAAACTGGTCAAAACCCATTGAGTTTAACATATAATTTTTGTGAGGTTTGCTTCTAATATTAAAGGAGCTTGGAAAACTTTAAAATGGAAACTAAAGGGTATATAATAACTTTAATGCTTTAGGGGAAGAGATAATGATTTTTTATTGATCCAAGGTGATTTTTTTGCTATTAGGTGCATCAGAAGCTCTTGCAGCTGTTTACGGTCCAGTAGAGGTGAAAATGAACAAAGAAATTATAGATAAAGCTACAGTAGAATGTAACTATAGAGTTAAATCTGGATTACCGGGTAAGTGACTCTTCATGGCTATTCATAAAGTTCAGCTTCAGTTAAGTTATAGTAGGGAAAGCTTGCAGGCAGAATAATTTGCTTGGAAAATAGGTCATGGCATAACATTTGTCTGTCCATTTGACTCTGACCAGGTCCCTTCTGTTGGTATTTTACTTTTAAGATGGCAAAATGTAATAAAATTATTTGAACCATGTTTGTGCAGTTTCTCGTGCTTTTGTATGAAGATGTGAAGGGTTGCTGTTCCTAGTTACTTCCTCTTTATATCAGTACATAAATAAGGCAATTAATCAAAAGCTTTCATTGTGTTAAGTTAGTTTTTTGTTTAAAAGCCCTTGAAATCTTTCTACCCCACATTTTCCCTCAAAGGCATACTCAATTACACCCAGTGACACCAAGCCCTGTTATATTCTATCAAAGAGATTACCCAGTTTAGAAAGTCAGGCTCACATTTTAATCTCCATTTTCATTTTCTCATTCTGTATCACCTATAAATATTTTTAGGTAATGCTGAAAAGGTTGTGGAAAGACTAATAAGAAATAGCTGTGATTCAGTAATTCTAAGTTCTTATAGCCCAAGATCAGCAATTTCAATTATTGTTCAAGTTGTTAATGATGGAGGACTGGTATCTTTTTCTGATATAATATAACTTCAGAGCTTGTATTCTTTTACTGCTTACTGCTTCTCTGCAATAGTAGTGCAATAATTAATCATGCTTGTATTCCATTTAAAGTTGACCAAAACATTATGTGCTGTTATTTCTATTTTGCCTACATTTTTCTTCAAATAATCAGAAAGAGCTTGTTTATTTACTATCAGGTCACAAGTAATCAGGTGTTGTTAAAGGTCAAATACAATACTGCATTTTCTTTTATTATGGCCATTTTATTGTAGTGACAAATGGTTCACATAACAACTTTGAATGAAGTTTGTGTTTGTTATTCTTTATAAGACGAAATCTATTTGCTTACATTACAATATCAAGCAATTTTTTCAATGTATCATTAGTAAATTTTGCTCCTTGACTTTTCATTGCTGTTATCATGCGCTCTCAATGCAGCCTTTATGGCTCTAGTTAATGCAGATATTCCATTGAAGTGCATGGCAGCTGCTGTGACTTGCTTTATCTCAAAAAATGGCAAGATCTATTTCAATAATTCACAAGATGACGATCAGGTATGGGTACTTCTTCTAAGTATCTGTTTGTGATTGTTTTTATTTTGATGCTTTCTTCTAGTAGTTAATATTTTGTGTAGGTTTTATGGCAGTATCATGTTTGCAAAGTTATTAGCAACATGTGGTGTGAGAACACGCTAACTTCTGTTACAATTTTTGTTTCATACTTGACTTTCATTTAAAGTGAAGGAAGGCGTCAGGTCTTTGTGGTTCAAGGTGCAGGATGTCTGAAAGATATCACAAATAACCTATGTTTGAACATTAGCCAAAAATTTCAGATGGCAAAGTTGCAATTCTAGTAAAATCTAGAGATTTTAACAGAGAAGTTTGCAGCAATCCTACCCTCATTGGCGCTTTTATTTAACTTTTGGATCCTAAAGGTTATAAACTTATTTTTCAAGTTTACAGTGCTTTATTTTTTTAGAATTACGTTCTGCAGTGAGTTTTTTCATGCCTTCTACAGTTTGTCCTTGTAAAGATTTTCGTAAAGAGCTCTATTATTAGCCTCGTTTCAACAACACAGTCTAAAATCGATAACTCATTGAATTTCATTATACAGGTACCAGTCGCTACATTTACGTTTGTTTTCGAAAGTATAAACTATGACATCATCAGCACACTATCAAAGGGTACATTTTCTACAGAGCAGGTAGCACTTAATTTATACACTATTAACTTTTCAAAACTTGTTTCTTTAAAGATTGTACCAAAAGTATTTTTTCGCAGTTTTCCAATATTCATTTTTGCAACATAAACATCATGTATCAAATAGGATACAGCACAAGTCTGCTGTCGGTTAATTTGCAACATCTATCTCTGCAATACCATTCAAGCATTTTTTGCTTGTTAATTTCATGAATTTTACTGTTATTTTTAATAAATCTTGATTTATATTATTTGTTATGAAAAGTCGTGATGAACCGAGTCATATCTCACGTTTAGCAATGTTAGGAGACATTTGCGTAATTTCTTCCAACATTTTCCCTTGCTGGCCATACAGTATTCTTAAAACTGACGCATGATTCCATCTTTCCCCAGTACTTTGGTTGTTTGGCTGCAAGTAAAGAAGCAGTAAAATCTATTTTCTCGTTCCAAAGGAAAGCACTCGAGCGGGGAATGTCATTAGTATGTTATTTTCTATATCTTTCAAAACACCTTCTCATTATTCAACGATGCTATTTAACTTGAAAATTAAATTTGCTGTTCCATAAGAACTCCTATTTCCGTTAAATGTGATTCCTAAAGCATACTTTAACGCAGAAGTTAACCCAAATTTCTGTTTTTTGTCGTAGGAAAAGAAAACATAGCCGCCTCATCATTCTTTTTTGAACCAATTTCCAGACTACATTGAAAGACGCCGCTCTTCCGTTGCACGACAAAAGTAAACAGTTTGCCAGATGCCGAAAAAGCTATAAACGATGCCGTGCGTTGTGTAATGACTCACTAGCCCAGAGTCAAATTTACCCATAAATTCCTTCACACTGTTGGTGAATTGCTAAGTGCTGAGATAAAGACAAGGTTTATTAACGTGTAAAGCAGTGTAACAGTGAAATTGTAGACACCGTGAAAAACAAACAAGTTCCGAATATGGAACTGAGAAGAAGATGCAACAAAAATTGGTGAAATTCTTAACTGCTCACTACAGTTAAAAATAATCAAGATGATGTTTTCAAGTTCATCGGTGCTGGCCTTATATGACTAAATTTTAAGCAAAAATTTGTTGAAATAATTCTACAGTGCTTTTGTATGTGAATGGAAGCAATTAAGAACTGTAGCAAATTATTGTAGTATTGTAGCAAAGCCATAGGCCTAGGGCATCTCTGCCTAGGGCTAGTTTTATTTGATTTTGCAAACACGAATTTTTGTTAAAAAAAAATGTTCGGAATAAGTACTCAGTTTCTTAATTTTCTTTTTGATAACCTTTGGGATTATTTTAATGTGAAATTGTATCCGTGAAGGTGTAGATAATTGATTTTGTATTAAGAAATATTCGACTTCAACGGTGCAGATCAACAACGAAAGTGGCCTTTCAAGGTCAGCCGAATAAGCTATTCTCAGATCGAGGCCCGTGGCGGGAAACCACTGTACGCGTCATCCAAATTTGTTTATAAAAGATAACTAGCGTGATGGATTTCAATGTTTCAATGCGATCTTTTAGGAAATAAAGTTTTCACTGGCTATTCGTTTATATTTTTCGAAGTTAAGTATTTTGTACAGATGCATCTTGTTTGATAAATTTTGTTTCAAGAACTCTATGGGAAATTTTCTCATTTACTTGAAGAGGACCGATTCAAATAGTTTTTCAAAATCAAAGATGAAAAACGCAGATGTTGATAAAAAGGAGCACATCTTAACGTTCGGAAAATATGGAAAGAGAGCCATCTGCCAAAAATTTAATCATCCTTCACCTAGAAGCCTAGGAAAAGGGATGATCAGGTCAAAAAAATTGCGTACAAGTGAAGATCAAATTATTAGCGAAAACCTGAACATGGATGAAACAGAGCATTTTCCCAAAGCTTCAAAGAAAGAACGATATTTATTGTGCTACTTCAAGCTTTTTGGTACGTGCATAATCGATTGATATTTATGTACCGACACAGGGAAACCCAAGGATCTACCTTGCATGAAATAAGCATCATAGTTCGTTAGTTTCTGCTGGTCATTGTTTAAGTTTTCAAAATATATCTTTCTGATAGTGGATTGGATTTGTGGATTTGTGTGTCGTGCTTGTATATTAACAAAAAATCTTAGAAATGCATGTTGAGATTTCAAAGTACAACAATAACTGCTTAATTGCATTTAATGAGCCTGTGTAAGATCACAAAAAGTGCTCTAGTTATGAAACATGGCCTGTTTGTTTGCAAGCATTTCACAGATATACTGCTCTGCTGATTTGAGATTGTTAAGAATACAGCTAGGGCTTTTTATATTTATTCGAGAAATATGCTAGATGGGCTGAAAAAATGAGTGATCTTATTTATTTTAATTCTTGTCACAAATGAGTATCGAAAAGCAATCGAATACTGCGTCTAATGAAGGTGACAGTGAGAAATGAACAAAAATATAAGTAAACAATAAACAATTCTGAATTTGTCTAAGATTAAAGATTATATAAATTCTTTATTATAAAATTTGTATGTGAAATAGCAACTTCCTGAAATGATGGTATGCCCTTTTCGAGATATCAGTACTACAAAGCTTTAATGCTTTGTTTTACTAATGCTATGCATTCCTGCCTGCTTCCTACAGATGATGAAATCATCCAAGACTTCATGTGGAACGACGGATGTGCTAAACTGCTAGATAAGGTAAATATCTATCACGCTTTTTTCTTAATACTTTCTTTCCAAGATACTAAACCCTGGTTCCCATAAAATCTTAAGAGTCGGGAACGTGTCGCCGATCCTTCCTCCATAACGATCAAAGAAAAAGTGTTCCCATGGCAACAAAACAACAGCAAGCAAAAATGCACCAAATCATTTTCCTTTGATTGGTTAATTACATCCAAGTGATTGTTTCTTAACAATAGTGGATCGGCGACCCATGTTCCCATTAAAATTTTCTTTAATCGTAAGAGTTGGGAAAGCTGAACTCACATCAACCATCCCGACCCTTACGATTCACAGTCGGCGCAGACGTAACGATCGGAAGAAAGTGTCCCATAAAATCGGGAGGGCAGCTGTTAATTCGACCAAAGGGGGCAGCTGTTAATTGGTCTGCTATGGGTCTCATCTGCTGATTTAATGTCAACTGAATATCGCATAAAATTTACATTTTGAGCTCAAGTACTCTTAATACTGCATGTAATGAAATCTTTCGATTTACAGTAGCCTAGATGCATAGAATAATACACCAATTTGATCTAAGGCCTCGCTTTAGAAAATACTTTAAACCTTTTTCTAATAAACTTTGAATTTTAGTCTAGATGTAAGTTTTCTAGATGTTAGCACGCGCAATTTTTTTAAAGGGATTTGACCGCGAGAAGCAATTTAGGTGAAAAGATTTATACAGTGACTTTGGTCTCATTTTTCAAAGCCGTCGTCTGCAATGATATATAAGCTGATATATCTTTAGTCGTCTAGAGTGATTTCCAAAATGAGACTGTTGATTGAATTGATGTAATGCTTCAAGTGAATCTTTCCGAACGAGACATGTGATTTGTTCTGTTTTGACTGCGAAGCGATTCTGTGACGCGTGTTGCCCAAGTCTCTCTAAGCGGGATGCTATCTAATTTACCTATAAAATCGGTTCTACACAGATTAAAGACATCCGCTAACTAAAATTTTTCAGCTAGCTGTGTCGTGTCTTCAATCGGCTTTATTGCTTCTTTTGTTCTTGGTAACCCGAAACTTTATTTTGAAACTTACTATTCAATACCATGTATATTTTTATGAATAACTTAATACTTTATGGATTTTCTAATTACTTTACGCCAGCGACATCTAATCGGTGATCACTTTTTGATTCACAATAACTAAAAACAGGCCTTTTGCTGTCTCCGCAAATGTGAATTTGCCGTATGTCAGCAATCCGATAACCAAAGGCTTCATGTGTTGCTTAAAAGACGCGCTCGCAAATTTTCAGTCACCTTTCAAATTTTTGCAAATAATCTCTGTTTAATGAGCGTTTAATGTTTTGCACATGATTTTCAAAAAGATAAAGATTTATAATGTTGGAATATATTAAAGCTAAAGCCTTTTGATTAGCGGGTTCCTGGCATATCGCGAAATTTCATGGTTTTCTTCAAAACTGTTCCGTCACAACATTTCCGTCTTATTGGTAGTGGCATTCTTCTCAAGATCACAAGATAACTTTTTGTCGATATTTTCAATGGAGACCACTAGTGCAGTGCAATCCTGTACTCTGGTTTCGCACGATAACCGCCTTGCATTCATATCTTTGAAGTTTTTATAATTTATGAGAATAATCCTCTAGAATGTTTGGTCCTCTTTCCAAACATCAGTTTCCAGCATTGACTTCGCAAAGCATTGCAATTTCAAAAGACATTTTACAAGATTTGTCACCTCCATAAACCTTGAAAAACGCGAATTGATAATGCTCAAATTTAGATTAAAATGCAATTTATACCTGTTTTTCCTTGATCTATTCCAGTTGTATGACTAGAATTTGCTCTCAAATTGTTAATTATGGCTCCTTATCTTATGTATCAGCCTTTCAATACTTTGATTTCGCTTCCAAATCTTCATAAGGCTTTCTTTACTTCATAAGAATTCGAATCTTCTTTTGCAGTATCTCATTGCAATGGTCTATGTTTATCTAAGACGTGCGAAGTTGTCCACAAAACAGTACAATTGTATCAACTTCTTTGCTGCATTGTAAGTATGCATCGTAAGTTAGTGTGTATGCGTATTTTTCTCTTCCCCTTTCCCAAACCAGAAGCCCATATGAAATTAACTAACTACTTATATGTAATAATTCAAAAGCAAAGTTTTGACAGAAAGCTGTTCCTATTTGGCCACCTTGTTTGGTCACAGAACAAAATTCTGGTGATGTTGTATGAATTTTGAAGAAGATCACTTTGACTTAATGGTTTTGTGAAACTTGTACCGCGTAAAGTTTGTTTCTATTTGTTTCGATCAAGCACCGAGTTGGGTAAAAAGAAAATAAAGTTTGAGCGACTTGAGCGACTTGTTTCTAACGCACCAAAGTCAGCAGAAATACTTGTTAGAACACTAAGAAGCTTATTCATGTTTTTAGATACCGTTACCCATTAGAATTTTGTGCTTAAATATCTAGATTTTTATGCACTAGTATAATAAACATGTTCCAATTTTTTAGTCACCTAATCGTGTATAACAGAATGTGCACAGTTGATTTTCAAAGATTTGTTCTTTTTTTTGGAAGGAAACATTCCCACTCAGTGTGGAGCATCTGTTTACACTTCTTTGCCTCGCTCTTTTTGTTGTAAATTATTGATATCCTATTCCAGATCTACAGGCTCTTCGATTTTTTCGGTTACTTAATCAGTCATTTTGTGTGTTGAAAGTTTTTGAGCAAGCCGAACTATCAGTCTGCGGTGATTGGCCACATTTTGCTAATGTGCGAAAGTTCGCATGGTGGAGTCATGTTTGACACGAACCTTGCATTTGAAGAAAAGAAAATTCAAAAAAGAAGTATCTCAAAAAGAATTAAGTATTCCGATAAAACCAAGTGTCTGGAAAAAATTAAGTTTCCTTCATAGACTGGTATCTCTAGAAAGAAAAATTCCGTTTACAATAAGTATGAGTGATTCAAGAAACATAACTAGTTTACCATTTCATGAACATAATCAGGTGCATAAAAACTTGACCATTTTAAAACGAAAGTATAGCTATACTACAAAAGTCAAGTAGGTATTTAAGATTAAAAACATGAACAAGCTTCTTCAATTTCCAACAATTATTTCCACTGCTTTTTGCACGCTTAATTTGTCAATGGGAGCTATAATACTGAAGGAGAATTCATCATGTTTCACGCCTCGTTACATCTCTGTAGCTTCACAGGCACGTCAGGATTATAAGCAAAGTGTTTAGTTAAATGCTGGTTCTGTTTAAACACTGACCCAATTTTGTTTTTTAAGTTTGTTGAGTTTGGCTGGGTCAGTCAGTCATGCAGCTGAATGATTTTAAACTCCAAATCTCATACTGCTCCGACGGTGACAAGGCAGGTCTTTAGATACTATTAATTCACACTAGAAATAAAGCTTAAGTAAAACGTTGACTAAATAAATGTTTAACTTTAACTGGTATATTATATTTTATGTAGTAATTGGTCATCCAAGTAGGAGCATAAATTTGCACTGCGATCTAAAGAAATAGATAATTCCTGGATTCAGAAGAGAGTCTTATAATGATTCAACTTGAAAGGGTTCCATTCAAGAAAGTATAGATGTCGATTTCTGAGCACACTAAAAACTATTAAAAGACGTTTGCCCTCCCTCTATCGAAAGTGATATACTAAACCTGGCCTTTAGCATTTTTGGAGCAGCCTCCTGGGTCTTCATTACATTTAAAAGGATAGAACCAATAAATAGATGATAGTACGACGAAAGATAATAGATAGGATTGAAAATACTTTTGTAAATTGTTTTCAGATCATGGTGCCAATCCATCGTCATTTGTCGATTGGTGGCACAAAATCCAGAAAACATTTGTACTTATAAAAATTACATATTTATCCTCCCATTTACAAGTAATAATCTTTAAACATAGCGTGTTTCTCTCATTCTTCGCTTGAAGGCTTCTAGCACATGATATGGAAGAGGATGACGAAGAGATCAAGCAAGAAATTTTCCCATGGGTTTTTGCCTCGAAGTGGAAAATCGGCCAGCTGTCGTTAGTCAAAAGAAAAGACAGTTTGCTGAAGAGGATGAATTTTCGGTCTCTTGTTAGCCACCAGACATGTTTAGAGGTAAAGATATATTTCTAAAACGAATGCAAAAACATTTTTAAAGCTTCTTCATAGGCTCTGACACAGGTTGAAAGTGGGGGGAGGGGGCAAGGGGAAGTCTAACACCCAAAACAAGAGATTTTGAAAAAACTCTATTGTTTTGATAAAGCTCTAAAGTGGGGGGGGGGGGACATGGCTCTTTTGGCCTCCCTTTGTCGGACGGCCCTGTTATAAAAGAAATTATTCCTGCTAAGGTAGAAATCACTTTCAATTTGTGGCGGAAAAGGGTGCAGTCTGTTTGACAGTCAATCAGATTGGCGAAGCTAACATAATGACTCAGGGCCAAAAGTAGATATTTGCATTTGAATACCATTTTTATGTTTTAAATGTTGGTGGGTATTACCTATTATGGCAATCAATTTAAATAATATAGTGATTTTCCGGTTAACAGTTGACATGACGTTTTGACAGCCAGGTGATAACGTCTAGAACTCAGCCAGTTTCGATTACCTGTTACTAGCAAGCATTGTTCCGTTCAACAAACTTCAAAATAGCTACTGTCATAAAAATTTGTTTTTAAATGTGAGCTTTGCCTAGTTTTTTAGTCGAAACACCTTAAATTTCTTCTGTTTAAACCATCTCGGCTGCTAGGGGTACTAAATTCCAAGCTTTCACTTCTTCTCTAGCATTTTGTAGTTCCCTCATACTATTTGGTAGATCCTGTCAACCAAGACATTTACAATACCACTCTCCTGCTACACGACACGACACGACACGACACGACACGACACGACACGACACGAAACGAAACGAAACGAAACGAAACGAAACGAAACGAAACGAAACGAAACGAAACGAAACGACAGTTGCCTACACGATAGACGAAACACTAGCCCCTGGAAGTTACATTAACAGTACTTCTCTTGTTTGTCTTATTTGAAGCAGTATTTGCTTGAAAAAGATGCAATATCTTACAAGAACTGCCAAAGACGTTGTTTTTGGATTTGCAGGTCTTTGGTCTATGCCCGGAGCATCCATTATGGCAGCGTGAAAGGCAACCGCATCACGGAGGAGCTATCCGAATTTACCCACCAGATGACGAACTGCCATACAACCCAAGGGGCCCGGAAAGGTCACCAGTATTTTGTCATCAATGCTCACAACGTTCTTTTGCTGAAGGTTAGAAACAATACATTGTAAACACAGAAAAATCAATTAAAGCTTGCTTATTGCGCGGGAAGAAGGAGAAAATTTAATACACCAGTTCAACTCAAAGCCTTGTTTTGGAAATTTTTTCTTTATACGACTTTTTTAAACTCAGATTTGGTTTTATCAGCATAATTTTAGGCGGATACAATGTTTCAGGCCGTCGGTGTAATAGCATTATTTATCGCTGCTTACGTATTTATATTTACTATAACCTACGCATGCCCAGTATGCTGCTACGTAGATGTAGAAGCTTCATGATTTAGATTTAAAGAGAGTTGCGAGAGGCTACACGCTGATAGCAGTGAAAAGCTTAGTTAAAATAAATGATCTTCTCTTAGTTTGAAACTGCCTGTTTATAATTGCTCTATCACATCGGAACCTGAGGGCTGGAGGCCCTGTTTTAAAGTATTTTGCATACGGAAATAATGTTTTCTTTCTTTCTAAAGCCTGATTTACACGAGACGAATTTTTTGCGCGAAGCGAATTTTTCGCCACGAATTTTTAGCTGCGAATTTTTCTCTCGAATTCGAAGTTCAATTTACACTGGCAGAAATTTTTATGCGAATTCGCTGCAAGTATTACAAAAGAATATAGCGATTGTCCGAAGAGTGCTCTTATCAGAAAGTTTTAAATTTTAAATTTATCAAAAAAGCGAGCAAAACAGCAAAAAGCGATACTGGATTAGAAAAAATTATTCAGGACGTCTTCAGAAGGGGGAACTCCATCTTTCGGTAAGAGAGATTTAAGTTTACATTTATAAGACCAGGATAACTTCTTCAAATACTTTCAAAGGTCGCCATCGAAGCTTGATGAAACTTTCAAGCCAGTTTTCGTCAATTTGAACTTCAAATGTTTGAATAATAATCTGATATGAATCCACTTACTTGGATTGTGTACAAGGAACAGGAAATGAATAATTACCAACCTTAATTTATTGACGTGTTTGAGAAAAAGAATGCGGAAAGACGTAGGCCATCTGAAATCAAAACAGAAGTCAGATGTCTTCAATCAAATGCTGTTCTGATTTGTTTATTTTACAAGGCGAAAAAATTCGCAGCGAAAAAGTAGGAATGGTTTCTACTTTTTCGCAGCGAATTATTCGATTTTCTTATCTCTATTTTTGCGCATATTTTTCGCGCATTCGCGGCGAAAAACTCGCTTCGCGCGAAAAAATCCGTCTCGTGTAAATCAGGCTTAAGCATCATGTTCATGCGGACAAAATTTGTCACAGTGATGTCTGTTTTAGAGAAAATGAGCACAATCTTCAAAAAGCGGCAGAGTTCTTCCTTGACGCAAAAATGCTGTCATTTGGCTGCACGCAGTTTTATAATAATAGTTCCTGTTAGTTTTTCAGATATACACTTTCAGATATACACACTGTCCTTATAAGAACAATTTTGTAAGAACACGAGCTTTAAAATTGGCAAAGTTTAAGAACAAATTGAGGCTGAGTCACTGTTACTGTAAAACGTGATTTGGACCAGCTACCAATTTTGAAAAATAATTAGAACAATCAGCCTAATATTTAATTTACTGGTTTTTATAAACAAGAGTGTGTTGAGATGAAATTCATTAGCGTAGAACTTCTATGTCCAAATCTTGGCTAACAATTTGCATGCAAACAACAGCCTTGCCTTTGGGTCAACATTTTTGAAGACAGAATATGATTCAACTCGTTTTCCTGAATATCAGTTATGTTATATGCACCGATTCCAGCCTAAAAATCTACCACTGGTCTTTTCAATTTCAGCATCAAAGAAATCAACTGAAAACAAAGCGTCAGGCAGGGTTTGCCTGTTGCTAGAAGAGTAAGTTGCACGGCAAAAGTCAGAGCTGCTACGTTCAAATTATGCACGTATCCAAAGATGTAGTGAAAGAGAAGGTCCTTTGAAAAGGGCATCAAAGAATCTGCCAAGAAGGAATTACGTATTGTTTTATCAACTGTGGTAAAGAGTGTAAGATGTTTCCAAAAACTATGCAAATTAGCTGCAGAAATTTTTGCTTTGCCATTTGCTCGAGATTTAAGAAATGAAGTCTAGATCTTCAGTTTAAAACTAGAATCCTATCATTTTCTTCAAATTATTGATAAATTTATTGAAGCACTTTGCCTGTTTAGCGTGTTATAGATATTGTCTAATGTTTAGTTAGCACAAAAAATTGATAATCTTTAAGCAAGTGTCCAACAATTTGCAGCTGATTGTAGGCACGTTAGTTGTGTTACGAAAAGCTCTTTTGTGTCAAGTTTACCATTTAATTTTGTTTCAAAATTGTGTCACACATCATGCTACGGTTAATCTAAAAATACCCAATGCAAGTTTACTTGCCTTAAAATATTCCAGATGACAATGATCCTAGGACTTCTGGTATAAAAGTGTCACATAGAAGCATTTAAATTTTAGTAAAATGACACATTTTTACCAGATGTATTTTAAGAATTGCGTTGCTTCTTATTTATATTAGTGTTTTTATCGAGTTGTTCATGGCTCATAAATTTTCTTTGGGTCAGCTCAGCTTAGAAATTATTGATATTTTTCTTCGTAGATAGAAATCTATAATGAATAGAAGTTCTCTAGAATCAACAATTGTACACTTTTTCCTTGCAACGAAAGCTCTTCTTCGGCTTTTGCGAAACCTGTAACAGTGATTGTAACAAAGCAACTTGGTTTGAGCATCACCAGCCAGTTATGGCTACTAAAAATCAAACATAGCCCTGTAATACCGAAACTAAGTTTCTAAACGCTTCCACCTATCTAAAGGGAACAAATCTTAGAAGCTTAATAACCCCAAAGGAACCCCTGAAATTTAGAGAAGGGGATTCCTAAAGACTAGGTACAACTGTCAATGTAATTAATCCGCGGGTGGTTAGCATTTATTTATCAATTCTATTCTAGAATCTCAAGTTTCTTTTTTGGGGATGCAAATTCTTTGTGATGAAATAGGCGTGTTTCTACTTCATCTGTTTTTCTGCATCGACACACCCCGATGATTTAGCAATCTGAATACACACAATTTATCTGCCGTTGATAAATGGGGTTCATCGATAGCATCGTCAGAAACAAGTTCAACTTTGTTGATTATCACAGGGGAGAAATCGGCTGTGTTATTTGCTTCATAAGCAAATTAATACAGAAGTTTTCCTAAAATTTGGAGCCAGTAGTGATGAGTTTCTTTACTGCTCTGCTGGTCGGCCCGTGTCTTGTCTTTCTTCACAATGTGTACTGCTTGCCTCGTTTTGACATTGTTACTTGGCGCTAATAATATTGCAAGGTGCTGATTTATGACGGAGTGCAGCGAAAAGTCGATGATTAGCACAATCACAGAACATTGAAAAGAAAGCATGACAAGCATAACCAGGGGCGAAAATACCGGGGGGGTGTGGGGGGGTGTGACACCCCCCCAATCTAAAAAATAGTCGATTTCGCAGGGCAATCGAAGATTTCGCAGGGCGCCAAGAAGAGCTTTGTTGCCACGCAGAAATGTCACCTCTGAAGTTCGTAAAGGGTCGTTTAGGAATTTTGAAATGGAAATATCATATTTGTTATGAACCAACTTTTCTGATATTGCATTTTTAGAGAACGGAACAGGTATGTAAGAAAAAGCTCCGTTATTTGCAAAGCGAAAGCATTTCTTACCGAAAGTCATAGCCAATGGATGCAATGATTGATGCATATGTTTATGAGGGCAAGGTTGAGTCCATATAAATTAATTTAAGTTGTAAATTATTTTCATGACAGGCACGGCGTCACTGAGGGGAATAGGGGGCTGAAAGCCCTCACTTTGGTCAGGATAAGAACTTTTTTATAATTTTGTATAACTGTTAAGATGCCGATTTTTTTATCTAATTACTAACTTTTTCACATATTTTTTTCTTTTTTTCTTTTATTTGCATTAATTCAGTAAATCACTTTCTGTATCATTGCAATGCTTAATTTTGGATGGCCTTCTCGATACAAGAAACTGCACATTTCTGTTCAGGAAATAAAATTCCCCCAATCAAAACAACATTTTCCTCTGTCATTCACAACTATGTGCAGTTTGAATCGAAAGGTTACCGTTTCTTTCTTTCCACAACGTCTATCACTAGAGTTTTAGCATGACATGCCCCTCTCTATTTTTCCCAATAAACAATAATCAGTTTTTAGCACAATAGTATTTTGTTAAATTTCAGTCTGAAAGATGCTTTTTAGCCCTATTACAAGGTATAATTTCAAAAATTTTCTTCACGTCGGACCCAACCATGGTGGGTCCTCCTTTATCACTAAACGTGATTCTTAGTCCCCCCGGGCTCAATTTCGTTGCTCCGCCCCATATAATGCACCAAAAAATAATATGCTACGAAGATAGAAGCTTTATTATCAAGGAAAACCAAATTTGACATATAATTTACGCTCACGTAGAGAAATAGATATTTCATAGGCAATGAAGTTTCAAGTTTGTTTTTATTGCTTAGAAGTTTTTCCTTGGCAAAGACCAATGTACACTGGTGAAGCTTTCACTAGTAACCTATAGAGTATAGACAAACCTTTGCTACGAGGTCTGCAGGGCACCACTCAGTTTTGCAGGGCAGAAACCCTTTTCACCCCCCCAAACCTACTGGCCAAGTTACGCCCCTGAGCATAACAAAGGTATGGAGACATTGCAGTCTTTAACAATAATCTAATACCGTAACTGGACCCGTAATACCGTAAATATTACACCTCCGCCAACATTTTCGCATCGAATTTATACAAAATTGACATGTTCCCCAATCCAGGCACTGTGGAGAAGGGGCCCCCCTTTTTTTGCCAAAGATGCAAAGCATTTACCATTGAATTAAAGCGCTACGTTGCTTTTTATTCACTTTTAGCCCCCCCCTACTTTTTTAGACCCTCTGATTTTTTTCAATGCATGTCCTTTGTTCCGAACGATTCAGCCAGTGAGTGAGCCAATAGAACTGACATTGTAGATAAAGCTACCTCCTGGTCTTAAAGCATTAATTGTACTTCCTATTGGAACTTTTCTTGCTCTAGCGAAATAATTTTCAGTATTTGGATAGTCACAGAGATCTGGGTCAGTGAGTTGAATATAATTCCCACCCCATTATTATCTAAATAGAACCTAATGCCATTCATTCGTGTTTATAAAAAATAGCCATGTTTTCCATATATGTTCATAAGATCAAATACCTATACAGATCAACATACTTATATACAATTTTTACAATTTACTAGAAATTAACACAAATTATGTGGGGGAAAACAAATGATCAGTAAGGTAAGTAGGGTAAATTAGTACAATGGCAAAAATAGTAAACAATAAAATCAAAGGGAAATGTGATATTGTGGATGAGGTAGGGAATTCCTTTGCTTTGGTATGAGAGTGTGAAAGAATAAGAAGGAAAAGAACATAGAAAGGCCTAATCAGAGTTACTACTTTGTTTTTCTCCACGATTTGAACATAGTCTCTTATGTTATCTGTCTTTCTTTATTTAAAGGGGATATAGCCTAGTTTTTGCATCAGCATCAAAGAGATAGGGTAGATGGCATTAGTTTCCTTTAAGATGACAGACAGACTTTCTAATCTAAGAAATTCTTACTTTGTTACAATGTCTATTCTGCTGCTAAACTTCATTTTACGAAAAAATTTATCCCATTTTCTCAAATTTTCTGCACTTCTGACCTACGTATTTACTTGTCTTGTCATCTAAAATTGCAGACAAGATTTAACTATGATCAAGGTACAGATATGACACTGCCTGCCTCCTGTCAGTAAAAATGAGTATTTTCAACAGCAAGAATGCTTTACACTGTGATACCCATGTCCTCATCAAACATAGCTGCTAGCATTGTCCACCAACTGACTACCGCCACCAGGAACCGTCTTTGAGAGAAAAACATCAAATTTCAAACCCTGACTTGGCTTGAAACTGACCAAAGCAGGTTTCCTTAACATCGAATTGACTTTTTGTTTTGATGATAATGATATGTGTATCAATGACTGTCTTTGGCTGCCTAGTGATTCACCAATTTTCCTTTCAGCTTGAAGTTTTCTATCATTACCTTGTGACTGAGTTACAATTGTTACTTCTTTCTGACATTGTAATCCATTGTGATGGTGCAAATGACATTTCATGCATGCATTATCACAGCAATTAAAGTCACCTTGAATAATCTGGTTACATGTAACATGATTTTTTAGCTGGTTCCTTGTGCAAAGACTTTCAGTCTGCATTTGCTTTAGATATCTGCTAACTATATCACCAATCCTGTTTACAAAGAAGGCTGTTGGTAATGATTTGACATCTCCATTTCTAACCTGTGGAAAAAAGCAAAAAGAATCAATCAAATAATTGATGCGTATATGTTTGAAAGAGATGCCCAAAGAAATTACAGTCGTCTGACTGCTTGATGATTTAAATATCTGATTTTCTGATTTTTTCCCAAACTCAAACACTATTTTTTCGCCTTCATAATTATCTATTTTAGGCTAAATATTGCTAATTAGAAAAATGCTCATTTCTTTGAAAGTTCAAATTGCAAATAACTGCATGAATATTTATGCCCTTTTATGATCAAAACTTTATTAATTTGTGATCTTTGATCGGCTGTGCTAGCTTTTTTTAATAGTATTTCAAAAATGTTACAAATGAGAGGAGCGTGAAGAAAGAAAAACAGTCAACAATGTGATGTATTTGGAAAATTACACGAAGCCTAGTGTAGCGTTTTTGAATAATATGTCCAAGCCCTTTACATCGCTACTGTTGTCTATTCTGTGACGTGACCTTGTTGAAATGGTGAACATTACCACTGAATTGCCTAGACAGGTGTACATTTGCCAGACGTTAAAGCCTGCCATGCACGGCCGATTTATGATTCCCAATCGCGACTGCAGCCGCGCAATATTAAAATGCATTAAATGTTTATATAAATTAGCAAATATTTTTTACTGTAAATAATTGCCGCACAAATCGAAATGCAGTATAGCAACTCATCCGCGCAAATTGCAAACTTTCCAATCTGCCGCACATAAAATTAACATCAAATTCAATCACAGAAAAATAACTCAAATAGTATATGCTTCTTGCAATAAAAGTTAATTCATGAAATCAATATGGTGACTAAGTGAGACTGAATATGAATTTCCAGGCACCTTCGTTCTTATTCTGCACTGTGGACAAGTAATCACTTCATCCTTCTGTCGCACGAACGCCAAACAATCAAGACAGAAGGTGTGCATGCAAACCAAGGCTTTTGGCACATTTATTTTATGGAGACATATTCCACACATAATTTCTGCCTTAAACTCTTCAATCATGTTTTGCTCGTAGATTTTTACCCTTTTATTTGTTTCTCTATTCATAATTCCATCGTTCCTCGATTCCATCATCATCAATGTATTGTTCCCACAAATGTAAAGACCGGTTTAAATGAGATTGAATTTGCTTCATCTTTCTGTTTCATGTCTCCTATTTATTTCCTCTTTCATCATCTTTCCTCTGAGATAGTGAAAGTAGAACGGCTATCAAAGAAGGCGTGCGAAGCCCCACGCATGTTTGATATCATCATCTACAATTTATTGATTTCAGTTTCCTGCTTATGCAATTTCTAAACATTACGTGATAGCAGTTTATAAAAAAGTCCGTGGTAACATTAATTTGGTCTGAAAAAAATGCGGAAAAACGGAAAAATAGCGTAGTAAAGCATACACGTCAGAAAAAGGCTAAATGTAATGAGAAGATTGATATCCAGATGCTGTTCGTAAGAAACAAAGAAAACTGGCTTCGTGAAGCTTTGATTAGATTTTGTTATGTAGATATCTGCTATCAGCCAGACTTCAAAGTTTGGGTATGCGCGGAGTTGTCCGCAATAGTTGTCCGCGCATTTTTTTCAAATTTAGACAGATTTTCGTGTGAATCCTGCACATAGCCTCACTGTTCCAGCGCAAGCGTAAGTAGCAGAAAATAATTCCCCGAGCACACGCACAGAAAAGTACTTTTCCGTTTGGGCCATGAGCAGTTGTAAATTCCTCTGATCAAGATAAAAAAATAAGTTTCCAAACATTTTTCAATGCTAGAAACATTGTCTTTGTGTGCAGTTCTCGAAGCCCGTTTTTGAATTCTATTTATCCCATTGTTCAAATTCTGTAAAGCTGCACGTACCTCTTCGTGATTCACTAGGCCCGTAGAAACGGTGATAGACAAAAAGGAACAGCGATAGAAACGTGAAGTTTAATTCCAAAGACACGTGCAGAAGAACAGAACATTACATGGCGTCTCATTGCATGTCGACCATAGAGATGGGTGCGACGTTGCGTGGAGCATTCTTTTTCTACTGAAAATCGGCAACTCGACGAATCATTTTTCGTTTTGTTTACCAAAAATGTATTATTCGATAAAGAACTGTAGCATGTCTAGAATAATGTTTACGAAACGTCACTGACATTTTTTCGTTTTTGTGTCACGTATACACGAAACTCAAAATTGATAGCGTCAAAGCAGGAGCCTGTTGAAAAAATCAAAGGATAGTAAAAATCTAGAGCCAAGAATAAATTAAGATTCGAATTTGAATTTTAAAGTTGCATATTCAAACGACAAATATTGTCAACTAAATTCTAAAATTGTTGTGCAATTATTACTCAAACATACTTTTAGGACTCAAGACAACTTCCTCCTTTGACGTCATTAATTTTGTTCGTCAAATGAGTATAACTCGAATAAATAAAGACGATTTTAATTTTTTGTTGAAGTTATTTATTAAAACGCTATTAAAGTCGTTCCATAAACGAAGTTTTTTTTCTTGAGAATCTACCTGATTGAGTTTGGTTTTTTTGAGATTATATACAACTATGAACTCACCTCTTTTCTTGTATGTTCAAAAAATTAGTTTTCTTTTATAATATACTTTATTAATTTGCTTCCAAAATATGTTAGAATTGACATAACATTGCAAATCTATTAAGAAATATATTCTTTAAAATAGGGAGCTTTAGACCCCCCAACCCCCCTAGAAATAATTTCTAAAATGTTCTTAAAACTAAACCAAAACTTGCCTTGCTCTTGGTTTTTAGCATGTTTAGCCTCCCGAAACGTTTTATCCCCCTAAATCTGTAATATGATTCGCGATCCTAGCCTACTGAAACATGCATAATTTAAGTGTCTACCTGTACCTGCATTTCAGGTGCATTTTGTTTAGACTTATAAGAACTAAGAATTGTTCCTTTAACACAGTGCTCCCAAGAATAATGTGCAACTGTAAATTTTCCTTAAAAAACCCTGATGTCTAATAAAGCTGTTCAAAAGTTTGCGTCATCTGAAATTATTGTGGTCAGGTTCTTGATGTGGGTGTAAGAATAATGTACCTGAAGTAAGTCAAAGGTATGGGTCTGTTGGAATCTCTAGCTAATTACTGAGAGATCAGTTCTATTGGTATGTCGCTGAGATATAGATTGCATATATGTAATGTTTTGTAGTATCATGGGGAAGGTCAGTTTTTATTTAACAGTGTTTATGATGGAATCTGTGTTTCAAGTAGAACTTCGTTCAATCACAGGTGGGCCAGTACAGGAGAGAGTAATGCAGGGCAACCATCTTTTAAGAAAGCAAAGGATCTTTATCATTTTTGAATTGACATGAACTCCCCTAAGAACCACTAGTGAGGACATTTAAGGCGCTTGCAAAATTGGCCAGAAGTTGGATAAAAAGCGTTGCAGCTAATTGTTAGAGAAAAGGTCGTTACATTGCATAAAATTTTCAATCAGAAAGAAAGTAATTAATTACATTTGTAACTTAAGTGAAATCCCTAAGTAAAGCTTCAATCTATTTTCAACCGTTTGCACATGACCTAGTACCAGCATTCTCCTTGACCTAGATTTCAACTTTTCAACGAATCTATCTACGTCATTAGATCTCAACCAAGGATGATCTAATTTTTCTTCTCCTTCAAACACTTTTTGAAATCATCAGAATTGTATAGGAAATTGTAACAGGTTTGAAACAAATTAGAGAGCAGCGTTTGAGAATAAATTTCACCTTGTTAAATTAGTGATAGGTGAATTCTACGAATCGCTAGCCGCGACAGTAGAGTGACCCACCAATGTAACTCGCTTTGCATGTAGTTTACTGAATTACATCCTTTCAATTCCCTGAGTTTAGCAAACAATTATGGCTCCTTAAACAAAGTGACATTTGAAAATTTTAAAGTAAGAGAACTTTTTTTAGAGTTATTCACAGCGAGAGGGCTTGCTATTCGGCTCGTTATATTCGTAGTCTGTTTAACCGAGCTTTCATTTAACGGAGACAATGTACATTTAACGGAGACGGTTTGATTTTGGTGACTTCCTCAGAATATAATGGGCCCCATTAGAGCACGGGCCCAACACCTTTTGCCCCTTCTAACTCTCCTCGAGTCTCCTGCCACTACCATCCACTAAGTTAATTCTTCCTTACCTCTTAACATAATTTGTATGAAGAGTTAATACAAAATTGATATAACCATCTGCTTATCAGAATAAGTATAATAACAAAAAAGAGTTTTGAATTTAGTCTGTGTAGTGTTATTTGCATAGCAACTTTTCTTTTTTGACATTCCATTTATTCCCTTAATAAAAAGATCTTACCAAGACAGCTGTCGTAACAAGACGATCAAATACAATTGTGTTTACAGTAAAGATATGTCTTGCGATTGTTGCAAAAAAATTTTTACAATTCTTAAACGGGTTCCAGCTAACAGACTGAATATATAATATAAAATCTCCCTTGCTACTTAACCCAAGTAATCTTTTTGTTATAACGCAAAAAACGAGTATATTACGAAGAGTTCAATTTTTTACCAGAATCTGCTCCTTTGAAGCTCTTTCTTTCACCCTGCTCTTCATTGTTTGTTGATCTATGGAGCGATTCAGAGAATGGATGTAATAAGTATCTATTTCTGAGTTGCTTTCCTTGTAATATTCCGTATTCATCAAGTCTTTGCCAACGTATGTATCTTTCCAAGTGTTCAAGCAAATCGTCACGATCCACAGAATCTTGTTCGCAAATCGCACCTCTTCTTTCTAGCTTGGTTTTTTCTTGAATGTTTTTGTTGACATTTTCTAACTCTTTCTTCTCTTCAGTTTCAGCATATTTCTTCCCCTTCCGATTCCGAAAACATGAAACCAGCATACAAGACATTTTCATTTTTTCACATTGTACTATTCGTGATTGTAATTAAAAATCGTTTATCACAAACTTGTTATGTGCTTCTTGCCGGTAGTCGATTTATACACTCAGGCTTTGCTGGTTAGATTTTGTAAAGTCAGAATGTATTTCCAGTGATGATGTTCATTCAATAGTTTGCTTGATCAAATTCAATTTAATCGGATTCGTTAAGAATAATAATGATCTACGGTTAAAAACTCTCACAATCAAGTTCAATTCTATTTCAGCGGCATAATCCTTTATCGCAAACATCAACCTATTTTTCTAATCTCTCTGCAGTTTTCGTCGGTCATCGATTATTGAGATCCATATATTTTGTCAATGGAAGAATAAATTATCGACACTGAGCTGCCACCCAATGGAATCTGGTTTCGTTAGATAACTTTTTTTCAAATAAAACTGGCATTGGTAACAAGTTCCTGTCACTTTACCTTCTTGGTTATGCGCGTGCTTTGATTGTCTCTGCTGGCCTTAACCGTTTCTGCTCCCCTCGCAAGTGGTTGGTCCTGGATGCTAGTGAGGCGTATCTTTGCAAAGATTAAATGAAACTGATTCAGGCAGGTGCGTACGGTTATGAAAACTGGCTGTCGTCAAGTAGATCAAATTTGCCGTCTAACGCTTCTAATTGTGATTTTTATGCTATACCAGTTGCCTGTTGCGTGTTCCTCTATTTATCAGTCGCCGGGCTTTATAACCGGAAGGAATCGAGCGCTGAATTTTGCAAATGTAAAACAGCTGATGATCAAACGTTCCTCTTTGTCGGATTCGCTTCGCTGTGAATAAAGACAGTTCGGGTCAAGCTTAGGGAAAATAGATTTACCTCTCATATGTTTTTGACGTCAGTAAACTGTGTTACAGGGAAGTCAGATTGTCTGCTTTTCAATATTCACATGATTGAATTCATTCGCTAGAACTTTTACGGCACATTTATGATAGGACACAAAATTAATTCTTTGAAGCTTGTGTATATTTGTATATGGCTGTATATTTTCTTTCTAAAAGCCAATGATTCTCACAAACTCGTCATTCGTTTAGGTAAGAGATGATTTTCTATACTTATTACTATATAAGATACTATTATCATCTTGTTATGGTAATACCGGAATGCATGGCCTAACTTCTAGCGGACTTGCTATTGAATAGCCTTGGCTCACTGATCAGTGGACCTGTCTACTTTAATACATCATCTGCAGCTACAACCTGTGTAGGATCTACGTCGTTATTACAGTATGATTGTTATTAAAGCATTATCATACAGCAGTCAAAGGATTGCATAACAAAAATGCACAACAAACTTCTATAGAAAGAGAGAGCGAGCTCCGATTCGAAGAATATGGTAGCTCAAACTGTATTGTTCAGCGCTGTTGTTTTCAACAATGCACGAAGATTGTCTTTTACCACATAAACCTTGCCATGGTTTTGTTGAGATAAAGCCACGGAGAAAACTTCTTCTTCGGCTTCCAATCTTCTTAGATACAAGCCGTTAGGTAAAATCTATGAGCACTTCCAGATGCTATGAGCACTTCCAGTCTAAAAATACTCGTTTTTCCTCGCATTTCTTACGCGGAAATAAGATTAACATAAACCTACAGAACAGCACTCTTGTACCGACAATCGCTTTAGAATCGTCGTAATGCTCAAACTGTTCGATTTTTTTGTTTCGTTATTCTCAAACGAATCTGTTTATCTGGATAATTGGCACAACAGCAGGCAAAATGAAAGATTTCGGGAATTTCAAGCAGAAAAAAAGTGATAACTTAGAAGATGTTCAGCTGCATCTTGAGCGGCCGCTAGGGCAATTTTTTTAAATGCCATCTGTTTATCCTCGCCATTCTGCTTTTTACTGTCCTCTCCTCAATTTTGTCTTCAAAACAACGAGGCAACTGTAATTAGGAAGTACTTTCTTGATGAAAAATTAATTGTTTGTTTGTTTCGATTTTTCTCTGCGTATACATGCTTTTAAAAGCCCTAATTATGAAGACTTCAAGCCAACTGACATAGGAATTTTCAAAACACATGGAGATCTCGCGCTCAGTATGAGCAGATAACTTTTTGCTAAGCCCATTACAGATTAAATAATGTCCAGCTAGAACCATCTGCTTACAAGTAATTACAGAACCATTCAAAACTCGATCTAAAACAGAACATTTCTCTCTTCAGCTTTATATATTGCAGGCGCATCTTGCCGTAGTTGTGGGTTTTAATTTTTGCTCAAGCGTAAACAAGATCAAAGTATCTCGATAAACAGAGAATAGCATTTGTAATTCCATCAAAGCTAACACTTGAAAATGCTGATTTTTGGGGTTGATAAAGATTAGTTTTTGATGCTTTTTTTTCATTTTTCTGCAACTGTTGAAAACCGCAGATAACAACGAAAATGTGAATGACAGATGCTTGATTCGATTGGTGCAATTTTGAGTCACATGCAAAGCCTTTAATGGGCTATCCATTGCTTCCAATTATTTCATGACAAGAAAAAAAACCTTTTTGTTCTAATTTAGGGCTTTTATTAAGGTCTTAAGCCTCCTAAGTAAATTACCGCCCTGTGATATATAAGGCTTCGTTACAAGAGCCAGTGGTAATTATAAGATTAAACAGTTAAAAACATATGCGTATTAGAAATGACATATAAAGCTATACAGATGATAACAGCGAGGCTTTGCCTTATTATTAGCCACAACCTTATTAGCTACAAGTAGTGGTTTACAAAAATATTTTCAACATTTTCTTCGTTGTGTCATAGTGTTGCCCTGCGGGATCCTTAAAGAGATTTCAAAGCAGCATCTACATAAGGTTGCCTCTGTTATAATCCACTTAAGAGGTTTTATTTTTTGAGGTCTCATAACAGTAAAACAATTTTGAAGATGGGATGTACCATCACTACCAATTTTATGAGAATATTATCATGTCACCAACCATTTCTAATATAAACATGAAAATGTTCTAACTGTACTTATGAATCATTCAACAAGCAAAATATGTCTGCGCTCAGTCATCAAATGAAAACATTCAAATTCCTTATCGGTTTATATAAGCCCCTCTGTATCTTAGTGATTAATTCCTTGATGTCAGACTTTTCAAAATTTCTACGTTATGTGATGCCAAATCGACTGAAAAAATACATATTTAAATGCTTAAGTCATTTTCAGAAGAAAAGTATGGCCAAATTTACATGTACACTTAACGATCTGATAATGGGAGCTCCGACATTTTGAATGACAAGAGGGTTTTTGATTAGGAGGCTGTGGCTGTGGCTGAAGTCGCTCGTTTCCAAATCGAAGGCAAAAAACGATTCATCCATGCATTCACCCATTCATTAATGAATTCATTCATTCCTTAATTCATTTATTCATGCATTCATTGAAGCCAAATAACGATTCATTCATTCATTTACTCATTCATTCATTCATTCATTCATTTATTCATATAAATTCATTTACTCAAACATTCATTCATTCGTTCGTTCATTCATTCCTTATTCATTCATTCATTCATTCATTCATTTTCTCAAACATTCATTCATTCGTTCGTTCATTCATTCATTCATTCATTCATTCATTCACTCACTCATTCATTCTGTAATAGTGCTAGTTTAGATTTCGATGATTTTGTTACTTATAACTATAGTAATTCATCATCTTTCGCAAATTCGATTGTTTATTATTCCATTTGTTATCTATTTGCATCTTTCGATTCATTAGTTATTTCTTTGGGGATATCTGGTAACATTATTCAAAGATTATTATGTAAATACGTAGCTATGTAATATTTCAATTAGTTCTTGTTTATGTTATATTTTGGACGTGTTACTTTCAAAGTTAGTTGGAGTTGGAGTTGGAGTTATGGTTAAGAGATTTGATTATATGTATGTTTAGGTTCTCGACGATGTATTAATGTGGCTAGATGCTTGTAAAAGATCTTGTCGACATGAACTATGGTTTTTGTAGGATACGTATTATTATTTATGGAATCGCGCGTGATGATTGGGATGATTGTGCATGATTTAAAATGTTTGCGAGGACAGTGCTGGTAAAAGACTGTGCCTGATTTTACGAGAACGATTCGACGTTACGGGACAACCGTAGAGAAACACTGTGACTTATATAACCTTATTCGCGAAAAGATCATTTGATCGGAAGATGGACGTTGGAACTTTATATTTTGTGTCTTTATCTCAATTCTCGTCAAAGGACCAGTTTGTCTCGATGATGCATTCATTTGCAAAAACCCCCATTACAATTCATTCATTCATTCATTCATTCATTCATTCATTCATTCATTCATTCATTCATTCATTCATTCATTCATTCATTCATTCATTCATTCATTCATTCATTCATTCATTCGTTCGTTCATTCATTCATTCATTCATTCATTCATTCATTCATTCAATCACTCATTCATTCCTTCATTAATCTGAAATGCAGGTTTTGCAAGATAATATTTTACGGTTTGAGGAAATCTTCAGCAGTTCGAAGAATAAAGAGAATAAATTTTAGTCACAGCCTTGTGAAGATAACTTCATTGCCCTTTGCTTAACTTCATTGCACTTTGCTTTTCATGTAAACTAATCAGGTTTATTTTGAAACCAGTGATGTTTTTTTCATTTAGAATTTTCGTGATAATTTTCAGTGGCAAGCAATAGTCCAGTAATTCATCTATAATAATAGTTTAATTGCAGCAGACAGCTCCTTTTTGCTCGCAGCTTGTACTGCCATGTTTTTTACTCGTGGAAAATCAATACTTTAATTGTACTTATTTGTAGTAATTTCGTGCAAACATAAATTGCTTGCAAAAAACAGGCCTTGGCAGCTGCAACATTTGTAGCTTTTCCTCCATTAGGCAAATTTTCAACTTAATTAAGCAAACAAGTACTTATGAAAGCTTTTTGCTTTTCGAAGTATTGATTTGGTATTTCAAGCGTGAGGTAAAGTATCGCTATTCAAGTTATTACACGAAAAGGAAAGGCTTTTTGTCTAACACTTCTTCAAGTATAGAGTTTCGTACAATTTAAAAATGTGAATTGTTTTTTTGTTTTGGTGCAGATCGAAAATGCTGCGATAACAAATGGCGGGATTGTCTGGCTACTTGAATTGACTAAGTGATGGCCACTGACCATTTACAAGAAAACAAGTGAACAACAAATTTTTTGTCTACACAAACCTTCATTTTTGCAAAAAGTAGATTCAATTGAAAAATACTAACAAAATACAACCTTGTGGAACGGAGACAGGGGACTTGATTCCCTCTCCGAGAATAGCTTCAAGCCTCTTGTTGGCAGCAAATCTATCTTAAAAGCTCTTGCGCAACCGGCATGCTTTGCGACTATATTTTCAAAACAGGCCTAATATCGTACTTCATCAAGATACAAAGCACTATCGATTTCTAAACACCGGTTGCGCAAGATCTTTTAACTTGGCACTTCTTAAATTTCAAATAACCTTTCTGGCTTGGCACTTCTTAAGTAATTATTTAAAATATTTTCTGACAAGCAACCTATGAGCATCAGTTGTTTGCAAATGTATTCCTATCACTTACGCTAAAAATACTTTCAATGTTATTGTAGTAACTAAAAATTTGCATTGTTTCAAGTATAATTTATTGTAGTGGGTGTCCGAGGCAAATTCACTGAAGAGTGGACTAAAAAAGCTGTTTCCACTGTCAAGAAATTCCGGTTTTGAGATGTTACTCCGCTGTAGGTCCACAAATTTCGGGCCTCTTCTCTACAAGCAGATGGCGCTCTTGATTCAAAAGGAGTTCCTGGTGGACCAACTATGATGTGATCAGACGCACTGCCCGAATACACACAACTTGCATCTTTCTTTGCACCAAGAAAAGAGCCATTTCGACTTTGCAGTGGTGTGAGGCAAACTCGTTCATATGATACTGGTGTTGGAGGTAGATGCTGACTGTCAATTCCCTGGTTTTTCCCTTGTGGAGTATGTAAAAGCCGCTCTCGCCAAATGATTTCTGATTGATCCTTCTGAAACGCAGAAGTGGCTGGGAAACCTGTCTCATCAGCACTGGACCGGATGCTACGGGTTCTCTTTCCATACATTTCACAAGTAGAATGCTGACTTGTTGAGTGTGTATTTCTCCTTTTGATTCGAGCAATTTCCTTAACATTGTGCACCCTGCTTTGTCTAGATGAAAGATCAAACGGAGGTAAGAGAGAAATATCAAATCCTACCCAGAATTTTCATTTCGTGGCCTGTTCTTCATTGGAAATATTGTACAACTAAACTTTTAATAAATTTTGCTAAATCACCTGATATGATGATGTAAACTATCTACCATGTAATAACTAATTCAACTGCGCAAAAATACTGTACCATACCATCATACATTGATATGTTGTAACACGTCAGGTTTTAGCTTCTAGTAGGGAGAAGGGGGCTAAATATCTTCTCTTCCCATGCTTATAAAATATTTTAGTTATCGACTTTCCGACAATAATGCTAGCATGCTCCAATGGAAGAGGTGGGAGTCTTTAACTTCCAAGCCCTACTCTAGTGTCACCTTGGTATCACGCAAAATGACACGAAGCGACTCCCAACCATACCACAGAATGGAAATTACACTCTATTCAGTGACCATACCATATTTGAAGTAACACTCTAGTCAAAACTTACCCTATATAACCATATCTATTTAACACTACGTCACTCCACTTTACGTCACGCCACGCTACGACATGCCACATCACACTACGCTACACCGTATAAAATAGCAAGTCACGTCCTCCTGTACCATAGTATAAGTTGTTTCATATCAAAACCTATAAAATCAGCTTATTTCTCTATTGTACCATTTAAGGACAATGTGATATCTGCTATATTCTCCCCTATTCAAGCTATTTCATCAAATTTAGCTATCATCAATGATGCCTTATGATGATGCCTTATGCTGAAACTACCTATTCCGAAAAGGACATCCAAACGATAAAACAACTTATGCTGAACCTATTGAGGAATCGTCCCTAATCAGCAAAATTCGACTCATGCATAGCCAACATCTAAATAAGAAAAAAGAACTAGATTTTTCTACGAGGTAAGAGGTTTTTCAAATTAAACAGTCTTTATATCATATTCATTATAGAATTACCTCTTTTTTCTCCGCATGATACAAAAGCCGGCTACCACGAAGACAAAGAATCCGATTGCTGAGGCAAAATATAGACGATACTGAACCCATATTCTTCCTTCAACACCTAAATGAGGCTTTGTTGGTAATGTTGTATTGCAGGCTAGTGCAGATGATTCTGACTTGTATTTGCTTGCAAATTTACTCAATGGAGCTCTGTAAGTTTGTTTTATGAATGTATGTGTTTGATTTAGATAGAATTTACTCGCTAAGTCTTCAGGTGTTGTTTTGATTTTTGACACAACCGATGCAAGAGTTGTGAGTCCAGCAGACGTTTGAAGTTGAAGAGTTTTCGTTTTCCTTGTCTTAATTTTGTATGACTGGGATAATGTGATAGTTATTACTGCTGCCATTCGTGAAATAGTTCCAGGTTGTTTGGTAACACTGGCTGAATTCCATTTCTGCCGCTGCGTTAGCAAAATAGATGTTTTACTGCTAGCTTTAAGAGCTTGTGTGCCACCAGTCGTCTGTTGTATTGCTTCCAAACTTGCCATGCTGGATGATCTCTGAGTATGGAACGAATGAGGGATCGACAAGACAGATGTTCCATTGCTCATATTCCTTTCAAGAATTGACGTTGATGTTTCGAGTTGAATAATTTGGCTTGTCGAGTATGATAATGCTAATTGTGGTTTTTCTCCTAAAAATGATGATTTGTTTTTCTTATATTTTGAAGCAAAACCTGTAAATCTATGCTTCTATATTTCAACATTGAAGCACAGGTACAGTTGGACCATAGATGTTCGCTCGCGCGAGGCATCAGAGCTATAAAATCCGAATGTGATTTACGTGTTGGTATTTTGTTCTAATAGCAAAGTAAAGTTATAAAAGATTCCAAAATTGTAAATCTCGTTTTATGTTAATTCTAAACCCTCGTTTTTCCAAAACAATTGTTATTTATATTAAATTTTCTACCTGTCCCCCATATCAAGATTTGTGACCTCATGGGGGAAGCACAACAACTGAGAATTTGAGATACCTTAATGTTCCTCTGATATAACTTCAAACGATGATGACTTTTCATTTATCCATTTGCCGATAGATCTTTTTCAAAGGCTCTTGGCCGGCCATACATGCATCGTTGGTCCATATTAGCATATTTGCAAAACATTTCACAAAGCTGTCTTTATCCAAAATTTCACAATGTACGTAAAGAACCTTGCATTTATAAAGAGGGATCATAAACTTTTGTTTAGGAAAACTAAATGACATAGGCACTTCAGTGGTCAATCTCCGCCTCACCTTTCCCTTGCTTGGGACATCAAAAAGACATCAAACCATAAAACTACCATAAAACATAAAACTACCATAAAACAGTATGGAATTCTCACTTTGAGTACAACTCTTCGTCGGATCAAACCATCCAGCCAGACAGATTTTCGCTCCAGTCTTTGAATGGCATTTGAAATGTCCACTACTGTCATTCCTTGCAATGCACTGAGTTTGGCATTTTAGCCCATACCAGTCTTTAAAGCACTGCCTTGTACCTCTAGTGTAGTCACATTTGTAGTGCCCTGTTGCGTTGTTCGTGTCTGTGCAATATTCAGAACATGTTGGAACAAAATAATTTTTGTTACACTGTATGCTGCAAATGGGGAAAAAAGAGATTCATTTTAAGTATCCTATTTTTTAGTATTATTAGCCTCGACACTTATAGCTACCTAATATGAAACGTGTAAGCAAATACACTCTATTCTTCATTAAAATTGAAATTAGGTTTACGCGGGAAATCTGTAGATTTGCTAGGGTCCACGGTTCACCAGACTTCAGCTTCAGAAGAGTATATTTTTAGAGCAGCATTTTTGCCCAAGAATGAAACCAACTGTTTTCAAACCTCTTCATTAGCTTGAGGAATTACTTTGTTGAAGCTCTTAAACGAAAGGTAGGGAACTGTTCATGGTTGAATCCTACTGATGCATACTCCTAAAAACTTTTTAAAGCTTCCGATCTAACTGAGAAATTTTCTTTCAACTGCACGACTATTATTCATGATAATAAAGATCTAAAATTAGATTTTTCACCTCATCTGAAGTGTTACCATCGGAAAAACACCTGGTGCTCTCTGCTTTCCTAGCAGCAACAGTGTTTTGATGTCAGCGCTTCGTCCATATTCAGTTGCTTTCATGGATAGGTTTTTCTGCATCTTGGTGACAAGATCAAAGTTAGGTCGTCCTGAGCTTCCATTTTCCAAATCTCTGTCAAAAACATCAACCCTGATTGAAAGGTTCCCCTGTAATGATAAAGCAAGTTACAGAACTGTAAGGCATATTTTATAAATACACCAGTTGCTGTGTTACTGGAGTTGTCAACGTTTATGAAGCTGCTAATCATATCTGGGTCACATACACTTTTCTATAAGAATAAATTTTATAAGAATATTAAGGCTCGAAATTAGTGAATAACTAAACTCGAATTTTATTGAAAGTCTGAATTTCTATCTGAATTGAGTTTTTTGAACATAAGTGATGAGCATGACTTGCACGCAAGAAGTTTGAGGTACATTCATTCTGCTTGCATTGTGCATGGTTGGTTTCATTTCCTGAAATTTTCTATGATTGATAAAGAGTTTACATGCTGTGTTGCTTAAGAATGATTTAAAGACCTGGCAAAACGACTAAACACTTCATTAAACATTTCACCCAACTTTTGTTTAGTGAAGTTGAATGAAGTTTTGCGAGGGTTGCAAAACGTGGCTAGGCTTATCAGCAAACTTTACTGAACTTTTCTGAACTGCAAGATTTGTAGGACGCTGTGGGAGTGTAAGGGAGCTTGTCTAGAAATTTGCTTTTTGTCTGTTTTGTTGTATGTAAGCAAAAGGTAACGATGGAGTACACAAATCATCAAATGGTTGTTCCAAGTCTTCATGTACAAGAAATGGATAAGAATAAGAATTGGATGAAACGCGGGAAAAGAAGACTTTTTAGCACGTTGATAACAAAGTTGAGTGTTGCAAAAGACACAGTAGCGTGCAACGAGATGGTACAATTGTCTCACGAAGTCATTTTAAAGGTTTTGGGTCACTTGGAGACAGGGAAACATTTGGATTTTGACAGTTACGGCACCTGCGCTAGCACAAAAATCGTTTGATTGCTGGCACAATGACTAAACGTTTGCTAAGCAACACTAAGCAATGCTAAACATTTTGGATCAGTGGCGAATTTTGCTCAACAACACTCAACACGACTAAGCAACACTAAAAGAATGAACTTTTCATTAATCTTTTCACTAAACACGAGTTGATTGAAATGCTTAGTGAAATATTTAGTCGTTCTACCAGGGCTTAAGAATAAGCGATTCATTTTTCTCCATCATAGGATTTCCTAGCTTCACAAAATTATATTTTAAGTGCTTGTTTGGCCCAAATTCACGTTAGGGCAAGCTTCAACTGCCTATTTCATGATTAAAACAATCGCTTCAAATTAATATTACGTTGATGACCTATTACCTCACTGTTCCCTTCCTAGTGCTATGTTGTAAGAAGGACATTTGAGTGATATTTGAATAAATTAAGCATAACTAGTTAAGCATAAGCATAACTAAAGACTGAAAAAGACTGAGGTCGAGTGTTGATAATGGAAGGAGGTCGAATGTTTGAGGAATTTTAGAGAATTTAGATCGAGAATTAAGAGCAACAGAGGGTTGTATTCGTTTTGTGTTCCTTTGTATTTGACATGTTTATGAATATTACTTTGTATATATTTTTTGCTTGCTGTTTTCAATTGATTAAGTTATACATAGAAGTTTGTTGCTGTATGTTCGTTGGATCGTATCCTTGAAAAGACGAATCGGAGGAAATTGCGTTTAGTTCTTCACAATTTTTAAAGGATCCATAACATGCTATTGTTTGGAACTATAAAAGCATGCAACAGCTTTTAATTCGTTGGATAATGACTTAGATTACTCGAGAGCAGCTCTCTGTATCCCTTTGAGTAAAATGGAAACTATCCGGCGACTATGAAAGCTTTCCGCTTATCCAGCGATCAGGCAGGCAACCACTAACCAACAGGCTTGCATTGCAGCGTCAGCATTTGACTGACAAGACAGCAAAATACCATTGTGAACTCGTCTTTCATCCCCATAGATATTATCGAGGCTTTAAACCGAGACTTAGCGGCAGGATATTTCAATGGAAAATTGTTCCTTCTTTTTTCTTAGGTCTCTGGTTATCGGGTTTTTATCTCTTCTTCGTTCTGTGGGTTATTTACGGGGTAGGCATCCAAAGGCTGACGTATTGAGGCAAAAATGATGGAATAACCGCAGTACACAAATTTTTTTTAAAGAACAGTATGAATTTTGTCCAGCCCCAATACTCTTAAGCAATTTTCGTTGTGAGTTTGAATATATTCGTAAGATATTCTCAATTCTTTTCTAATCTGATGTGGTTTCAGGGGAACAACGCCCGCTCTCGAGCAGAAACCATGCTTTTTGAATAAACGAGATTTGTCTGTCGTGTGAATCTCTGTTATGAAAATGCCAAAAAGGAACTGCTGAAAAATGAGACACAAATATGCGAGCTGAGGCTAAGCAATATTTTGTAGTATTCTAGAAAATTGATGATTCTGAGCCTGAATATCCTTATAAACAATAGCAATTTTTGTAACATAAAACAATAGCTAATCTTGTAAAGTATAAATTGCTATTTTAAGCTTGTAAAAGAAAAAAGGCTATTTTGTGAACAGTTTACCTACCGTCCAATGTTTTATAGGAATTACCAATGGGTTTCTCGCTACTTGTGATGGAGAAATCCTTAAGCTGCTTTTGAAAACATAGTATTCCGTTTCTGCTACTGTCTCTGTCGATATCCTTTTGATTGAACAGTTCTGCTGTCCTTGTGGTGACAAGCATATCAAGAAGCTACACTGACATGGGCTACACACACTTGAAGCGGCTACTTCTTTATCACAGCAAGTTCCATCATCTAGCTTTGACATTGGATTATCGAAATGAATGAGCTTCAAAGAGAGGGCCCCATCGCTACCAGTCAGCTTGAAAAACAATTATCATGAATTATATCATCTACTAGTTGTATGATACACTAATGTTTGAGGTTGGGAATTTTTAACATGAGTGTATTTCTCTAAAGCTCACCAAATATTGTTTGTTTCAGATCTTGTCTCAAACATTCATGAACAGAAAAGCTAATGAGTGTTGGGGTAATCTACAAAATGGGAAAAAATTGTAGTCTTGAGGATGGTCACTTGATGAACACTAGAATGATGTTGCTCTTGAGCTGAGGCAGAGAAGGCAATTTATCTGCAACGTGTTCCCAGTCAAATTCTAATTAAATTTTTGTTTTATCCTGCCAAATTGTAAATCTTTGAAATGACGAAGATGAATAAAAGTAATGAAATAATTAAAAATCAGCAATGAACGATACATGCCCAGAACCCTTCATTTAAATGTTTACTTGCAAGGGGTGTTTTGATGATAGTGCAACCCGGGCCAATACTTGCACTTCTACTCAAGCACTCTGTCTCCCACTCCCTATATCATATATTTCCTAAACATGTCCCTTTCATCAAACTCCATCTCCACAGCAACATTCCTGGGAAAGTGATGCCTGCCTTCCCCTGTATATGTTACTTGCAGCTGTTTCTTGCTATAACTATAGCATATTTATAAAAAAACGCTCATTACATGATATGTCTGGTTCAATATATTCATCTGAACTATCATCGAATGCTCGTGATTGTCACAACACCAAATATTTCGCGCTTGCAAGACAATTTCTCCTTGAAATTTTGTTTAACTTCTACACCTTTCTTAGGTTTGATAAACCCAGTACTAAACTTTTTTATAATTTCTGCATGGAGCAAACATTGAAATTAAACATAATTCTTTTAAGTACAATTTTTTATTAGACTGCATATAAGTCATGTCTACAGAATTGACTTTGTGGAACGTGAAAGTCAGGATGTGAAAATTATAAGGGGAAAAAACAAGGTTGCAAAACATAGTGAGGAGTGAGGAATCTATAATGTGAGTGAGGAGACTTTAATGGGCAGATCGTTTTGGAGGCATAAAGTTTTTGCGGGAAAAGTGCTGACCAACTAACCGATTGAAAATTGTTCTCTTTTATTCTTAGCTCAATCTCTTATTGTTTCTGATAACACATATTTCATTTCTAACCTTATTGAATGGTGTTGCCTTGACCTGGCAAATTTTATATTTTTGTTACAAACGCTATGAGTTGCATCAAATTCTTTTAAAGCCGGGTCTGGGAATATTATCAGCTGTCACATGATGGCCTTTGTCATAAAGCCGTAGTGAAAACCTAACCAATTGTCAATCCTCAACAAAAGTTGTTTCTTGTCTAGCTGTTCACCCATAGCTTTCTAAGCCTCTGTAGCTTTCGTATCATCCAAAGACTTTTATGAATGCTTCATATTAGATATGTTATCACTTTGCGATGTAAACCAAAGTTGTAGAGGTTATGAAAAAAGAGAGAGAAAGAGAGTATTGGATTCCCATCTGCTTTGAAGGGGAACTAAAATCTACTAGTTTCAGGGAAATGGGCTAAAGGTAACTGACTTTAACATTGCCAACATATGGTTATAAGACTTTTGAGGTAGTGGAACTATAATTTTCTACCTTTAAATTTCCCTAGATGTTACATTTTAGAGAAAAGGAGGTTAAAATTTACTGCCTTAAACATATTCGAGGAAGGTGCAGGAGACTTACATTTACTTTCTGTAACATTTCTGTAAGTTAACTTCATTAATTAATTTATCTTACCTTAACCATGAAGCTAAGCATCAGTAAAGTTATTAACTCTTTGATCGCTATCATTTCTGACTTCTGTTTTTCATGCACTGTGTATGCTTGAAATTCCCAACTGAGTACCGTACTTAAAGAAGCTAAGAGAGAGATTAGTGGCACTTTCTGCGTTAATGGCTCAATGAAAACAAGACTATGCAAACATGCTGAAGAATATCGTGTTTCATCTAGAGTTTATGGCTTCTTCACAAGCTTATTCTCTAGTCGCTTCTGCATCAAATTTCACACAGTGTTTTGTTTGGATCATGGAAGCTATAACTCTATACGAGGATGGGATTCGGTAAAGTATGCACTTCAAAAATCCACATGGTTATTGATACTTCTGCAATGGGAACCACGATCTATTTTGTTTATTCCAAAACCTTGGTCAGGGGAATTAGAGAATCTAGTGTGATTCAATTACCAATTTATCGAATGCTTTGCTTGATCCCGGAAATTTTTGGTGGCTCTCAAAGAGCTTCTTGTTTTACGAACATCAGTTTCCATTTAGAAGGCGTAGCAATTACATTTGCATAAAATCCCTTCACCAACTCAGTGGAGTTTTGGATAAGCTAAAATGTTTTGGCTTCTTATACGCCTATTGAATTCTGATAAAAAAGGGATGAAATATTTTGCTCACTAGAACTATATATAAGTGAGCAAAATTTTAGTGGCAAAAACGGTGGTAAGATGAAAGTTCACAATTTTCTATCCCCTCCATATTTTTTCTCACCTGAACATGATCGCAACATGAACATAAAATGCATTAACCATGGCAAAAAGCTAGCATTCACGTTTAACGTTTCCAAGGCATGATAACCAAATCTCAAAATGAACATTTTAAGTTTGTAGGCATCACGATAAGCTCTATACAGTCATGAATAACCAACGCTTAAAGTTTCATCTAAATTTGGCCAGAACAAATCTCCATGATAAAGATAACATTATTAGGTCTTGCATTTCAACTAGAAACGTAGCCAAAAATGCATACGTTTTGCGGTCCCTAATGCACACATCCAATTTCAAGCTGGCTGTAACCTTTGCCTATCCACTTTCAAATTATGTTATAAAGTTCAATTCAATGATCAGTGCGGAGGCTTAATTAAGAGCTCTAGGCTTCGGACACATTAATCAGTTACTTTATGCGAGTCTGATCGCCCATGACCTTCTAATCTCTTCTACGTAAAATGATTGGTTCTGCGACCATGACGAGGTGCTTTGAGCCTCTGTTTTTAATGGCCTTTCACCTACACCTACGCATCTTTAATTCGATATCGTTAAAAAACACTAAAGCCTCCGGCAAACGATGTGAGTTGATGCAACATTGTTGCAAATGTACTGCTGCATCGTTTTGCTGCCCACATACCTGCCAAGTCTTATGTTTTTAGCGTAAGTCTTACGTAGTTTCGGTGATTTTCTAGTCTTCCGGCGTTAGCAGAAGATCTTACATTCTTTTCTCCAATTGCGGTGTGTTTTTAATACGTTTGATAATAAATGTTAAAAACTTTGATGGAAAAAAGTCAGGGAAACGTTGGACCGGTGCTTTAGAAAATTTATGAAAAGATTTTCGAAGGATTCATAAAAAATCCCTCAAAATACTGTACAAGATAATTTGATTAAACTTGAAACTTGATACTTGCACATTTGTTCTGGCTTAAAATATACTGTATTACCGAGAAGATCATTTTGGCTGGGATATCAAGCTTTAGGTTATTAAAAGTAATATCAGGTGAACAATTTCTAAAACTGTCATTTAGGGATCAAAATAGTTGGCTTGCTAAATAACATCGACGGCTTGGGTGTAGATAATTCTTTTCACTTATTTCAAAATCACAATAAACGTTGAACGTTTTGGTTTAATTTTTTATTGTCGTGTGCTTAGATAATGAGCAAATCAGAATTTAAAATAAAGAAGTCATTAACATCAAGTGTAGAGCAACACACCTTGTGACAGTATTGAAACTTTAAAAATTAAAGTGCACTGCTAACATAACTTTCTCAGTTATAATTTTTTCATGAAAAAGAAGCTTCAGGCAGTTTGCTTCAAAATTTAACGTTTTTCGTTCACGTTTGTCATTAAAGTGACACTTTGTGGTCATATTTCATGAATACTCAGAGAATCTTTTACAGAATTGTTTTGAAGCAACGCTTCAAAGTTTTGCTGAACTTTTCCCGTCAAAACATAAAACCAATCTTTAAATTTTCTTTTTGCCGAAAGTCGAAGGGATGGCGAATGCATTTTCCTGCCAAAACCTATAGTTTCTAGCCACCTCACCTCATAATTCTGATTTTGAAATTGGTCGGCTTAAGCCTCCGACGAAGGGAAGCCGGGGGGGCTTACGATAGATTATACAAAACAATAGATTTTTTCAGAAAATCCTTTGCATTTGGTATTAAATTTCCCTTGCCCCCCCCCCCATTTTCCAGCATGTGTCGGAGACCATGACAAACAAATGAGGCTGAAACATTTAGATGATCAGTGACTCTGGTCGCCATTTTGTCAGCAACTCCTGTCATGGCTTCCATATTGTCATGGTAAATTACACAGGGACACAAAGTGGTATGATGTTTGCTGGAAATTTCCATGTGGATCGTAAATCCGCTGAAGAGGCCACTTCCCAACTAAGATAATTTCGCTAGAACAACTGTTAAAATGGCTAAATGGGGAGAAGGTGATCCGCGATGGATTGTCGAGGAGCGGCCAGACTCAACTAACGTAAATAACTGGCATTGGTATGCTTTGAATTTGATCATTCTTAGTGCTTCAGCAGTGACCAGCAGCCTGGCCTAATCCCTTTTAATGTCTCTCAAACGAATTAATTCGTTTATAAATTTACAGGATTGAGTTTTCGTACAGTTTCAACCATACACAGCTTTATTTTCACACACTTAAAACCCATCTCTTTAATACCTTCAATTTGAGCTCATTACCAATGCCATAGTAAAGAAGTAATCCGGACTTTTTATCATCATCATTCATTATATTTATCAAAGACCATTAAGTTTAGCAGGGCTGCAATCTAGGGCTTTTTACATTTGCCATTGTTCGTGTCATTTTCTGGTGAATTTATTTCCATATAATCTTTCCTTTTAAAAAGCTTTTTATGTTGGAAAGCTATTTACTGCTTGCTCTTGTTAATAGTTTATGTTTGTTGCATCCAGTTGTCCTTTTTCATCAATATTTTCATCAATTTTTCATCAACTGTAATATATATGTTACATTTTCCCAAATATGTCTCTACTACTACTTGTATCAACATTTCAATAAACATTTGGGGACAAACATCTGGTGTTTCACGGCATAAGTATAAGGTTTCCATCATTGCATGTGAGTCCTCAATATCCAGTTGGCAAGATCATTCCCTATCATCAATTGAATTCTAGCTGCTTGAAACTAAATATTTTTTGCAAAAGAATTAGGGTGTTAGCCAAGGCAGGGGCAGCTGGGAGTAGAAATATATTTGTATTCGCCTGCTGAATTAGAGAGATAAGATTTCAGGGCTTAAAGCAATTCAACAGGGCTTAAAGCGTTAACTTGTACGAGGCTTAGCATGTATTCGCCTGCTTGTATCTGTCAGGGAAATTTTAAAAAAGAATAAAAGTAGACAACTTTATTTGAGACGAAATGCCCCATGATAGTGAACAAATTCAATTATGTATCATAATTCGTTTATATCTGATTAATGAATGATAATTTGTCATGGCTAAGTTTGTCTAATGAAATCAAGGTTAAAGGGGGAATTAAGGAATTCTATTGTTGACTCAGGCTTCAAGAACAACAAAGGAACTGACGAAAGTTACCCTTCTGCCTATTTCATATTATGTGATCATGTTTCCTTGTGATCAACATAATCTTGCATTGCTTTGATAGATACCCAATAACAGTTAAAATAACAGCTATGAAGCATGTCAGTTTTATGGCTGATATCTTTGTGCTCTAGCATAGTTTTGGACGCTATATACACAAATGATATACACAAATTTAAACAATCTCAAAATTTGGAAGATTTCAATTGGAATAATAAAAAACACGCATTTAATGAAAATGAAAAAAAATGTAGCTTGGTTCTTTGAAAATAATTCTTTGAATATAAAAAAATTGTTGTGAAAAGGTGCAAAAGAATTTTTTTGTGCTTTTAAAGCATGAAGGTTTCATTTTTTGAAAATAAAAATGTAGATTAATAACTACCTGTGCCAAACCAGAACAAAGGTGTGTAGATTTTCAACAAGACAAGTGAAGAATCACATGGTTGGCAAAAAGTTGATGTCTGGAAAGGTGCAGTGTATGTGTACAAAAACACATCTCAGATTCAAGGCATGTGTAAAGCTTACTTTTGAAAGGAATATTTCTATTGATTGTTTGTGAGCCTTTCCAGATTCAAGGGAATTTTTTCATTTCAGGTCTGAGAAAAATGCAACCAATTGGTCAAAAGAAAGGATCAGTGAACTACTGAAACGTATGAATGTTAAAAATGATACTGGTAAGTTTTACACCTAGATGAAATTGGATCAAAATCAAATACTTATTTTTTTATCAAAGCAGCAAAAGATCAAGTGATGTAAACTAATGGCAACATGGTTTTTGGATTATCACTGCCTCGTATAACAATACATGGTATGATGGTGATGTACCAAAAATGCCTGATTATTGTTTTGATTCTTTTGCTCCATGCCTTTTAAAGTTGGGGCCTTTGTTACCAGTATGCCAACTTTTCTTTATTTTAGGTGAATGGAAGGTAAAAGAAATTACAAAAATTGAGGGTGAAGCATCAGCAAAGTAATTATGTCTCTTGTTCATTTAATTGCTTAATCCTAACAAGAGTATTTAATGTCACCATGTGATCTAGTTGACTAACCTATTCATTTGAAGCCTCGTAAAAGTGCTTCTGTCTGACCAAAAAAAAACTACCTCTTATCAGCCTAGGATGTTTTGAAGGAAAAGCTCAATATGATTTCTCTTGCGCGAGCAATCACTCTAAAAATAATAATAATGATAATGAACAATGCTAAAAGTGTCCATAATATTTATGAAAGCCGTATGATCCTGTTGTGTAAGGTACCCTTTGTTTTAAGGTAATATTAAATGAAAACGAACAGTTACGATGACCTTTAATGCACTCCAATAAAGATTGATGAGACATTTATTCCTCACAATTTACCGTTTTGTTTTGGTTAACCTGAGTGCTGACGCAATCTCAAGTGATAGCTTGCGTCAAACAGAAAGACAGAAAGGGCTGGATTAGGCTAGTTCTTATTTTGGTTTGTCTGTATAATTTGAACAGATTTTTGCCTATTGAGTAATGTACTTATTGCATCTTTTTCAGCAATCGGAAAGCAAAGCTTATCTTTTTCTATGAATTTGTTATCAAAATTGAATGGAAAGGTATGTTGTCTAAAAAGTCTGTAGTGGAATTATTTCACAGGACTGATACACTGAAATTTACTTTCATCAACAGATTGTATAAAGTACCAAGAAATGATAATTCTTCAGCTATAGTAAATGTTAGTGTCAAGCACATAATGGGTCATGTAACAAGGTTTAACATTTAATTCTAACCTTGCCATGCCTTTACCCATTCTCAGTTTATTGTCAGCCCTTTTGAATCACTTCTGAGTGTATTTGTGCACGATATGACAGCTAACAGAAATAATTTTGTCTTTTTTCAAATTATTTGATTAATGCTATGTTTTAGGTTCCCTAAAAGATGAATTCACAAACCATCAAGGATATTTTGAAGTTTCAAATTTAAGTGAAGAAAATGACCCAGATGATCTTGATGTAGGTATTATGTTTTATTGTTGACTAGTTCCTTTATCTGAATGCTTTATACTGTACTTTGTGTGGCTTTCAGCTTAAACTTTTATTATGAAAGAAGAATTGAAATATCCAACTCATTTTGTACTTTAAAAAGTCTGGTGATTCTGATGTGAAAATTTTCTTCAACTATATATGTTTAATGTTATCTCCGAATTTGGATAGGTTCAATACTTTTTTGTTCCTTATGAATTCGTTCTAACTAAACTAAAGGGCTTACCTATCTCCTATCCATTTCGTATTGCATTTTAAGTTCATTTTTGCTTTATAAAAAACAAGCGATGACTAGAACGATTTTTATGCAGCAGATTTCGTTTGTTATTCGCACAAGCGTTTTTATAATATAATAAGATAATAATATAATGTAAAATATAAAATAAAAATAAAATAAATTTTTATACAGGATAAAAAAACTTCAACGATTGATTGTTGCTATCAATGTTTGTCCTATAGAACTAAAAGATACTTAAAAAGATGTCCTAGCAACAGTGTTTTGTCTAAGCCTGAGATCGCTTGCTTAGTATTGTAAAAAGAAGACAAATCGGGTCTGATAGCTGTCTTCTTCAGCCTTCTTTCTTTAATTTCATTCTCTTTTTAGATAATTGTCACGATTAAAGAAGGCGCAGATGGTTATAGCAAAATGAAAGAATTCGTTCGAAAAACTGGAATACCTTTAATGAGAGAAAAATTAGCTCAGTACATAAAGGAATTGAAAGAAGGTTTGTTTGTATATTAAAAATAAAGAATCTCTATTTGTTGTCAATTTGAAGATCGATTTTTAGACTATAACTATTCAGAACAATGGACAAATCATGAAAATTACTGTTTACTGGTCTGACATAAAATGCTAAGTGCGATATAGGCTGAACAAAACGGTTCCAAGGTTGATGGTTTATGTGTAGACGCCCTTGATGTATAGAGCGGGACGGTTCCAAGTTGCTACTCCGAGTTTCAAGTTTAATGCGGTCATCAAGCAATGGAATAATGATGTATTTTCTACTTTCAGAGTATAGTAAAGGCCTCATTCTTCCTACAAAGAAAACTGGAGCTAGTCCCCAACCAGCACAAAAAACTGATAAAACTACAAAGGTAAAACATTTGTTTCATTATGTGATATGTTTCTGACTGTCTTTTAACGCAAGCTAGGTGAAAAATTAAGTATCCTGCAATACCTGAAAGCAACTTTTCGTTGTCAAAGTATAACACAAAATGACTGGACATTTGCATTTATTATGCATTGAACATTAGGCATCCATTCAGCATGTGGACATCTTGAAAATTTAGGTGGTTGCAAGACGAGTAATTATTGTCCAGTAGACATTTGCCCTGTGGCCTTCTTACTTGTAGTAAGACATTGCTTAAAGCTCTAACTGCATCGTTTTTCAAAGAAGAGTCTATGGTGAAAAACCATTAGGCCTGGTAAGCTCATTGCAGTCATCTATTTGTGCTCTCTGCTACTGATCTCTTCAGAAAACTGCTCCCTACTGATAAAGCGCCAGTATCGTTCGTCGAATGAAAAATTGATGATGCTGATTATTTTCTTTCTGTTTAATAGTAAATCTGACTCTGATTATTTGAATCTGGGAATTAAATCGCGCCATGTTCAGTGGAGTGGCCAAACGACTTAAAATTTCTTAACAGCACATATGAGCAAACGAAATTTGACTCTGTCCACTGATCTTTTTTGGCTGCCTTCAAAATCAACTGAAAAACTCTTAAAATCGCTGAACACGGTTGAAGAAAACTGGGCAAAGCTGCTTTAACGATACAACATTTACACTGGGCATTTGTACAGTGGATGTTCAGTGTAAAGTTCCAGACGTACGTTAATATGCCTTGTGTTTCATATTAGCACACTTTTGTAGCTGGACGAAAAAGAAAACCGATAGCCCTTTTATTCCAATGCAACTAGGCACGTCTTGTGTAGACGGGAAAGCTATTCGTACGAATATTTATCCTCTATCGTGTTGAGGAATTTTCAGAAAACAAATTTGTTATCAATACTGCACAAAGTAGGTTTTTTATATATAGACATATTGCAAAAGCCCAAATTAAAAGACAGCCAACTTTCATTACTATACGCTTTCGCTAAGTCTGGATCTTCAAGAAGGTGTTGTCCTCGCACTTTGGTTGAAATTTTACAGAAAAAGCTTGTTCTTTTTCTAACCTTACCTCGATACCTGTGGATGTGAAAATATTGTTTAACTTTTTTCTCTTTATTCTCTTAGTGGTGCTTTCTACAATCATGCCTTCCCAAATACTCCTAAACATTTTGATTGATGTTTTCTCCCTTAAGCAGTGATAAATTTCACTCTCCTTTAGGTTGACCTGTCTGAACCATTAAAAGCTATGAAAAGTAAGTTTTATCTTAATTTTTCATTTGAAATAGTGGCACCTAAGTAGAATGAAAAACTTGAAATGTTTGTGAAGCTCTTAATTTTAGCATTGCTATTACTTGAAATTGCAGTTCTTTGCAGCAAAATATTGAAGTTTGTTGTCAGCATCTTCTGTATAGAGTAGGAGAAACCCACAAAGAATGTTCGTATGGCTCACCACGTCTTTCCATTTGGTATTGTCTTTAGCTCGACTTATTCTCTTTATTAGAGCACGTACAAACATACGTAAATGCTAAAAGCTTACGCCGGCCAGTATATCAGAAGCGATACGTTATAGGATACTAAGATATAGTTTTTATAGATATATATATACTGTTTATTTTGCAATTAAAACTTTTATTATTAAGTGTGCAATTTCCGTTAGCAACTCCTAAAAAGGAAGATAATACTGTGAAAGTTCAACTGAAATTAAAAGAAGAATTCAAGACTACCTCCAGTGAACTTTTTCAAGTGCTGACTGATGAAAACGTAAGTTTTTGATATTTTCTGGTCATAATATTTTGCAAAACTGTTCATCTCTTTCTAAAGAACCGAGTCGAACAAGACCAAAATACGATCCATAAAGGTTTCAATTTTCCATTTTCTTAAATTCAGCTTAATTCTTCATTTTCATAAGCTCTGTGAGAAAAAAAATTCTGTTTGTTCCGGATATTGCTGTAAAATAATGCTTCACAAACTTACAGCACAACCCTTGAGAAATCTGCTTTAAGATCAGAAACTATTTCTATCAAAAATGCCGCAACTTCCCTGGAATTTCATAATTAAATGTATATGTACAGTTGTTGACTAGTTTCGAATAGCACCTATAGAAGCAAACACATTTTTACGTATGAGACCTGTCGGCAAAGATTCCTTTGATATGTGCGTGGCAACATGTTTATTTTAATACATGTACTTTGAATGCAAGTGATTTGCACGATTTGTGGTCTTTTGCTGCAATTTTAATGAATTGGGCATGGTTTGACAGTCCTATTTTTTCGCATCTCTGTTAATACTCAGCACAGACTTTTCTTAAGCTGAGCTTCATAACACGCAGGATTCTAATTTCTATTGCAAATAGCCCTACCCTGATAATAGGCGCATTGGGCATCTGACGTCATTAACGAGGTTGAACAGATTTATCTCATCTTTGTCAATTAAGAGTTATTATATGATTCGGACCTGTCGCTTCTCAGTTGGTTTTTTAGTCTGCAACCAATTTATTCTGTCGAAAACTCTCGGTCAGCAGAAGTACGTGTTGCCTTTCTTAAAGCTTCTTGGTTAACTTTTGTAGCTCTGTATCAACGATAGTGATGTTCCCACCATAAAGCTATGTGATAATGCTCTTTCTAACCAGCAAATTATGCTTTTTATTGGTATTTCTTTCAAGCATTTTTCTTTAATCTTGTTATTGCAGGCTACGTGCTAGTAAAACCTGCAACTTTGTATTGACGTGTAAATATAAATTTCATTTGTCGTAGCGTGTCAGTGCTTTTACTCGTGAGAAAGCTACGGTCGATGCAAAGCCGGGTGGAAAGTTTTCGATTTTAGGTGGAAATATTTCCGGAGAGTTTGTCGAGTTAATACCAGACAGAAAGATTGTACAAAAATGGAAATTCGGTAGCTGGCCAGAAGGTATTTCTAAAATGAGTGTTCATTCATTCTCGTTAAAAGAAAGCTACATAGAAGCAGTATAGTTTAAACGTTTGAAACTGCAAAATCAATACCACCAATTCGATAACTTTTCTGAACACGAGACGATAATTATCGTGTAATCGAATCACTTCGGTGAGACTTCATTTGATTGTGCTTGAGATTTTTGGTATTTTTCTTTAAAATTTAATCACCTATTGGAGGTTTTGGGAATCGAAATTTGTTTTTTATTGCAAAGAGCTGTTCGAGTTGATTATTGTAGCAAATCTAATTGTGATCGACTATATGTAGTTCAATGATGTCTGCAAATCTGCGAGACAGATTCGTGTTTTGAATGTAGAAAAAAAGTTTAATTAAATGTTTTCTGAAATAAAACATAGTCCAACTAATGCATATTAATTAGAAAGAAGTTTGTGATCCACACCAAAGCTTAATTTGTCCAGGTGCATTGCAAAACGTGAAGTTCATATTTTTTTTCTTAGGGTGTTTTTCAACGGTGACAATGGACTTAATTCAAAAAGAGGATTGCACTGTATTAGAACTCACACAGATTGGAATCCCTGATTACGACTTTGATAAGACGGAAACTGGCTGGAAACGATATTTTTGGGAGAGCATCAAGCAGACGTTTGGCTATGGAGCAAGGCTATTTTGAGTGACAGCCAAATGCAACAGTTGATTGGATATTTTGAAGTTTTGAGACAATCCTTACCCTCGCTGCTGCCGGATTTCTCTAAGAACATAATTGTGTCAGTCCTGAATATTTTAACTACACATAGACAATTTTTTAGGAAATAACAAAGAAAGAGGGAGCAGAAACTTTGTCCGAATTTCAATTTGCAAAGAATGAAGAAAACTATGTTATACATATAAAACAGCATTTCTCATGTCATTTCTTCAAGCATCAGAATTTTTATATAATTGCAATATACATTCTTGAGTCAAAAGACATGGCCATAAGCTCAGTCAATTTGTCGAAATTTTGGTCCTTTGGTTTCATCAAGAAAAAGGAAAAGTTGAAGGAAAAGAACATAAATCTTTGATACAATGGCACCGTCCATTCAAAAATTATAAGCCCTGTCCACACTACACAAACTAACCCAGGTTCGCCCCAGGTTTTAGCTAACCCAGGTTAAATTTTGCAGTGTGGACACAACTAACCTGGGTTCGCCCTGGGTTAGTTTAACCCATCTCCAGAGGTGGGTTAAACTAGGTCGAACCCAGGTTAGTGTTCCGAATTTCTAGTGTGGACACAAAACCTGGGGCGAACCTGGGTTAGTTTTTAAACGCATGCGCATATTTGAATGTGTTTTCATTTTGCGCGCCGAGAAATGAAAATACGTTACATACAAACACCAGGCAAGGTTCAAATAAATAAAATAGAATATATGAAGATATGGAAACTTGCAAAAAAGATCGTCGATCAACATGGAGCCGCGTTCTCAGCTTAATAAGTATCTGCCGCACCATTAGATGTTTCTTGCGAATAAAATGCATTGCCAGGAAATACATTTTGGACAAAATACAATAAACTGCGACTTCGGCAACTTCCATCTTGATCGTGTTTGTGGAAAATTTGTTTTGTTGTCGTTGTTTTTTTGTTGTTGTAATTTAACTACGCATGCGTAGCATCAGCTAACCTGGGTTTGCCCCGACTTTGTGTCCACAGTACAAAGCATGAAAATCAAGTGTGGACAAAGCAGGGTTCGCCCTAGGTTAAATTTAACCTGAGGCGAACCTGGGTTAGTTTGTGTAGTGTGGACAGGGCTATAGACTATAGACTTCTGAGCTAGCTACAGTAAACATCCTAACATAAAATGTTCAGTTCGCAAGTATAGATGAAGATATAGGCCCAGATATTGTTTTCCCTCAGAAATAAAAGACAGTTTTTAAATTCATGCGCGAGGATGTAGAAGAATGTAATTCGAGGAATTCATTTTTGTGAAAAAGAACTTGAGATAAATTTCTTGAACGTCTTTTGTTTTGCTCTAAGGCTTCGTTATCTTTTTAGACATTGCGCTTAGATATAATGTATAGACTTGCTATACACTGACGAGTTTATGAGTTACGTTTGCTTTCACGCGCTCAAAGGTTTTCTGTGTGTGAAACACCAGGAGGTTTAAGAAGCTATCGGAAGATGACGTTTTAACTTTTATGCCTGTGTCTACATCAATAATTGTCACTAGAATATCCCCATTATGATGAAATGTTTTGGCGGTCCAGTAGGCTTTCTTTTTTCGTTATCTGTTGATAGATGTATAATAGCTTCCTTTAGGTGAAATGAAATTCGGTTTTAGCTTCTTTTTCCTCAAGCAGAGAGTTTCGAGGCTTTTCTTCTTATAAATAATTTTTTCCGGGTCTTTTTTTTCTCTGTCCTTTGAAGGGAAAAATATCTACAAAATGTTAGGAATCAGCCGAAACTCGTGACGTCATTGCCTCAGAACAGTGAGTGAAATTTGAATTTTTGTGGTTATGCCTAGCCGATGATCATCAAATGTTGGAAGAAAGTAAAAACTGGGATTTATGAAGTTAGTTTCGAGAAAATTGGAAGGGTTTAGTTACGATCATGTCACTTACAATGAAAATTTTGAGCGTTTTTACATTTGTTAACCTGGACTACATTCAACTTTTCTGTGTGTAGAATTACCCAGAGGGCCATTCCCACTAGTTTTAACTTGGACCTTATATGGTTAACCGATACTTAACCGATAATATATACGCAGAAACTATTCTAAAATATGCCGGAAACCAAGGGTTATCAAGAATTATATCGGAAAGAAAAAAGTCTCGTGGGTTTTCGTAAATAGAAATGTGTCTAGACATCAAAACTTTAATGTGTAAGAACCAAGTGCTGCATATTGCATTAAACATTGTAGTTATGCTGATCGCAGAGCCGGTATTTTCTCTATATTGATGAAGAAATAAGGTATTCAGTTCGTTTGCAGGTACTTCAATCCTATTGCATACGCGACTCTGATTAATAAACAGGTAAAGATTGAAAGATTATACCCATCATAGAATGTCCAAGGTAGAGCATAAAGTTTAACCTGTCATTTATTGATTATTGTTTCCTAACCACGTTTAATGGTCTTCAAACTAGGCTGAAATGGGATCTTGATTTAATCTTAGAATATGGCTAGTATCTCATGACTATATAAAATGAGGACTGTATTGTTTTTATACTTTTCTGTGATAGTCCTGCTCGTGTTATCAGTTGTTTTCGTCGTTTACAAAGGACAATATGCAACCCTCTTTCAAACATATACAAAAGAAAGGGTAAGTTCGAATACAATGCTTTGATGTAAATAATGTAACTTCAATACAATGATGTAACTTCACGTCAATTTATAAAGCTTTCATTATCTTTTAGAAGTGCCTTTAGATTCATTCAGCTGTGTAGTGTAGTCAAGTATCATAAGTAAAGAGACACTAGGCAGCTCCGAATAATTTCGAAATTTAGAAACTAGTCACTTAAGTTTCCTATCGAAGCATTTCCGATAGTTTAAGACATCTGCAAATACAATTTTCGCAAATTATTGGGCAGCATTGCCCCCAGCGCCCCAGTGTCTACGGGACTCTCAACGTCACTAAAAGCCTGTTTTTAGCCAATATTATTTCTGTGCAAAACTGATCCTTGTGTATTAAAGCATTTGTAATAACGTCTTCTTCTTTCATTGGACATTAGAATGCATTTATTTAGTCTAAAGAGTCCGGGCGTTTCAATTTTCATTCAAAAGAATGTTTAGAAAAATGACTTGCCCTAAAACGTGTAATATTGTTTAAGGCTTTATAGCTTCATCGGATAGAAGCAACATTGTTTGGGTGCTTCCATCTGATCAGAGTCAAATATTGAACATAAAACAGAGTCAAATATTGAACATAAAAAAAATTCTAAGCATTAAATTTTACAAAACACCTTGTTAGATTTTCGTTTACTCGCTCGGTTTGATTCTGATTTCCCCCCCTGCACAAATACTACAGCAATGTTGCAATTTGCCTTGTGATACCTTTAACTTACGATTTTCAAGGCGGCATCTAGGGCAACATCCCTTGGTTATCTAAAAATAGACTCGTGGTACTGATTTGGTAACTGTATCGGTCATGTGCTCACTTTTTATTGGCTTATTTCGATCCACAACTGGGTATATGTTACCCATCATTTCTTTCGACCACGATTCAGACGGTTTATACTCTGAGGTGTGCCAGGCGAAGAGCTTTAGTAGGTTGCAAAATGTTTGTGCGATTAAGGCCAATATCCTGTCAACTGGATATATTTGTTTAATGTCCTTTTCTGATTTAAAAAATTTGGTAAAATGTTCTCTAAAAGCTCTTCGACTTTGGGTCAAAGTTGCTCGGAATGATTTTTCAATAATTAATTTGCCCAAACTTTTTGCCTTAACATTTTAGAAGGCAATGTCTTTGAATGAGTTGTATTTTTTCCTGCAAGTTGTAAAACTTCTTTCGACTTGACTGTTTTCTAGATACTATGGGAGAATGACCAGCATGTTATTGACATCAGGTCTTTTGACAAGAAGGAGACCAACAGTGAAATGTCCGACTGCAGATTTGCTTTCGATTTCCTAAAAGAGTGAGTAGTATTTGCAGAATTTTTTTGTTTTGAAAGTACAGTGGCGGATCCAGAGCAAATTTGAAGGAGGGGCAGTTGGTACTTGGGGCGCTGGAAAATTTTCGAAATTGGTGACGAGAGTACGCTATATACAAAAATTTCAGATACATTTTCGGAATAAACAAAACAACTTTCAGGTAATTCTTAGCGCAAATCAACCTATCGGTCTAAAAAACTTTTTTACCTGATTCTCACTCTTCAAAAGGGGCGCACAATTTCCAAAAAAGAGGCGCCAAACTTGCTTCAACTCGTTGAGGGAGGGGCAACTGTCCCTAGTTGCCCCTCTTAAACTCCACTGTGAATGTATTTTACCTATAGGTTGAACATAAGAACAGAGGCCTAGGAATAGCATACAACGAAACAGTGCATTGCATTCAGCCTCTGAACTATTTAGCCTCTTCAGACATTTTTTGCCTCTCAACCCCTTAGCTGACCAAAAGTTAGTGATCAGTTAACTTAAACGCGTTGGTAAGCAAAGTTGATTTTGAACTGTCCGCCTCGGAAGTGGAAAAACGATACCCTAAGCAGTGGCGGGGTGGCTATGTTTTCCCTGGGGTGGCCAAGTCGATTTTTGCGCCCTTTCTATATATCGTCACAGAATATCGTGGTTATATAAAGCATGTGTTTCTAGAAGGGATATCGTTTTTTGCAATTTGAATCCAAAATTTCATTTGACTAAAAATGCGAATATGAATGGAAAAGTTATGTAATCCTAACATTTGACCTTCTCGTTGTTCGGTAAAATATCAGGCTTTTTTGAATTGGCTTATTTTCGAAAGTCGGCCTATTTTCAAGGAAATACGGTAGGCAAAACATAAAATACTAATCAAAAAGCATTTTTTTCAATTACACTGATGTTTCATACAGGCTACTCGTTTATTATGTCCAGAATACCAGCTTCAGAGTAAAATAACGTAGAGCAAATTATTGTTTCGGGCTCCTTAGTTTTTTTAACTAAAGGTAACCTTTGTCCATTTCGCCACTGCTTATGTTCGATTTTATCAGCCTAGTGTCATCGCATATATGATGTATGATATACAAACATGGTTCAAGTTTGTTATTCTTTAGTAGTTATTAAATAATAGTTTTTCAACAACTTGAAAGTTTCAAGCATTGAATCGCACTATTGAATCGGACAGAGGCGGCGAGCACAAAATTGAATCTGGGGTTGGGCTAAGGATCAAGTTTAGTGACAAAGGAGGACCCACCATGGTTGGGTCTGACGCGGAAGAAAATTTTTGAAATCAAGCCTTCTAGAATGGCTAAAAATGCATCTCCTAGACTAAAATTTAACAAATTACTACACCGCTCAGAATAGACAGTTCGACGATGCTCAGAAATTGATTTTTGATTTTTAGAACAAATTTGGTAGGGGAGGATTCATGCGTTGGATAAAGAAAGAAAGGGTGATGGTCACATCGATGTTAATAACAAGAATCTGCTATATTGATTGCCAGGGTGCATTCCATGTACTTGGGTCCGAAGATCTTTAGCGTACACTCCGGCTTTTTGACGTTCCGAGTACAAACTAATAGACAACATTTTTGGCATACGCAGAATCTTCGTTAGTTGGAGTGCTATACATGAAGCCACATACATAGTTAACACGAAAACGTATGAAACAAATGTTGATTGGGTCATGGCAGCGCAACGTGCTTCGATTGTAAAATCTCACGTTATTTTATCACGTTTATAGCGGAGTGCTCTACCAGTGTACGATCACTTTTGATGTTCCTAGCCAATTATTACAAGCAAACAATTTTGGCGCCCCCTTATCTCCATTTGCGCCCCTATTCAGGGGGGCCATGGCCCCCCTGGCCCCCCCTGCCACCACGCCACTGACCCTAAGCACTGTAACAAGAATTTTACCACTCATAACTGGACAAAAGTGAATAATGCAGTCACAAGGTTTGCTCCCTAAAATTCTTATAATATTTTGATACTTAAAAAAGACTATAAAATGGAAATAAAAAGGATAAATGACAATACTGGAGAAATTTATTTCGGTTTTATTTTCAAAAATAAATTACTTAAAGCTCAAACAGAACAAAAACTCCAAATAAGGATTCATACTGACTTGAGAAAATGATCGAACAAGATATTTCTTTAGGGTCGATTGGCAGTTCTCTAGTTTTGTTTATTATATGGTGAAGATACTCATGTTGATGTGGCGAAAAAGATAGGATATGGAGGCATCCTCAAAAATCCACCTAACATCTATTTTTAGAACATAGAAACACGGCCCAGTCCCCTATTTCTTTAATCCACTGTAAATCGTGTAACTATCCGGCTATCTAAGTAAAAATTGGCGAATATATGCATCTCAACAAGCTAAAAACGATTAAATATAGAGGAAATCTTGAAAATGCATCTAAAGGTTATTTTCAGAACATGCGGGTCGGACCCAGACCCCTACTTCTTTGGATGGTTGTCGCTGTTGTATATATACGACTACCTAAGTAAAAATTGGCACATCTTTTTCGCCAGATCAAAATGAGTATCTTCACCAAGTTTCATGCTTTTATCGAAAAGTGAACAATTCCATCACTTTTGGGCAGTTTTCTGCTGCACTAATAGATAATCGCGAGTGCCAAACGATACATTTTGAATTTTTCATATCCCGATCTTAGGCCAAGAGGGGTAATCGCGTTTACACAAGCTTAAGTAAGCCAGCTAAAACAAGCTGTTAATGTGAACGCAGCCTAAGCTCTCTAGCTTCCTCATCCCTAAATCTTTAGCATAAAGCACCTATGTATTTGTATTGCATTTGAATTTGATTTACCTTACACAGGCTAATAAAGCAAATCAAGCCAATCAATAGGGCGGCTGTCGATGTAGCATTTCGTAGGCCCTTCACGGGAGCAATACGACAAGGGGAAGTTTGTGCCGACTCCATGGATGGTGCCGAAAGTGACCTTGTTGGAATTGGCCAATGCCACGGCCAAGGAAGGAACCAGGTAAGTAAAAATTTCCATAAGATTTGATTCGCATTTTGAAAAAAATTGATGAAAGCTGCAAGTTAATGAAACTTCTTAAATCGACAAGCGAACAAGACGGGTAACTAATGATAGATACCTATTTCATTTTTGAAATTTTTGTTTATAATTCCCAATTGAAATCGATGTAATGGAGCAAAAGAAGCCAAGAAAAGATAAGGTTTTTCTGTGTACACATCATTGTATGAAGAACTGCTCATTCCACATAGAAATTAAGTGCCCATGTTTGATCAAGACTCTTAGCTCTAAAAATTGTCAATGAATTTTCATGAAAATATGCCTGGAACCACAAGGATTACATCACAAAAAGTACGCTGTTAAAAAATTACCCCTCCCCCAACATTTTCTCATCGACTTTAGATGAAATACAAAATCGATCATGCCGAGACCTGGGGGATATGTCCCCCTAATCCTCCCCCGTGGCGCCACTACTGATGATGAGTGTTGTTTGGAGAGTGCAGTCAACCAGTGGCGTAACGGACTAAAGTTACCTCAGTTTAAAAACTAAGGATCCCCAACCTTTAGGGGCTCCCAACAAAACAATTGCTTTCTATGTAATTTTACTCTGAAGCAGGCATTTTGGATGTGATTAACGAGTTCAATGGGCCACAAGCCTGTGTGATTTATCAGACTAAATGAATTGAAGGTCTGCAAATGCTTACAACTGGGGGCCCCGAATTGAATATTCCTAGGGGCCCCGTCTGCTTCCGTTACGCCACTGAAGTCAACGTTCTTCTATTTCAAATTTCAATTCAAGACAAATTTTTTCGAATTTTCAAAAAATTTTTCGAATTGTCTTTTCAGTTATTTATGAAATAAGTACTTTGAAACATACCATGATATGTTCATTCATTCTTTCTCATAAAATCAGAAAACTTTCGTGAATTTATTGTAGGCTTTCGTTTTAAACTAACAAGGTTCTGGCAAGTTTAGTTTAGTTCAAGCAATATCTAAATATAAAAGCAAATTGGGGATGCGTTTTCAGTATTGGTTGTCAGGAATTAAGTTTTCAAGAAGCATAAGACCAAAGGGCCGAGGAAGGTGATACCTTAAATTTGTAGCCTCAAAAAATGTTCAACGATCTAGTAGTTTCAAAGCAAGTTATTGACGAAACAATTTGATAACATGAATAGGCTAAATAATGGTGTGAAAGAGCTAAGGATAATCGAGGCCCTTCGAAGAGATACTTCAAGGACAGAGAATGCTGTAGTTGAAAATAAGTGAGTAGTTTCTCTGATCTTCCGATGAAAGCAAGAATCGAAACCAAGAACAATCATAGGAAAAACAAGGATATATTTTCTGGTGTCCCTGCACATAAACAATGATAGGTATAATGGACATTTTTTACTTGACTGAGTGGCAAATGAATTTGTCATTTGTGCCAGAGAATATCTCAATATTTGGGGGTTATTCTTGCAAGCCTATGCGCGCTCAGATGTTGTGACCTGACAATAGAAAGGTAAGCGCAGTCCTTAGCAGAAAGTCATTTCAGAAATTCAACTTTCCGAAAATTTCGAGACACCATGAATTTGGGACATCAGCTTGTCCAAGGCCTTTGACGTACAAATACTCGACAAACACCCTACTCTCATACTAAGTTAAAAAAATGCATTGAAGAGACCTTGCGGCCCAAACTACCCACAAAAGTTCCTAAAGACAGTGTTCATTTATATATGTTGCAAGTTGCAACGTCAGGATATATATTTTAAAAACTGTTATTTTCAAAAGCAGTGTTTATTCTAACCTGCAGCGTGGAGTGATAAACTGGAATAAAGAGATTATTTCTTCTTATCTCTTGAGATATTTCTTTTCGAAAACATCGACCACCTATCTGCACAGGTTGACCATTGATTCTTTCGTTTTTTGTCAAAACATTTTGAAAATCTTTCAAAAAAATTGGGTGAAAGATTCCATAATTTCCACGATGGATTACATCAAAATGTCGTACACTTCACTTTCCGTCAGTTCGAGTTGGCGTGGCCGTCAAAATTTTTTTAAGGCAACTCCCGAAACAGATACAGCTTTAGAGGGTAGAGAATTATTCCAAACAGAGGTGGAGAAAAGAGTGGATATGTTATGTTTGGAGGAAATCGTTTTTAAATAACCTTAACAATTTCAATTTCTACTATGACAAACGCTTCATGCTGTGGCATTGCATTTAGGAATGGACATTTACGGAACTGAAACAAATACAAAGCGAAGGAACAGGGACATTATGCCTAGCCTGGATTAATTCTTTGAATGGCGGGGAAAAAAACATCATTCTTCAGAAATGCAATACTGTTAATATCAAACAGGTATCTTTAAAAAGTAATTTTATTGTTGCTTAGCAGTTCTTTAGAGCTTTATAGTTGGTAGTTTTTTTATAAAGAACCCCGAGTGAACTTAAGATGAAGAATTATCTTGGGTGAAATTCCAGAAATGATAATAAACAAAGAAAGTATTCCATCCAGTACAGTAGGTAGGATAGAGCTATGGGATAGTTATTTTGTTTAAAAGGAATAAGAGCAAAATCGATTGTTCTTTGGAATCAAAAGGTTCTTATTATTTTTCAAGGGACAAAAGCTGCTCTAAGAACAATATGGGTAACAACCCCATTTTCATTGGATTATAAAGGAGACTATGTTAACCATAAGAGCTTTTAAAAGTGCCTTTCCAATCAATTTTGCTTTATAAATCCAAATTACATTTACTGTAGTAGCTTGATTGATATAAAGTATAATGTCAAGTAAATATGACCCTCTTCTTCTAACCGCTTTATTCCTTTTTATAGAAATGGCATTTTGACAAAGCAAGAAAACACTTGATGCCAACTGTAAATCCAAGAATGTGTGTAACAAGCAAAGATACAATTCTAGTGCTTTCAAAGTGCAATTCTAGTTTGAAAACCCAAATGTGGACTGTTGTGATGACCGAAGTTTTAAATATAGAGCTTCAGGTAGGACACTAGGAAAGTTTATCAGCAAAACACATTCTTCATAGCTTTTATTCCATGGGAGACAAGAGTTGGCAAATGCCCCCCCCCCCACCCAATGGTAAAATAAAATATATCTAAAAAGGGGTGTTTTCTGGTGTTCAAAAGGGTGCGAGCCTCCAAGTTGTGTCCCTCTGAGATAAATAGAACTTCTGATAGAAGGGTGATACACAATAGAATTGATAACAATACATTGCTATTGATAACAATACATATGCAACATTGATAGCAAAGATAACAAACTGTAAAGCACTTTGATTTTAAAAAAAAGTACAACTGATTAATTTAAACAACTTTGGTCAAATAACTTAAGATAAAATTATTAATAACTAAGACGAGACCATACGGAAAATATTTTTTCCAAAAAAACTTTTTTATATGAAATCAAAAGTTTGTTAACTATATTTCTCACTAGGTTGTACAAACAGAAAGGTCGGCATGGTGTGAAAAGCAAATTCATTTCTATCCCCATTCCCGGCTCCATTCCCGGCTCCATTTCCTGCCCCATTGCCATTCTCTTTTCTTTCTCAAGCCAAAACTAGGGCCAAAGCTCATTGCAGCCCTTAGCAAATCTCCAGCCAATCTTGGCCATTTTTGTAACTGTTTTCAAGAAAACACATGATACAGGGATGGGTATATGCAAATTTTTAAAAAAAGAAACCTTGCTAAAAAGTCCATAATCTTGCATTACAAATAAAGGAAAAGAGCAATTGAATAGAGCAAGGAAAAAAGTTACCATAGAAGTTTAAATACGGTAAAAGCTCTATTAAGCGCCTTCTCTCTATTAAGCCCCTTTCCCTATTAAGCCCCTCCTTATCAAGCAAAAACTTAAAATAAGCCCCCACTCTCTATTAAGACCTCCCTCTTTAACCTTTGTTGTCAAACAAGGTAAACATGCGCATTTAGTGGGTCTCTTGATGATCATGTGCATTAAATACGGCCCATGTAAAGACTTACTTGTGCAACTAAGCAGTCAGTCAAAATTTGTTTAGAAGATGTCCCAGGGTTATCCACTGATCCTGGTGATTTTGACGAAGATAAGGACCTTATAATTGATGAATTAGCCTTTCGAAGTTGCTAGTGAAGTTTTCTGAGAACATTTGAATGAAATTTTTATAACAAAAAATAGACAAGGGCATTGTTAAAACATTTTTACTTCAAGTTTTTAATAAGCCTCCTCTCCCCAGGGGCTTAATAGAGCTTTTACCATATATTAGTCTGTCTGTATTTGCATTCTTAATTTACTATTAAATACTTGACTGTGGCAAGTTGTCATGTATTTTTATGCCCCAAGACCTTCAAATTTCACACCCCAAGATCACGAACAATTTCTACTGTAAACTTTTGATTCACTGACTCTTTTTTATCACATGCAACAACAGTAAGTGCCTTTGGGTTACCAGCAGTGAGACAATTGTTTGTGTCTTGTGAAATTAGCATGTTATCTTTGTATGACCATTTCTAAAAAAGAAAGGCAACAGTTGTACACATATTTATAATAGTGATGATGAAAATAAAAGTGAAAATGATCAGTGATCATTCTTAATAACATTGTAATTAGATGGCATAAGATAATATTTTTGTGACTAGATGAAATTTATCATCAATATTTGCTATATTGCTATTATACATGAGGCCAAAGGATAGGTTGCTTGGCTATAAGGATCTCATAGACCATTTCTCATTGGCAATTAAGGTATTGAAGTTACTGGTAAATATTATAAAGTGACTATTGCTTTTTTAGATTTCATGGTAAATAAAGATGTTGGTAAAGTCCTTTAATAGTATAACTGATACTTAAAGAAATCAGAATACACCAGAGAAACAGGTACAGGAAGCTTAATTGGAAACGCCAGCATTTTTGAGGAAATGAAATTTAAGCTTTTGGTTTGAAAAATTTTAAATGAAGTTTGAGATTTTTTAGACATTGAAAATTGACCAAGACTATACATAATTCACAAAAAATAAAACCACTTGATGCAAAAAAAAGATAATGGCATTCTGGAATTGAAACTAAGAGGTAAGATATTTGGATTAGATATGGCAGTCAATGAATGGGATGAATATGAAATATTTGTCAATTATAACAACAATCATGTGGAAGTAATACTGCTTTGAGAAAACACTCTTTCACATAATGTGAGAAAGAAAACTTTGATTTGCAAATTTTGACAGCACATTGGAAAATGGTGTGCATTCTTCTTATTCAAGAATGCATACTAGGGCATTTATTTCAGTTTAAACAAGCTTCTCCAAACAACAGTATTCTCAATGTGTTGAAACAGTAAGCACCATATTCACTTATACCATGTGAAACTATTATATGCTGCCAAATTCTATCTTGGCAGCATGTGATAATTTCAGACCTGAAACTGGATGCTCTTTAACTTCCTTTATCAAGATTGCACATGAATTTCCAATTGACTTATCTGTTGGCTAACTTCTCATTTCTTCCCCTTGCAAATATTCATAGCGGCTGAATACTTTATGTGGTAATGGTCTCAGTACTAGGTAAGGTGAAATCCTTCCTGTACTTTTAACAATCTATATTATGGTTTTGTTTTGATTCATTGATTTACCCATTTGTTTGAGTCCCAATGTGACAACAGGTGTTTCAGCACACCAGGTGTTTCAGGTGTTTCAGCTTTTTCAGTTTTTTATTGTCATATATTGTTTGTTTGATTATTTAGTACTGGCTAATATTTCATCAGCAAGTTCAGTAGTTTTATCAGTAATATTTCAAGCTATGTTCAAATTTTACAAAAAGGGTACAGAGAGAATATAAAGGAGCCTGGGGTAAAAAGGGAAAATGCTGATCAACTTCCTTCTTTGCTCCTCACAGAACCTCTATTCTCACACACATCACACTATAAAAATATTGTTCTGCTGTAATAATAGTTGGATGAAGGTAACAGTACTATTGTCTATTGTCAAAATAAAGTTCACCTGTTCTTTTATTTTTGCATCACACCTTGCAAGCTTTGCATCTCTGTTTGTTTCTTTTTCTGAAGGTGCTTGTACACACAATTCATTGTTCTTGATCATATGATCTTTTGTTATAACCCAATACTGGTAAGAAACAAATAATCATATTAACACAGGCCTTTTCATAAGAAATAGCCCACACGAGTGGCCCATCGCTGGCATGATTTTTCTTGCGCGAGCGATCTCTCTGATAGTGAATTTTTTTTTCCTGTTATAAGATACCCTTTTGTTTGAGGTAAAATCAAATGAATAAGAACTGTTATGATGATCTGTAATGCACTCCAAGAAAGATCCCCTTTATAATGTGCTTCGTTTATAAACTTTATGTACATCACGAAGGTCACAAAGACGCTATTGCTGGATGATTGCTAAATGCTGTTCCATACCTTCTGCCTTAAGTGCTATGCTATTGTAGTTCAAATACTAAGCACCGAAAGTATTCCTAAACATTCGCTGTGAAATTGATTTTCAAACGCATTTTTTCGTTGAGATGTGGTTAAGTCAGCTTACTTATATTTCTTATATTTTGATATACCGGCTTTGTATTGACTATGTCACTTGCTTGGTTCACAAAAGATGACTAAAATTGTGTTAATTGATGATAAAATTTATTTCTCACAATTTACCGTTTTGTACGAGTGATCAAGCGCTTGCATGGTTTGGTTTGCATGAGTGCTGACGCAATGGTGAGTGATCGCTTGTGTCAAACGAAAAGGCCTGTCAACATCCAAAAAGATTATAATGGTGCATTTAAGAGTTATATCTTATTTAAAGTACATTGCAAGGTTGAAAGAATGGATTTGCAGTTTGGAAAAAAGTAAAATATAGACCAAGCATCTAACAAATCAGAGTGTGGTAATGTTGAACAATTGCATGAATAACTTCAGGAAAATGTTGTGATAAGTATGGCTCATAGTGATATGTTCATGTGATCACTTTCAATATTCCCTAATGTGTGCAACACAACACTTTACACTTTAAGTTACATTCAATGGAATGTTATACTGGAATGTTATAATGCATAAGGTACATGGCATTTAATGGTAAACACAACTGAAGCATCTAAAGTATGCTTTACTGAAGCAATGAAGCCATAAGTCATAGGCAACCTTTCATCTGTTGACATCATATGCTTATTACCTGATTTCGTCCTTCACCATGGCATTCCCAAAGTCCCACCTTTTGATCTCTGTTTTCAAGTGTATCCAAGCACATTTTTTCACCATGTTTTATTTCACTGGAAATAGAATGATGATCAATGCAACAATATCAAACATGAATCTTTTAAAATAATGTACAAAAAGCAGAAAGGAAGTATCAAATGTCACAAAACAATTGCTCTTTGAGGCTGCCTTCCATTTTGGCAACTAAGCCATTTTTATCCAAGACAAAATGTAATATCACAATCCCTTTTTACTTGAGAGGTCATGTGTAATATAACATGAAAAAATGTAACATCTTCACCCTGAGCTGAGCACCCAGAAAGTCTGCTAAGGAGACCAACCTACAGGAGAAGAGGAAGAGGGAGACTGCAGACAACATTTGTGGAAAACCCTGAAATGTGACATAGGAGCCATAAACTAACAACAAGCTGGTGGCAATGATGGGTGATAGGGACATTTGGAGAAGCCATGTGAGGACCCAGGGACAAACACCTTTAGCAAGCAAGGTCATCTGTGCATTTTAAAGAATTCTGAGATCTGATCTACCAAGTTTAACATATTTCATAAAATACAGGATAAACAATAGGTTGTAATCAGTTAAAAAAATATATCTTAATCAAAAAGGAGATAGAAAATCACGCTACTATAAAGACCAACAATCAATGCAGGAATGATATCTTATGTTGAGCATAAGTAACATGATACATACCCCTGAATTTCCGGTTCATCTTTCGCTATTTCTTCGTCTTCTTTTGTTTTAATAGAAGAATTGTGGGGTTCTACCTTCTTCTTTGACGATTTTTCCTGTGACACACAGATGCTTTCTTTTAACAACAGGCATCATAGGAAGCATAAAAGAGAAAACAGTTGTCCTAGTGTAGCTAATGCCGGAAAATCCGTCGTGTAATAACGATTTCCCGATAGTTTTTCTATTTCTTATTGGTGTATATCCGACGTGAGCTTTACATGGATTCCACCCTGGCAGTTGTCATTGCAATACAAGCAGAAAGTTTGGCGCCATTTAATTTATTTAGTGAGCTGAAGCATTGAGATTTTGGCATACTTACATTATCGAAAGGAATTATCAGTTGAATGTATTACTTAATTTCAAGGAGAGGAGCACTGGTCCTTATAGGAAATCAATTGCTTCCGCCTACCTGATCAGCTTCTGATGCCGTTGTTGTGAGTACAGTCGGTCGCCCCGCCTCCGCGTAATCGCGGGACAAAGTGCTTAATGGTTTTCTACGTACATAATATATGGTGATTATTAAAGCCCAAATTACTACAATTCCTATCAATGCAGCTTTTGGTCTAAACATTTCTAGCGTTATCGTTAACAAGTCATTTCAAAGCACAGAGGCCAGAGCACAGCACACAAACACAAACATCTTAAACGTCAACCTCGCTTTCGTTAGACGTGTTGCAACCCAAGGATCCTTGGTGGGACCCCACTAAGAAAATTCTAGTTTAAAATGACTTTTTGCCATTAATGTGTGCTTTTTCGGTGGGTTTTCAAATTTGTCGACAAATAAATGCCGTTTCGCTCACTTTATTGGCACTGCTTACATGCTTTGGGGGAGGGGGCTCGGCAAGGGCGCCGGAGCCACGGGGGCAGCGGAGGCAGCTGCCCCCATTGCCCTAGTGGTGCGGGGACAGCACGGGGGCACCAATGTGCCCTTTTCAAGAATTTGATTTCCGAGCAATGTTAATTCATATCAATATTTTCAATGCTAATGAAATCTAGGTTTCAAGTGTCTCTTGATACCTTAATGCGAGAGGGAAGTCAATATTTCCCATGTTTATGAGAACTAACAGTCAATTTGCAAGGCAAGTTGACCAAATAAAGTCTCGTTGATCACTTTTTTTCAACCTTCAGTCAGGGGCGGATCCAGGATTTTTGGTGACTATAGCTCAAATCTTTTGGGATCGGAACCACGCCCTCCTTGCTTGCGGGACACGCCCACTATATGGGCAAATGATATACCATGTGTGTTTATAGTTGCTTCGTATTCATAAATATTCCTTCAAACATCCCTTTTCTATTTCCAGGGACGCCAGAGAAGGGGGTGTGGGGGTACAACCGCCCCTGTTGCCCTTTGGCAGAAGGGGCAAGGGTTGTTTTTAATAAAGTTGCCTTGAAACTGGCCAATTGTAATAATCAGAGAGATTTGTATGAAATTCTGAACTTCTCAAAACATGTAAAATAATTCCTTGTGCCGAAAGTTAGCCAATAAAAATCTACAGATAATAAAATTGCAGTTACGTATGAATTTGTAGAAGCTGAGAATTATCTTTCAAAAGCCTTTTTACTCAAGCCTGCCCCCCCCCTCTTGCCGCTTGGTCGTTCCGCCGTCCCTGTCTATTCCCTAGTAGGTCCTTGCCTTTGAAGCTACATTACAGGGGACCCAAGATGTGAACACGAGCAATAGTCTACTGTTGCTTTACAGGGGACAGAGAGCGGAGAAATACTGTGGATACTCATATTCTATTGGTTAAAAGGCCATTTTCAAACCTGACTATAGCTTGACTATAGCTCGCGCCAAAAATTATAGTACGGGTTTCATTGTCTTCGATGCCTTTTCCAGAGCAAATCCCCAGACCGACTATAGCTCGGAATATCAACTGTAGCTCAATTCTGGTTGGTTACTGTCAACAAAGAACGAAACTTCTGATTCGTCTAAGTTTTAATATTAGACCATTCTGCGCTCAGTGTTTTATATCTTATCTGGAGAGGCATTGTGATGACACATTGCCAGCAGTGCATGTTTGTTAATCGCATTTGATAACCTATACCGCTGCTTTCAAATATGAATTCCGAAAATCAAACACTGAGATTTTGACTATAGCTCGAGCTACAGTTGCTATAGTCTGGATCCGCTCCTGATGATCATGCCAAAGAGATTTTATTTTGCCACTAACGTTGGTACGCATATGCCCGATATACAGCTAAGATATTTATGATGTCTTAAGTCCAAACAAAGACGTAGAAACCAGGGGGAAACAGTTGGCACTTTTTTCCAAATGCATAACCAAAAAGTGTCATTGAATTGCTTAGGTGCTATGCGAAATGAACAAAGATAGTAGAGGGTGACTTTCTATAAAAAATTGCTTGCAATCTTGTGCACATTAAACTCGCACTCCTGTGACTATCGATCGCTAGGAAGGGGGGAGCCTCTACCCCCCTTCTACTTAAGGCTCCCCTGTACGGAGCCAATTGTTTTAGAATCGAGGTTAATACACTTCTTGTCTTTCCGAGGCTAATCTATGTACCCTACCGTAGGGCCACTGGCAAGCCCGTGTAGCGGGCTTCGTAGGGGAGCTAGTTATTCTAATATTACGCTAGATCAGGTCACGCTGGAACCAGCCCACAATGGAGTGGCTGGAATGGGACTAGGAGGCTTGCCCCTAAATTTTTTACGGCCACGCCCTTTGAAATACCAGAAAACACTCCTTCCAAAAAATGTTTGTTTCTTTCTGTCCTTATTCATAAACATAACGATTTAGAAAAGATTTCAATTAACATAAAAATGCAAAACCAAGTTAGATGAAATACAAATTTATCTAAAATACATATTTGACCACACAAGATAAAGCGCCATCAAAAAAAACAAAAACGTGTTCCCAGCAGAACTGCTACTAATGCGTTCGTTGGCGTAAACTTTCAAAACATTTTCTAACCCATTGTTGCAAGGACTTTAGTCCCTGTTATGCAACATTCCCAATTGAATGTTCCTCTCAGCTACCACCGAGAGGCTTATCAGCGTTCAGCTGCTGTAGCCTTGAGAGGAATCTTTCCAATGCTTCTCCAATTTAAACACCTTAGTTGAATTGCTTTATAACTATTTCTGACATCTACTGAAAGGTATCACATAACCCCCAAAATACGTCATAATCTCGGTTATTATGGTTTTTAGGCTCAGTGTCTTTTTTGAAGCAAGTCATAAAAGCAAACTGAACTGAGATGATGTTTTGAAGTTAAAGCTGTATACAGAGTCCATCTTACTTCAAAACAGCTCACAAAAACATCATAAAGCGCAATTGATTTTTCTCCGCAGGTACTGAAGCTTCGAGCTCTGAAGTTTCCTAATTCTTCTCTATTGTCCATTGCTTATTTCTTATCGCAATTTTCTTATAAAAAATGAGTGCAATACATAAGGCTGGGATTGGGCATTGACTTCGAATTGAAAAAATGTTCCCATTTCTTTCTTAAGCGTTTCGATAGGTATTTTATGCTGCACTTTTAAAAACATGCATTATTTACAAATCCACACTTTCTACAATTACAGTTCCACAATTTTAATTTACAACTTCACAAAGTGAGTCAGATCCACGCTTATTTTAGGCCCTGCTGCTATCTCACTAGTTCAGGATTGAATCCTCTTGGAAATTTATAGGAAAGGCAATGACGTAGCGTTGTTTGAAAACGAGGAGAAAAGTTCCATTGTTTAGAATGCTGTAGTGCAAACGATGATGATTCAGACGTCATAAAATGTGCTTGCCCCACGGAGATTAGCGTTTTCCTTTGTTCAGTGAGATAAATATCAAAACTTTTTTATATCATTCTCACCGCTGAAAATGCTCCAGTGAGAAAAAATTCAGGCTTTCACACCAGTGAGATAACAGTTAAGTTCACTGAAAAGTCAGTGAGAATATCGTTATCTCACTGGTGTGAACCAGGCTTAACAAACAATGATACCCCAAGGTGCCCTTTCTGCGGTTCCTGCCCCCGCCTCATCATGAGGCTTCCGGCGCTTCTGGGGTTCGGAGACTGAGCCGAAAGGTAATTATCAATGGCTGTCTCATGCAGAAATTACTTTAAAACAGCGTAGATGGATTATCGAGAGTATGCTTTCAAAGCCAACACTGGCGACTTAAGGATCTTTGCCAAAACTTTTAAGAAAAAAGATACATAACTGGGGCCTTCATCCTAAACTTTATTTAGGTCTGTTGACCCTGGTAAAAGACAAGTATACACAGTTGAAGATTTGCTTAGGAAATGCTCGTTGAAACCACAAAATGCAAGAATTCAAAAAAATAACTTTTTAAATACACACATCTAAGGAAAGGTAAAATTGCTCTGCTATGGAGTGCTAGGCTGCTAAATTGCTCTTACTTTATCCATGCTATCAATCTAAAAACTTTGTTTTGAAGACATAAAAGGTAGTTTATTCTCGTTAAGAGACTGTAGATCTTCATAAGCAGCATTATCGACTATGGAAAATGATATTGAGGAGAAAGGAAAGCTTGTGTCTTCAGCATACATTTGATGAACTGAGTGACAAGGTTTAATCGTTGACGTGTGGGTTATCAAAAGGGTAAATATCCGCGCAGATTTTAGTTGAAATTTTTATCCAAAATTCTGCATTCAAAAATTACTGGAAGATGCTGCTGGCCAGAAAGCCAAGATTTTACAAGCTTCCTATATACCATGGCAACAAGTGAAGAAAACTTTTTTGAAAATTCCATATTCCGTGTATCATTTTAGAGAAATCCGCGTCCAGCAAAGCAAGAATGAAGCATTCGGATATTCCGTCAAGAAATTGTTAGATTTTTGTAATCCGCGACAATTTTGCCATTTTCCACAAAATCCTAATGACCTTTCATGTTGATTCAGATGAAAATGCAAGAATTTAAAGCAGGACCCTTACGGACCCTTCCTCAAACTTAGAAATATACGCATTCAACTTGCAGCCCGGACAATAATTTTTAGATAAGATTTAAAGCACCTAATTTCTGCACTTATAAGACCATAAACAAATTTTGCAACAGCATTTGATGATCAAAGGCTTTTTAAGTTCAAGAAAAGCTACTAATGTCCACTGCCCTTTGTCCATTTTGAGGTACTAGTAACTGGTAATTTCACTAAATATGACGATGCTAACCAAGATATGAATATACTTACTTCTTTGCGTGCTATTTCAGAAAAAATTAAGCTAATTAATTACTGAGCAGTGATGGAAAAAACAAAATTTGAAATCTGTGCTCTCAATGTCCTTTTCTACCACTGTAAAGACACCCTAAAGATATACTATGGTTTATGAAGAACGAAATGTCATGACAAATTAACATTAAGATGGAATGTTTTGCATAAAGATAAATTGTTACACAAGTGAAACGCTTTCAAATGAAGCATTATGTGAGTACATTTAGAAACTTTCTTGAAGCCTTTGATTTTGATACCGTCATGGATGAATGCGCACACAGGCACTGCGATTGTAATGGCCGCCATACGGTCACGTGGTACTATTGACCCCCAGCGTCGTGTTAATGGAGGACAGAAAAATGGCCGAACAAGACACTGCAGCTGTGGCAAATGAGGTCGAAGTACTAGTTGAAGGAAATTCCGATAGCCAATCGGGCTTGTCACTTAGTATTGATACACAGCCAATGATAGCCTTGCAACCTTTTGCAGAAACAGAAGAACTCATTATACAGACTAACGATGACGAGTTAGACGATTCTCAAGAAGTACCAGCAGTCGGCGAGGAACATGAAATTGCTTCAATACCCTCTTCACCGAAGGAAAGAAAGAAAAAAGGAAAATCCGGTAAGGGTAAATCAAACCAGAGTGGTGGCAAAAAGGCTTTCAAGAGGTCTTTGCAAGGAGGAGATGACGACGGTGGTCGAAATGAAGTAGATAAACCCAGAAAATGGGAACGGAAGAAAGTTCAAATAAAAACGCTGGAAGGAGAATTTGCAGTTACGATGTGGGCATCAGGTTAGTTTTTTGCATTTAGAATTTCAAAAATATTATCTTGAAGCTAAATCAATACTATGCATCTCAAAATTGTGATTTCTGTTAACTTTTACTCAATATCAGTGATGATAATATGTAAAATGTAAACAAAGTAAACAAAGGGGCTATTGTGCAATATTGTTAGTGTAGGCCTTATCAGCTGAATCAGTTTGAAATGTGAAATCCCTAATAACCTCACTCAGATATTTTTCACATATCATTGCATGTACAAATAAAATTTTTAATCATGCCAACACCAGCATTAAATATAATGATGCTTGATAAATATTCAAAATCTAATTTCCAAATCAAGCAATCTAATTTCCATTTTAAAATCAAGGATTTATTATTAACCACAATTTTGATTGTTTTATTTGAAAATATACAATACTATTTTATAATCTACTATCTTATTTACATTTGATTCTAGGCAAATGAGGTGCATTTATTTGAAGTTTTACTAAAGAAAATTGAAAGATCAATTGTGTGTTAACAATATATAAATGTTATCAAGAGTGATAGGCATATATTTGGAATAAGATGAAGGCTGAATACTAGTACTAATGATCTGGAATAAAGTAGAATGTAGCAGAAAATATTTTAAGTATCAAAGCTGAAAGTTTATTAATTTAAGAACAAGAAGTTGTTTCTTATGACATATGCAGGCTTTTTCGTAAGAAACAGTGGCCCAGTGATCGCATGATTTCTCTTGCACGAGTGATTGCTCAAAAATAATAATAATAATAATGAACAATGCTAAAGGCCTCCAAGTTGTTTATAAAAACCCATATATTGCGTGAACGATCAACGCCACATGCGTTGGGTTTGTGCGGTGCTGACACAACCATCTTTAATGTCGCTTGTGTCAAATGAAAAGGCCTGCATGTGATATATCTTTATTCTTATAATTCTAAGGTTGCAAAGGTAATATGAACTGATTATGTTCAAAATTAATTTTTAGAGGACAAAAAATTGCAGATAGAACAAACAGACCTGAACTAATTCAGAAGTATATGATACGGAAGTAAGATTACCACCAGGTGGACTTCCTGGGATAGATTTATCTGATTCAAAGCAGTTATCTGAATTTGCAAGGTACTTACTTGGATAAAATTTAACTTTTTTGGAAAGAATGACATCTCTGTAGGCCAGGTCTCTGTAGCTAAAGCTTGCTGCGTGTTTTGATAATGCGCATTGCCGTATAGGCAGAGCTGTACATTCTTTGGTATATAGAACAAGGTGGTTTTGAGCTGCAACCCTAGTTTCACACTAATGTGATCACCACTCTGTAAGTAGTATTTTTAAAGATATATACCTCTAATCATATCAGCAAGTATGAAGTGTCAATTTTTGTGCACTCCACAGAACAAGCAAAGTTTTGGCTGTTAACCAAGCAAGCAGAGAGGGCCAGAGAAAATCTGATATTTGGCATGAATTTTTATGTTATTGTTGACTTTAGTTAACTATGATTTTTTGCAGACAAGAGATACCTTGTAAGAATGTTTGACAATTCTTACAAGATTAAGGTTGTGCACCACTTTGTTAACCTGAAAAAAACTTTGGGCACAACACATAATCATTAAATACAGGCACATTAGCAATGATAGCTTAATTATGACATATTCATTTTGCTGTGCAAAAGACAGTTTATTTTGCAGACAGATGTGTGCTTGATCTGCTCTTGTGATAATGCATTTAATATTTTATTCATAGCTTATTTCACAGCTCATTTTCATAAAGGAATGTTAGTTTTTATTTGTTATTTATTCCACAATTTAGAAAGACTCCTTTTGTATTTTTTAGGATGAAGCCAAAACGACCCAGGGAGGATGACAGCATTAAGACAATAGCATGTCCTCACAAAGTGAGTCATTTTGTAAAAACATGATTAAATGCATGATTATGGATTAAATATCTTTAAAACGTATAGAAGACCAAGTAGACTATAAGCAATGTGAAAATTTCTATAAAATTTCTAGAACTTGAAGCAACACTAATAATCGCTAATTATTATTGCTGTTTCATTTTGAAAAATTGCTCTTATCTTGTTAAAGTATTCCCAATTTTCATTGTGAATCAAAGCCATGAAGAGCTTGATGACACCTTTACATGGCCTCCCAGTCTCAAAATCCTTATTTATTTGGTATTTAGATTAAGAAAAAAATTTAACCTGATTTACTTGTCAAGATATTGTTATCAGTCGCCTTCCCTAATAGTCACTTCATTTAAAGTCAAACTACCATTTACAGTCACATGAAATTTAGACCCAAATATGAAAACTATTCAATTTAGCTCTGTTTACAGTCACAGTCCCCTTATTATCGCAGATTTTCACACAACATTTGGTGTGACTTTAACGGAAATCTACTGTACATAAATATTATCTATTTGCAATATTTTTTTCAAACTATGTGGCCTATAATTTGATCTTTATAGCAATTGTTAAATTGATACTAAAGTGCTCCCTTTGTTTCAAGAAGAAATTAACTTTTCTACATTCATACCAGGACTGCATGGCTCTGACTACATCATGCACAGTATTTGGAAAATATCATTCAATGACAATTATCATTGTATATAAATTGTCAAATGGCTTCGTTAAATATTGCACACAAACTTTCCACATGTTTTAATCAGTTGCCTTCTTCCTCACAAGGGATGCACTAAGATGTTCAAAGACAATTCAGCAATGCGAAAACATCTTCATACACATGGTCCTCGAGTGCATGTTTGTGCTGAATGTGGCAAGGTTTGCAACAAATAGATTTTGCCAATTCTTTTATCCTCAAAATCCCCAGTTTTTTAATGAAAATCTGCTCTTTTTCTGTTTCAATTGATAGTGTTTGACATCGTATTTGTGGTTATCATATCTAAAAGTTGACAGTGAACTCAATCCTGGTAATATGAAATTTGTTAGTGTGCTAATCGCATGCATTGAATGAACTAGTAGGAATAAATTTGGAAAAAATTGCAAAATATTGAAATGTTAACATTGTAGAAATTCTGGACTAAACCAATTCAAAGAGTCAAGTGTGAAAGGAATCTGAGGAAAATATTGCCTGGGATTTTCAAGTTCTCCCTCATGTATATTTTTTTATTTGTGCCAAATTTTGTAAAAAAATTCAAATGACAACTCATAGAATTATGACAGGTCATTTCTCAAGTTGTAATGTCATTCAAGTTAAGGTGATTATCACTCTATCTTTGGAGTGCACCCACTGGTCAGCGTATGTGATTTTTGTCATGCATTGACTTCAAATGCCTCTAATTTCTAGGCATTTGTTGAAAGTTCTAAACTGAAAAGGCATCAGTTGGTTCATACTGGTGAAAAACCATTCCAGGTAAATAATTCTGCATACCTAAAGTTTCCTTACAGAAGTTTTAATTATTTTTATGAGCTAAGAAAAAATATTATCACTCATGTTTGCATCCAGGTTTTTTTTAAATAAACTCTTCTAATTCTCTTCTAAAAAGAGAATATTGGAAAGCATTGCTAATTTCAACCATCAGTTTTGCAATCCATTGGTTTGGTTAAGAGGGAACTTTGGAAACCCCCTCCCTATTTTGCCTCATTTACATGTTGAAAAGGCAATGTTGAGGCTTGTAGATTTCGAAGATTTAGACAAATTTATCAAAATTTAAATGCCAATTACCCAAACATTCTTTACTGAGATAGCTTCTTCGCTAAGGTGAAGGGCTAGTCCTGTGAAAAATTTAGAGTGTGTTTCAAAAATTGAAGGGTTTGTCTCAAATCCTTTATCCCTACCCCTTTCCCCATCTTTATTGGCCCTGACTGTGGTGCTGTTGCAATGTACGTTCATTATTTTGATCTATTCTACATTTGATTACTTATCTTATGATAGCCTGTAATATCCACAGCATAGTTTTTTAATTACATTTTGGTGTAATGCTTGAATTTTCATTGATAAAATCTCATCTTGATTTTTTGCTAGAATTGTTTGCCTCAAGTACTTTGTCTAGATAAATTCTTGTTTTTTCCAGTGCACATTTGAAGGATGTGGCAAGCGTTTCTCGCTGGACTTCAATCTACGAACGCATGTTAGGATTCACACTGGAGATCGCCCATATGTATGCCCTTTCGACTCGTGCAATAAACGATTCGCTCAATCTACGAATCTCAAATCGCACATTCTAACACATGCAAAATCAAACGCAAAACAAGCCCAAAGGTCGCAGTCTGAAGAGGAAGACATGGCGCCGGAGATGGAATTAGAAATGGAGATAGGAACAGAATCACCTTGATATGCACTGAGACACCTTAATTCTGCAAGGTCAGTAAGCTGGTGAATATCAATTGTAGAGACTGTTCTAAGTGATGCAGTTATTAGCAAAGGCTGCAATTGAACACTTTTTGATCAGGGTGAATAACTTGAATATATACAACGAGGTGGATGGTTTCTTTATGTCAACGGTAAGAAATTTATTTACATCTGATGCTCGACTCATGGTGCTCTTGTAGATGATATTGCAGGCTTGGAAAGACTGCGGAAACAGAATTGTGAATAGATTCGTCTTAGACTGTTTTCTCTTAAGTATTATGATTCGAAAATGCACATGTGCTTCTTCGTAGCCTTACTTAACAACAACGTCAAGGGGAAGTTCGTTACTTGTATGTATCCCTTGAACTGCAGCACAAGATCAGCTCTACAAATATAATCTTAGCAATAGTGGTAAAATTCAATCGCCCGCAGTGTTGTGTTTGTAGGCCATGTTTTTTATTGACTTACATCTTGCTGCAGTAGCTATAAAAGTGTATATAAAAAAACTCCCAAAACTATCGACTGCTGGCAGAAAATACCGTCTACGCGACAAAAGAGTCTCAGTTACATTAAATCTGAGCAGAATGTCCACTTACGTGTGATTCTCCGGTAGCGAATTTCTGGTTACAAGGGGGTTAATTGGAATTAAATGGGGCTTCTACATGGTTAAATGCTCAAAACTGTACCATAGGGACATGTACAAAGATTAATCTAAAATTTTCAATAACATCTTTTAACCAAGGTAGTTTAGCTTCAGTCGCAATCTTAGATTTATCACGAAACCTAAGGCAAAAAGTGATATGTAATGAACTGTTCAATGTTGTGGAATATGCAGACCCAGTTTAATTTTGCATTTTTAGTTAGTTATGGTAACAGACTCGCTTTGCATTTGATTGGTCATGCATTTGAATCCCCCCCCCCCCCCCATAAGGAAGAATCCGTTAACTTCCAGTCACAGTTTATTCAACGTTAGAGGGACTTAGATTTGAACACCAGCACCCTGGTTATGTATTTGGTCGTTTAAGTAAAAGAAAGTACCATCTTACAAGCTTTTTTATTCCTACTTCTCGGTGATAACGGCTCTTTGTGATGCCTATGTCGCATATTGTCAACCAAAGAACATTATTGATTAATGCGATACTTCAAAATGTTGTGTGTTGTTATGGTGCTGGTCATATTTTGCGCTGAAGTAAAGGTATGTTCGTGGCAAAGTGTAGGTATCAACGGGGGTATTTTGTAGAACCTTTGTCGATCTGCTTTTTGCCAAAATCTGCAATTTTTCTGCTGTGAACTCGAAAATCGTCTTTTTTAATTTTCAGTAACGAATGTTTACTAGACTCTAGTCCGTTATAGTTTCAAATTATGAAGTTGTGTTTTCAGTAACTTGTCGTCTTTGAACATGCTATGTTTTTTGAAGAAGCACTGTTCAAATCTTGTGAAATCTTCTTCTGAAGATACATTATTTTAACGGGGTTATTATATTGAGTAGTCCTTAAGAATGACCCTTTTTGAACCCTTTTTGCTATTTTGAACTACACGTGAAATGCTGGTGTTCAATAATTGATATTTCTTGATTCCACACCAAACGTGCGCTGTTTCTGTCAGAAAATACCTTGGATTGATTCTTCTGCCATTAGCTTCGACCACTCCCTTTCACTTTCATCAAAAAAGATCGAGTCCTACGACGCCTCAGCTTTCTCTTACGCAATAGTTAACGCAATACCTTTCGCAGTACTTTACGCAATGCTTTACGCAAAACTTCACGCAATGATTTGCGCAATACCTTCCGCAATACTTTAAGCAAAACGTCTCATTCAATTTAAGCTATTAATATTTTATTTTAGTTTAGATTGCAGATAAAATGCAGGAGATTCGATCGGCCATGTAATTATGGGAGAGGGTGAGCTTAGAGGCTATCTGCAGGAATAAAAATTCGTCACTTCTAGCTGGCTATCCAAAATATTTGCTGATTTAAAACCAAAAATGAGCAACAAAGTTGAAATAAGAACAACAGAAGAAAAATGATGCTAACGATAAACAAACGAGTTTAAGAACTTTGACGCAATAGTTTCTCGGAAAAGAATATTCTGAAATTGCTCGTCAGCATTTATTTAACCAATCTCCGTTTTCTATTGTTTTGGTATTTTTTAAATTTCCAAATATCTTTACTCTCAAAATTCAACCTTCCCAATTTATTTCTACCCCACCGGTTTATTAAATTTCAGAAACGAATTATTAAATTCGAGCCCTCACACCTCATCCATCCGTATTTTTTTTTCTATTATTTATCTGAATGAAGATAAATGAGGTTTAAGAAAACAACTTGATTGATGGTATCTCAGTAAAAACGTTTACACTAAATCACACTGCAAGGTTTTTGAAGCAAAAACTTTCTTGAAGTAAATTTTAAAATAGGCCAGCGTTCATGATACCGGATCGCCACCGTAGATGAGCAAAGTAACATAAACTCTGAGACGGCACTTTGGATAGAAGTAATACCAAAACCCTCCTCAAGGTTTTATTGCATTATTCGCTTCTGCCATCCGGGAATTCATAAACATAGATCAGCACATAATTTTTTGCAGCTTTCCTTGGTCCAACAAAATTTATCTTCCTATTCTTCCTATTCTGCAGTTCCCTCTTAAAAGCCAGCCACGAATTGTTGCATCCCCTGTGTAGCCAAAACCTTCGACGAGCATTATATTTCTTCGCAACTTATGTGACCCCGCCCCTTTGTATTCAAGCGCCAATCCTGGGTTAATGTTCTTGCCTATTTCGGGCAGGGGCGTCGCCAAAGGGGGTACGGGGGCGCTGTACTCCCCGCTCCACATTTTGTCTGTCGACGCATAAAGGATTTTTGCCGGGCAAAAAAGACATTTTTTTCTCAACCTTTAGTATATATAATTCTAACCTTTTTGTACAAATTTTAACGTACTAACATTTCTGTAGCAGTTGAACTTTCAAAGTATGCAGCAGCACATAAGAGTATTTATCTTTTGACCACGCCCTTAAAGAATGAGTTACGCCCTTTTTTGTACCCTTCCGATACCTTTTTGTACCTTTCTGTACCCTTCCGAAAGTTTTTTTTGGCTTCGCCCCTGATATTGGATTCTAGATAATTCGGATCAGATGCAGAACAGAGAGATTTCCATTCCGCTAATCAGAGCGCTGTATGGCGGAAGCGGATTGCCGTGAACCTTAACCAATATTTGGAAACCACACACGTGGACGATTTTATTTGCGGCCTCAAATTCCCAATCCTTAATCTAACATTTTTTTTCGGATGTGGGTAATATGCGAATGTACAGTAGCATTGAGGAGGGGGCAGAAAATGTCCTGTCGGGATTTATCGATACATTTTGCTTAAGGTAAGCTTGAAAACTTCCTTTAATGATATGATGGATAGGGATAACTTAATGTGTAAGAAAATTCGAGTGCAAGTCTTTTCCATTTTTTGAAAGTTTTTCCAAGTATGGAGATTTTTCACCTTCTTTTCTGTCTACGAACCTTTGACCAATCGCAGCCGAAAAACCGGTACGATATTGACCCCGAAAGCAATGGAGTCCACCTGCAAATGTAACTGGATGAAATACACCTGCATCAAATACTTTTTTGAACACGATTTTGCAACAGGCTTATCCTTTATAATAATATGTTATTATGTTGCGGTTTCGACAGTTTTCATTTGCATTCCCCTGACATAATGTATCATTGAGTTTTGTTTTGAATGACTGGACCAAAGTGGGCCTGACATTCAGACATCCTCCTGGTTGTTCGATCATCTTTGGTGCTTATGCTTTGAAAACAAGAGACATCTCACCGTTATCTTGCAGGTAAATATTGTTAATCATGCGCGTCCATCACACCTTCTTTTGGCTTTCGTCGTGAAGAGCACATTGCTTTCTTATATGCCTGGGTCAGTTGTCATCCCTACGTTTGCTTTTTCACATTCTTTCCAGATAGCTTTGTCGTTTCTTTCGGCCCACCGTGATGTTAAATTTTTTTGCAAGTGCGGTTGGTGCTAAAATGCAAAATCAAGAAAATTAGAATTCAAAATCAAGAAATTGTGTTTAGATGGAGTTGGTGTTTTATGTTTCATCTAAAATCTGCAGAGACTTCCCTTCAAAGTTACCCAGCCAGAGTGTTTAGCCGACAAAGTAGGGGGCTGAGAACCTAGCGAGGGGGATGGTGCTAAATTTGGTACATGACAACGGATTTAAAAATAATAGTTATGTTAATTCACTCATTCTATCGGGATAGACCCTGATTATATACGCTAATAGCTAATCGTGGAAACAGCCTCGATTTCTTTAGTTTTGTCTGATTGCTTGTATAGCATCAACTACGTGGGATGGGATTTTAAGGGGGGACTTTGCAACCCCTGGTATTATATACTGGGCCGTAGTGAAAAAAGCGAGGGGCAAATCACTCCAAGAAAATCTCGTACACCTTTTGTGAAAATCCTATTGGTTTATCTGAAAATCCCTAGAAATCCTTTTGTTTTAGGGAAAATCTCGTACGCTATTTGCAAGAGTGAATTGCCCCTCGGAAAAAAGAAGTATTTCGCGGCGAATAAGAGGGTCTGGGATCAAATTCAAGAGCTAAAAGAAGCACACCTCTCAACTGATAATATGACAAGAAGGTGATAGATTAATAAAAGTGGACTTCTTTGGTGCCAGGTCAAGGTTTATGAAACAATGATAAATAAATAAACTTTTTTATCAACTTTATTGTTTCAATGAAAATGTAATCTGTCATCTAACAATATCTCACAACGTACAGTGGATGTTTTTATACACTTGACTTTTATTGGTGGCAAAGGTCCTCAGGCCTCATAGTTGCATCAATTGGCTAAGAAAGAGACAGACATCATTTTTCACTAATAAATAATTTTGGCAAGTGTCAATAGCATGGTTATATAGATAACTTCCTTTTGAATTGCCAATACATTTGGATACGACAAAGCAAAGAAACTTACGAGCTATCTGTATCATCGTTATTCCCCACCAAATACCCCAGAAATAACCAATGAAGAAGTAGAGTACAGTTATCAGTTGAAATATTGACGCCATTATGTTCCAAGTAAACACTTCGACCCATCTTGCGGCCATATGTTGATCACAAGGCCACAATATTGAGACGAACGCTCCTGTTGCTGTACCTGCAAGGAGAATGGAAAATAGGGCCTAATTTTACAGCCTAAATCTAAAAATTCAGATATTTTTCTCTCAAATATACTTCTGGAATTTGATTGTCTGAACAATAAATTACACTACCTAAAGTAATTACTTGTCGTTAGAATCATAAATATTCATACTGATGGTTGGACTGTTTGCTTTTCTAAGTATAATTATTAACATTGAACTCAAGCACTTAAATATTTGTTTCGACATTATGTTTTGATTAAAGTACATTTACAGTGCCAATTAAAGCAAATCCTAAAAAACCAGCAATTATTTGACATAAAAGCTTGACAGTTAAAGCAAATTAATTTCAAAGATTAGTCTTTATATTGACATTATACTGTCGATCAATGGCCTCGTTTAGAAGATTCAAACAATGGATTCAAATCAGCTGGTATGCGAGCTATTACACCGTCCGTGCTCTAACTTTCTTAATTAATACAGCACTATACCTAGGTAAATGGCCAAAGCTAAAAACAGAAAAAGATGTTATTGAATTCTTTCAGCTGCAAAGGGTTTTCGTGCTCAGATGAAGTGAACTTTGCCCTCCAGAACGCTAATCTTCTATTTCTATTTTTATGCCCCTCCCTTCTTGATGCGTAAGTTATGATCTACCACAAAATTTAGTCATATCCTATCGTAGTCTGAAGGATTTTGCGGTGTTCAGGTTCTTTACTAGAAGCGAAAATTTGTAATATCTTATTTGCTGTGATTTGCACTCTTTTGTACAAGCGTCAAAAAATTTTTCTTGTGTTCGGTACAAATGATCCCTCGGTTTGTCTTTAACTTTTCTGTTAACCTGAGCGGTATCGAATGGTGATAGATGCTTATCATAAGGAAAATCTTGAATCAGAAGAGGTTCCAGAACGGAACATTGATGGAATAAGTGTTACACAAATATTAGTCTTCGATAACAAACAGTTCCACCCATCTACTTACCAAGGCCTGGAAACAAGCAGTTGAGAATTAGGCATATAATGGCAGCTCTTCTAGGGACAACAGGGACTGATTCTTGCAGCCTGAGGTATCCTGCCTTTTGAAAAACTGATTTCTCTTCCTCGACAAATCCTGTTGTTCCTTGAAACCTGAAATTTTCTTCTCGTTCAAAGATGGTCAAACCTTTTGAGCCTGGCTCTTCAGGTTCTTCTGAAGACATTACCTCATTCGGAAAACTTTCTTCAAACACTGCAATTTTGTTTTTCTTGGCTTCCATTGTCCTGCTGAATACAAGTTACCTTATTTCAAGGAAAGCTTCTATCGTTTTAGCAGCAAGAATTTGTATTATTTAAACCTTTACGACAGACTGTTCTATAAAATTGCTCTTCCTCTTTTCATTTTGAAAAATTTCACTTTTGTTAAAATATGATTTTTTAGAACTACATCAAAAATGATATATTGCACCCTTTGAAATGTTCCAAGCTCTACTATTCCAACGATGAATATCATCAATCTTGATTTGGAGATGACTGGGACACCCTCCATTCCAGCACCCTCCTATTTACTGTTCATTCTAGCAAAATTTGTGGGGGATTTGCACAATCTGGTAGAATTGTAGCTTAATGAAGCAAAATAGCACAGCTAAAATTAGATGATACAATAACTGATGATATGTACACTAGCAAAACAAAGGATGCGCCCAAACAATTATCAGAAATTTGGTTTCAGTGGAAAGCCCAAATCTGCAACATATTAAAGGACATGTGTCGTGAACATGACTGGCTACTGCAATACAATTATCACTTTTGTTTAGTACAAAGCATGGAGTCGAGGATGAATTTTTACGGCAAAAATTAATTAAGAAGAAATGAAAAGTCACGAAACAATGGAATTCCACTCCAAACGCTTTTGTTTTATTAGCCAAATGCTAATGCGACATATGCCCTTTAAAGCAAAGTCAATGACACAGATTTTTTCATACAGGGCATGCTCTGTCATCCCAAATCAAATGGTGTGGTCAGAAAAACGTTTCTAGGAGAAAGCCCTTATACCTCCTCCAGCTAAGCTCGCCTTTGCTCCCTTCTTACCACCTTGGCTACATTATTTAATATGGAGTAAAAATTGCTATTTGATTTTGCTTTATAATTGGTGAACTGTTGGCGTGTACATATCCAGGTTCAGGTTTCCTTACTCCCGATTGGTCTTGCCAGTCCCTTTGATTTTAACGTCATGCAGCTTGACATTTTTAGAATGATCGTAGGTGTAAACGTATTCTGGCACCCAAAGACACAAATAAAGTAGAGACCTTGGACGTCGGGTCTATTTCTTATCTAAGGGCAAATGTAGGGAGGGACAAAAACTTCCGAGGAAAGGGCACTTTTACAAAAGTGACAGGCATATGTCCCTGGTGCTCCTCTGACGTCACAGATAATGAATGCTGGGGACAGTACAGAAGTAATTGTAAATGGGAAAACAAATTTGCAGAATCGAGGTTCCTGCTGGACACAAAAATGTTTCAGAGGGAAAGCAAAGTTATCTGGTGAGTGCTTTAAAGTTTTATTAAGATTAATTTCCATGGTTTTCATGGTTCATAGTTACCTTTATTTCTACTTGTGTGATTTAAGTAGATGATGCTGATTTTTTAAAAAATGATGTAATAGAAAGGCTTACGAAAGCTTTTGCTGTGAACTATGATTCTCAATCCGAACCTCAACATCCACTGAGACGAGTTTAAAAGATTTTGATCTTTATTCTGAAACCCCCAGAATGTTAGTTTTGAGCTTGAGAAAAGATATTGATAGAAAGAAACAATCAAAATTTAAGTCTTCGATTATAAAGCTTTATCAATCGTATGGTATCAAAAACATTAAAAATTGCATTGTGTCGACTCTCGTCATCAATCGTCATACGAAAGCCAGTTTGGATACATGTTTATAGATGAAGTCAGTCTGTCATGTTGCTGTTGTGCTTACGCTTAGATAAGACACACAAGACACATCAGGATTTGTATTAAGGATGGAATTCTGCTTCCATGGTCCACTTACAATTTTTTTTCGACTGCTGTAGAAAAACGTTTTTATGGAGATAAACCCTGTCGTAACTAAATGCCTGGAAATAAGCACAAACCCATGTTAAATATCTAAAAAACATACCACCTTTTTTGCTGTTTTTTTTCTCAAAGAATGTTTTTGAAGATTTTGCCGCGTCAGCTATCCAAGGAAGTTCTCTTTCCTTGCACTGTCTGTTGTTATTGCGTTCGGCTTTAGCAACTACGACGTTCTTTACTGAGTACAATCATAATTGTTTCGAGGGAAATCTGTTGCTCGAGAGCGCAAGCTGGTAAATTATTTTTTATTGTGAATTTGAAACCCTTTTGTTGATCTTTCTTCTTCGCTGTACCGACAGATTTTAGGCTTCTATAGCATTACCAACAGATGCTCATCACTATGATATCAGGAACAGCAAGTAAACCGTTGTGATAATTGAAACCTCTGATTCTGCCAGGGGGTGGGACTGGTGTTCTCTAAAGTTGTTGTGATATAAAAGTGTATTGATTAGAGTACTGCCTTCAGCCCTCAAAGTATATTCACATATTACACAGAAATAGCAAAGAGAGTGTGCCTGTATTGAACAAAATTCAGCTTTATTGTGGAGACACCAAAAAGAAATTCAAAAATTTATAATTGTTTTGTTTCCGCCTTTTGCAATCAAATCTACGTTGTCAAAATCACGTACCGACTTTATAAGCATATTGATTTCTATTTTAGACGACAGTGATTGTAACAGGTAAATTTTATAATAAATCATATTACAATTATGATTACTTGCTTCTAACTCTTAATTTATCTTGATGAATCTTTTGTTAGAATGATTGATAAGATAGGGTCCATACATCTGCTGCGACAAATGCTTGTATTTGTGAAATACGTATGCAATTCACAGTCAAAATTGTTCAGGTCATAACTTTCTTAAAATATCTAGCAGGTGCCACACTGTTTTTAATTGGTTGTAAAACACCGAAATTGACGATTCCTATTGCAAGATGATAAAGTAATATTTAAATAAATCTTTGCTAGTGACACCACGAAACTTGCGAAATGAATAGCAAACCGTATTTTTTCTCCAAATGCTGAATACCAAAAAAATGCAGCATTACTATTCTGCTGTTTGTATTAATGCCAAAAAGAAACGAATTTAATGCTTTTCAAAATCCACAAACTGTCCTAAACAAAAAACTATGAATTAATGTGATTATGGCTTAAATCTCAGGACAGCCAACTATTTCCAAGTTCATCGTAGTGACGAAAAGGAGATGCTTGACGTTTTCATAAATTAGTTATTGGGCTGCCTGCCTATGAAAGTGCTTCAAGACAAGATCGGAATTCAACTTATGTTTTACTATGATAGTTACAATAATAAAAAGTGTTCACCGTCTTCAAAATAAAAAAATTCACTTTGAAATATCTATAAACTGCAAGGTTTAAGGCATCATGTATTTCAGACATTGCATTTTATCAACGTAATTCTTAGAAGCAAAGTAACTTTTAGCTCTTTCAGATCAAGCTGTCTTTAGTCGTTTTTTGATTTTGTAATCAAAAGTTGAAAAATTTGCCAAGCCTTTATCAATGCCTTTGGGAAAATTGAACACATCTAAAAATTAGCAATGTTCTTCAAAAATTGCTGTACAAACTGAGTTACTCCATAACATAGTGACCTTGAATCTATTACATTTTAGAGAAACATTCGCTGTAAACAGTTGAAGATTTAATGCTATGAAACATTGCAGTTTTTTAGAAATGTTATCTAAAAAATATGATTTCTTCAAAAGCCTTGAACAATTCAAGATACTACATTGATTGCTAATCAATTCTGACAAAAGCTCTTAAAATTTGTATTTATCCAAACCATGAAAACTAGCTACAAATATGAACAATTTGCCAGCCTAAAAGTGCTTTTTACGTTTTTAACCAAAAGTAAAATCTTGTTATGTTCTGTGAAATTGCGCATCCTTCAACACATAACGCAAAAACTAGCTTTTTATAGCCATATTATCATAAATCTGTTTTTTAGAGAAAAATTGTAGCCGACTTCCGTTTACAGGTTTTTGAAGACTAAAACAATGATCCTACAAAAACATTACATGCATAGAAACTCGTGATTACATTTGCTGCATTATCTGCAGTTAAGTTAATTTCTAACTCAGTCTAGTCTAATTGCCTTTAATTTCCTTCATTTTGTAACACAACTTTTTCCTTCAGAAAATGACAATTTCAGGAACCCCTGGACTTACATTTTAGAGAAAATTTCCCACACAGGAATATTCTTTGTTAAGAGTGCTGCCTGCACATTCTTCAAAACTTGGTCAAATTGTTTCCTGCATATTCATCAAAACATTTTCTGATCCAATTGTTTTGTTTTCATTTGAAATTTTAGAAAAAAGTTTGCCTTCAGAATTGACGGTTTTGATAAGCCTATAGCCTTGCTTTTTTACGAAAAATGCAAATATCAAAGTTAGACCTTTTTGAAATAATTAGCTGTATCCTTCGATAAACAAAGTTGGTTTTTACCTCTTCCTGGTCAAGTTTCCTTTCATCGGCATTATTTTGAAGCAAAAATTTTCTCTTCCAAAATTGACGATGTTGGTAAGACTATAGCCTTGCTTTTTCACGAAAAATATAAATATCAAAGTTAGACCTTTTTGAAACAATTAGCTGTATCCTTCGATAAACTAAGTTGGTTTTTACCTCTTCCTGGTCAAGTTTCCTTTCATCGGCATTATTTTGAAGCAAACATTTTCTCTCCCAAAATTGACGATGTTGGGAAGGCTATAGCCTTGCTTTTTCATAAAAAATGCAAATATCAAAGTTAGACCTTTTTGAAATAATTAGCTGTATCCTTTGATAAACTAAGTTGGTTTTTACCTCTTCCTGGTCAAGTTTCCTTTTATCGGCATTATTTTGAAGCAAAAATTTTCTCTTCCAAAATTTACGATGTTGGTAAGACTATAGCCTTGCTTTTTCACGAAAAATGCAAATATCAAAGTTAGACCTTTTTGAAATAATTAGCTGTATCCTTTGATAAACTAAGTTGGTTTTTACCTCTTCCTGGTCAAGTTTCCTTTTATCGGCATTATTTTGAAGCAAAAATTTCCTTTTCCAAATTTGACGATATTGGTAAGCCTATGGCCTTACTTTTTTATGAAAAATGCAAATATCAAAGTTAGACCTTTTTGAAACAATCAGCTGTATTCTTCGATTAACTAAGTAGGTTTTTACCTCTTCCTGGTCAAGTTTCCTTTCATCGGCATTATTTTGAAGCAAAAGGTTTCTCTTCCAAATTTGACGATACTGGTAAGCCTATGGCCTTACTTTTTCACGAAAAATGCAAATATCAAAGTTAGACCTTTTTGAAACAATTAGCTGTATCCTTCGATAAACTAAGTTGGTTTTTACCTCTTCCTGGTCAAGTTTCCTTTCATCGGCATTATTTTGAAGCAAACATTTTCTCTCCCAAAATTGACGATGTTGGGAAGGCTATAGCCTTGCTTTTTCATAAAAAATGCAAATATCAAAGTTAGACCTTTTTGAAATAATTAGCTGTATCCTTTGATAAACTAAGTTGGTTTTTACCTCTTCCTGGTCAAGTTTCCTTTCATCGGCATTATTTTGAAGCAAACATTTTCTCTCCCAAAATTGACGATGTTGGTAAGACTATAGCCTTGCTTTTTCACGAAAAATGCAAATATCAAAGTTAGACCTTTTTGAAATAATTAGCTGCTTCCTTCGATAAACTAGGTTTGTTTTTACCTCTTCTTGGTCAAATTGCATTTTATTAGCATTATTTTGAAGCAAAAATTTCTCTTCCAAAATTGACGATGTTGGTAAGCCTATAGCCTTGCTTTTTTACGAAAAATGCAAATATCAAAGTTAGAACTTTTTGAAATAATTAGCTGTATCCTTCGATAAACTAAGTTTGTTTTTACCTCTTCTTGGTCAAATTGCATTTTATCAGCATTCTTTTGAAGCAAAACTTTCTCTTCTAAAATTGACGATGTTGGTAAGCCTATAGCCTTGTTTTGTACGAAAAATTCAAATATCAAAGTTAGAACTTTTTGAAATAATTAGCTGCTTCCTTCGATAAACTAAGTTTGTTTTTACCTCTTCTTGGTCAAATTGCATTTTATCAGCATTCTTTTGAAGCAAAAATTTCTCTTATAAAATTGACGATATTGGTAAGCCTATAGCCTTGTTTTTTACGAAAAATGCAAATATCAAAGTTAGACCTACAGTATTTGAAATAATTAGCTGCTTCCTTCGATAAACTAAGTTTGTTTTTACCTCTTCTTGGTCAAATTGCATTTTATCAGCATTCTTTTGAAGCAAAAATTTCTCTTATAAAATTGACGATATTGGTAAGCCTATAGCCTTGTTTTTTACGAAAAATGCAAATATCAAAGTTAGAACTTTTTGAAATAATTAGCTGTTTCCTTCGATAAACTAAGTTTGTTTTTACCTCTTCCTGATCAAATTGCATTTTATCGGCATTATTTTGAAGCAAGAATTTTCTCTTTCAAAATTGACGATGTTGGTAAGCCTATAGCCTTGCTTTTTTACGAAAAATGCAAATATCAAAGTTAGAACTTTTTGAAATAATTAGCTGTTTCCTTCGATAAACTAAGTTTGTTTTTACCTCTTCCTGATCAAATTGCATTTTATCGGCATTATTTTGAAGCAAAAATTTCTCTTATAAAATTGACGATATTGGTAAGCCTATAGCCTTGTTTTTTACGAAAAATGCAAATATCAAAGTTAGAACTTTTTGAAATAATTAGCTGCTTCCTTCGATAAACTAAGTTAGTTTTTACCTCTTCCTGATCAAATTGCATTTTATCGGCATTATTTTGAAGCAAGAATTTTCTCTTTCAAAATTGACGATGTTGGTAAGCCTATAGCCTTGCTTTTTTACGAAAAATGCAAATATCAAAGTTAGAACTTTTTGAAATAATTAGCTGTTTCCTTCGATAAACTAAGTTTGTTTTTACCTCTTCCTGATCAAATTGCATTTTATCGGCATTATTTTGAAGCAAAAATTTCTCTTATAAAATTGACGATATTGGTAAGCCTATAGCCTTGTTTTTTACGAAAAATGCAAATATCAAAGTTAGAACTTTTTGAAATAATTAGCTGCTTCCTTCGATAAACTAAGTTAGTTTTTACCTCTTCCTGATCAAATTGCATTTTATCGGCATTATTTTGAAGCAAGAATTTTCTCTTTCAAAATTGACGATGTTGGTAAGCCTATAGCCTTGCTTTTTTACGAAAAATGCAAATATCAAGGTTAGAACTTTTTGAAATCATTAGCTGCTTCCTTCAATAAACTAAGTTGGTTTTTACCTCTTCCTGGTCAAATTGCATTTTATCGGCATTATTTGAAGCAAAAATTTCTTGAGAATGTTTTTGCTATATTGAATAACTCTATCTTTCTACAAATTTGGTTGATTTCTAGCCCTTTCTGATCCAATTCCCAGTAACTTGTTTTATTTTGGCTCCAAACTTTGCCTTTAGAAATTGGCGATTTTTGGTTAATTTGTAGCCTTGCTTTTTAACGAAAAATTTACAAACCTAATATGATGTTTTTATAGTTGGCAAATGTTTTCATTATCTGACAATTTTTGCAAACTTATATTGAATCGAGTGTGCATCATTTTATTGAAAGAAAAGCACCTTTAAAACCTAGATTAAGAGTTGCAGAAAGAAATATAAGTAGCTTAGAAAGGGAAGCGATTTCTAATGAAAACTTTTAAGCATGGAAGGGCAAAGAAACATACAGTACCAATATTTGGTAAACGAAATTTTGATGGGCAATTACAAAAAGCTGAAAGTTCCAAACAGATTAAAGATAAAAAGGTGAGTCTGAAACACTGAGAGATTTCAGGAATTCTTAAAATTAAATGGAAAATATAGAACGTTAAATGAAGGTAACTACAAGATGTCAAGCATTTCTCTATTTCTTTTAATATCAATCTGGCTGAATCCCCAGTTGAAAGTTATTATAAGAAGCATTTCTAAACAAAATGTAGGTATATTTTGACAGATATAAGAAGACAGAATCAAATGTAAAAACAGTTCTTTGAAAACTTTCAAGGCTCTTTTTAAAATGGTGATAAATAATACTCTAAGTTTTACTGTAATATATCAACTGATACATCAATTAGTAGTATTTTACTTTTGTATTTTCATATTTCACTTTGATGAACTCTAACACTGGCAATGCAGCAAATATCAATAAGCCAATAGTGTAACCAAAAGTAGCACCAATACAACAGGGAACTGGCCAGGCCTAAAAAACAAAACAACTTGATGATTACATGGCTGGTGTAGTCAGCAAGGAAATATAAAGGCCCAATTCAAGGAAATAAAGATGGCACATCAGAAATACAACTGGCTCAAGAAAGAAAATGCTGGTCAAAACATTTCAATTTATCAATAAACGTAAAAAACCAAAGAATTACTTCAACATTATGGAGTAGACTAAGACCACAATAGTATTGTTTTATAGCCCAAGTTGAGACTTCTATCAAAACTTAAAATTAATTCAAGTCATCTTTCCACAAAAATGATACGTTCATTGAAACCTTAACAAAATAAAAACAGTCTTAATGCATTGATAAAAAAATGTTATCAACAAGGCAAGCATATGAATGCTGCAAATTGAAAAATTCCAGTAAATCTTACAGAAACTGCAATATGTTGCCAATAGCTTGTCTTTCAAGTAAAAAAATCCTGGTTTCTCTTACCATCAATTTCCAGTTTCTGTCTACATTCTGTCTACATTTGTATTAGATGACTTAAAGTACATGAAGCTGGTTTCTGTATTGGTTTACAAATTAAAAGTCAAATTTATGTAATTAGGCAAAATATCCACAATTTATTGAATACATATTGACGTACGCTAATATGTTAATCAAAGGTACATATTTGAAGTTTGATCAATATAGTACACCTTAAAACAATTGGCAACAAGTTTCCCAGGACATAGAGGAAACTAAAAATGTTTTACAACCCCAGTGACCTGTTACTTAGGTCATAAAAAGTTTTCGGTAAAAACTACTTAATGGGGCTATCAACAGGAATTCTTTTAAGCTTCTAGCTGAAGTTGGTCCAGAGCCTTATGCATAAACTAAAAACAAAAAAGGCACAGGAACAAAAAAGAGCTCTGGAACAAGAAAACAAAAAAGGTATCTTGAAAAGCTCCTGAGGACTTAAAATTCCACAAAGAAAACATCAAAGACACACCTGCCATGGTCTGTCCCAGTCCAATGGAATTGCAGCTGACCCAGCAAGAGCTCCAACAATTGTTAGAAAGGAAATCAGCCTAACGTTGTCAACCATTTGACCAGACTTGTACCTGAAATTTGTAAAAATATCTTTGAACAATGTTGAAGAATTCTGGAATTATCAATAGGAGAAAATATCAGTACCAGATTCAAGGTGATTGAAAAAAGTACATGCAGCAAACAAAACTGGAGGATACAGAAAACCATTCATCATAAATCTTTAACAATAACCATCAAGTCAGTATAATAACAATTGTATCTAAAAATTGCTTCACTGCATTTTATTTTATCAATAAATAATTATTTGTAATAGCACCAAATTTGAGCAGAATTGAAGCATTTTTCCTACAAATTAAAAGTCCAGTCACTAGCAATTTTTTTTACTTTACTATTTAGTTATTACTCTCTTTTCTATTTCAGTTATAAAAACATTTGCCACTTTTGTTTCCAATGAACTGTAGATTGAGACTATATATTCTTATTTGATTAATGACAAGGTTGCTCTTAAAAGACTTCTTGAGAAGATTTCTGTCATTGTAAAAAGTAGATGCTGGAGAAAACCTACAATTTGAAATCCAGAATTTGCAATATATTCCACCATTTTCCATCTGATACCAAAGACAATGGCAATATTGTCATAGCAGACATGAGACATGAAAATAAATGTGTTTCTTCTAAATTCCTGAAAAATTATAAATTGTTTGAGTAAATAGTAAACAATTAAAAAGCAAATAACAATCTCCAGTAACTGTAGCAAATCATTGACATTCAGCCATTCAACTGCAAACTGCACAAAGTTCCCTTTGGAAACTGGTGGTATTAATGCTACAGTACACTATCACTTATAACTAGAAATCAACATGTATTTTGTCATAATTGTAAATTAGAGATAGACTTACTCTATAAAAGGGGCTCCATAAATAACTGTGATAAAATGATACAAGAAATTTCCACAAAATGTTGCAAATACTGACTTGAGCAAACAATATACCTAGAGAAAAGAAAGGAATCAACATTTACAAAAGGACATCAGAATTACAAACAACATCCTGTGTTAATTGAAAGATATTAGCAAGGCAAATTACACAATCTGATACATTAAAGCTGAAAAAGGGCAAATAGTTCTGACTTTATAGGTAATAAGGTACTACCAACACTTAGATAGCTTACTTTTGTTTTTTCTAATTTCCCTAAGCTCTTCTGTATTAGAGTATCAATGCTTTAACATTGACTGTAATAAAGCTTGAATCATCATATGAATTGAATTTAAAGTTGAATAGCTATCTCATTCATGTCCCATCTATCCTCTATATTAGCTTTTCTCATTTGATATTTTGAAACAAATCACAACTTGATTATGTGGTATGGTACCTCTCCAGCAGCATTGCCAATCCACTCAAAGCTAGACGCAAGTTCATTTAAAGCACAAGGACTGGCAAAATACTTCGGGAAAAACACTATGCAGCATATTGCAAACCAATAAAAAACCATATGTCAGAAAAGCCACATATCAATCCTGTTTGATTGAATTACAAAGATTTTGTTTTGCTTCCTTTACAAAGCTGAATGCCATTAATCTCATGTAGACAGAATCTAGCAAAATTTGCAAGGGTGCAAGAAATACCTGATCAGGACAAGCTACAATTTTGTAACAGGCCAAAACAAGTTTCTTTTGTTAACTGGGGACTACAGCTAGATACGTATTCAAACTATATGAGCTGAGTAATACTGATTAACATCTTTTAGGTCAATTCAGTATGGAGCAGTTATGGTTCCTCTTGTTATCCATACACATATTTAAACTTGATGTGCACAAACAGGGATTTAAATTTTGCAAGGCTGCCAATACAAAATGAAATGTGCATAAGATGCACAAGTCATGCAGCCACCATCTCACTGTAGACACAATTTGGCAAGGTTGTGTAAAGTTGTTCAAAATTGGCTCTTACAGCATTGCTATAAATCAAAATTAGCATCTGGGCTAATAAAAGTTTGGAAGTTTTAGGGGACACTCTTACAGTGGATGAGGGGGCCAGGGGTGTTCATTTGTGCTTAAATATTTTTCTTGTTTGCATACAGCGGAAGAATTAGATTTTCGAAAATCCGTTTGATATCAGCTCTGCTAAAAAGGAAATTTTTTGTTCAAATGTCTAAACATCAAACATCAACAAAAAGTTGATTCTAGAGATCTTCTTTGGAGGGGGCACTCATTCGATGAGTGTACTCGTTGGCAGCAGACAGATACAGCAACAAGAAGGGTATGGCTTGATTATATATGCAACATCTGAGATGACTACCTTGCTTTTTAAATCTGTGCATATTAAGTCATCTCCATCGATGACTGCCGCTTTGGTAACAAACCATCCAAGCAGGATTGTTGAGTACATATTCAACAGAAATGTTTTCACAGAATCGAGAATACATTGCCGGTTCTCCAAACAAAATCCAGAGCCTATTAGAGACTGCACCAGCACAATTGATCCACAGCAGATCAGCTGAGTCAAACATGATATACTTAACAGTTTCCTGTTAGCAGTCCTTTTCATCTTAAACAGGTTCAAATGATATGCCTGAGCCTGCCTAGGCCTTTCGCATATTCTTCAAGAAGATCAGATGCGGATAACAGATATCAAATTATGATGACGCTAACGCTTTTAACTGTGTTTCTAGTGGTAAAGGTTGTAAAAAACTGCCCATCATGCATTTCTTAACATCCAATTTCAACATGTTTCTTGTCCATATCAAATATTAACTGTTTTGTCAGGCTGAAAAAGAGATGCACGCCGAGTTTCCCGAAGTTTCGTTCCATTATGATTCCGCCTCGATACCAAAAGTGAGAGTGATAGGAGCATAGAAATTTCTATGGATAGGAGGCTACGAGATTTGGCGCCAATTTCTGGTTATGTGTGAATGAAGAAAAGGTCACTGTAGCAGGCTGCTCGACGGGCTCCAAGGAGTTCTTGCGGCGAAAAGTCGATAAAAATGTAGCAAATATGAAACACCGCAATACGCCGAGAATAAACAACAATAAAAACACGAAAATCAGTAAAGGCTAATATTTCGCCCCGGCATACGGGGCTTCATCAGAGCAAAACTTAACGGGCTAATTTCTGGTTACCAAAGTTTACAAACTATGGCCCAAAGGAATCCAAAATAAGGCCCTATTCGCACTGCATCTAGAAACCTGATAATTGCAGTTTTCTGAGATGTTGTATTGTTATCTAACACGTTATCAGGTTGCCATTAAGAAATTGTACCTTTTTAAATTGTGACACTTTACCGAACTTTGCCAAGCCTATTTCCAACGTATTGAAAGTCCACACAACCATCTAAATACCAGTGGCGGAAATTCAGGCTTTCATTTAGGAGAAGGGGGGGGGGGCAGGCCTATGATTTTCCGACAAGATGTCATCTTGGATTATTTCTATTTTTAACAACACTGCAAATTTTGACGAAAATAAGTGATTTTTCGGCGGGACACTTTAAGCCCCGGCAAAACGACTCAATTTTTCACTCCATTTTTTACTCGACAAGAAATCGAGTAAAATATCGAGTCGTTGAGTGAGCACGTGCGCAGTTATCATCTCTTATGCTTAGCTATTTTTAAAAGAAAAGCGGCCAAAAGGGGGCAGGAAAGCATACTACCCTGGGACCTCTAGGTCCAGGGTACCTTTCAAAGTGATGAATTCTATTTTAAGAGTTGAATTAATCAAACGAAACAAACGTATGCATAGAAATAGTAAATTGCTTAAACGAAATAAAATATTTAGTGACGGCTACTGCATGAAACGAACGACCAGGGTCTTATGACGCTAGAGTTCGTCGAGAGAAATGTGAAAGGACATTTGCATGTACAATAAGCACGGCAGCCGCTTTGCGTTTCTTTGTTTTAATTTTGTTGGAATGAGTGAAAAGTCGAGTGAAAATCGAGCCAAAAATCGAATCGTTTTGCCATCACTGCTCGACTTCGCTCGATTTTGAGATCACGGCATAATTAAGTAGCAAGAAGAACAATCCATTTATGAATTTTGATATCAAGATCGATATCTCATCTAAGACAATTGATTATACAAGCGATCGAACGATTATACTTTTGACAAGTCGTTCATGATAACAACATGATTGTAGTTGTAATGTTAATTTTCTGCATTTAACCTATTTTCTTCAGTGGGAAAAACGTTTGTGGGAATAATTTGGAAGAATTCGATGGAAATTTCTGCTAATCTTTACGGAATTGAAACTACATATACAATTCACAAGCAGTTTTGATTTTGTCACAAATTGCTTGCTTGATTATTTAGTATTGGCCAATATTTTATCAGCTATGTTTAAATTTACGAAGAAGGCCCGAGTATTCCGAGGAGATCGTTGAGCGTCGAGTCCCCTCAAACCCCCATATTATCCGCTACTGCTAAATACCATCAACCTATTGCTATAAGATTACAAGATTCCCTGATATCAGTTAACACACAACAAGCCAGATTCGATATTTAACAGAATTAACTGATTCGATACTTTTTCGACAAAGAAACTTTGGAGCGGTGCAGGGTAATGCACTGTCAGGCAAAAATAAGTGGTAATGGTTAGCGGAATGCAAACATTGAAGGCAAGGTATGAACATTTAGCAACCTTACAACAAGGTGTTTTTTACAAACCTTAGAGCTATTAGCTAGATCAAAGAGAATCAACGAATATTGAAGTGACGATCTTTACATCTAAAAATAAAGACTAAATAATGCTTCTTTTGATTTTATTGCAAAGCGATCATGCAATTATGACTAAGAACAGCTCAAGTTTCATGCAAATTGAGTCGCAGTTTTCCAAAACGATCATGGCTTATATGGGTAAATTCTCTTTAAATTTTGAATTTTGACTTCGTTTTCTAAGTAAGTACTACACGTGATTGTGATATTCAAGATTAAGAAGATTAAGAACTTGACCAATAACAAGGCCATCCCAGCATGGAGTTACTGGAATGAAGCCTGATTCTGTGTATCTACTACAGAGGAAAAATCAGACAAATAGCTGCACCGAGGCGTTTATCACTATGTATAACAAAGGTATCTTTATCGCTTGGCAGAAGAAGTTGTGAAAATTCTTGCACAACACCATACAGATAACAAATGTTCTCCATCAAATCTAAGAAAGAGTCTGGACAAGTGGCACACTTTTTTTCTCAATACCCCCTTCACTCGCGTTACTCAAAGTATCTTCTTCGTCCTCTGTTTGACTGGGAACGGGGGAAACTTTAGCTTTCGAAAGCTTGTGCAATGGCCACATGCCTTGTTTGATGTCCTGATTGGGAATCATCATTGATAGCCTTTTCTTGTTTTGTTTATCTTGCTTCTCCAATTTTTGATTTTCCTTCTCCAGATTGTAAAAATACATAAAACTGGATACAACTATAGGTATTGGTAGTGCTAGGACAATGATGCCACAAACCGCACATAAACTTGCGATGATTTTACCAGGGACGTTAGTTGGTACACTGTCACCATAGCCTACATTTGTAAGGGTGATTATTGCGAACCAGAAGGCGTGGGGAATACTTTCAAAATTCGGATCGGCGTAATATACAGCGCTTGAAGACAAAACCACGGCAATGAGAACAAAAAACAACAGTAGCATAAGTTCACGGAAACTAGACTTTAAAGTAAGTCCAAGAATCTTGAATATGCGCAGATGGCGTGAAAGTTTAAAAACTCTAAGCACACGTGCCAGGCGAATGACGCGAAGAAACTCAAGCCGTGGAGCTTGTTTACTGCCTTGCACCAAACTGCTAAAAATTGTCATGTAGAATGGTAGAATGGATACCAAATCAATTAAATTCATGAATGACTTTAGAAATGTGAACTTATTCGGTGCCGTTGCGAATCGCAGCAATAATTCAAGGGTGAACCAGGCCACGCAAACTGCTTCTAAACCGTCAAACGTGTTCGCATACTCAGAAGATTTGAACATTGGCATTGTTTCCATGCAAAAAATTATGACCGATATGCAAATCATGGCAACGGAGAAAAATGCGACAGCCATTGCCGGTTTCGATTTTGGAGCCTCTATAAAGTTCCAGATTTTTCCACATATAGTCCGCCCACTACTTTGTTGGACGTTGTCATCTTCAGGGTACCGAACTGTGACCATGAATCTATTGATGATGTCTTCTCCCATTTGGAAAAACTTCAGCTCTTCGATAAACAGCTTTAGTCCAAGGTTTGCAGGCTTTATCAACTTTCCGTATGACTGATAGAAGAACAGAATACTTTCAAACGCGTCCCTGTTACGATCGAAAAAGTAAACATCGTCCGCTTGATCGTAGTATGTCACTCGCAATTCACTGGATCCGAGAAGGGTATCTGGAAAACGGTTCAGTGTTTTCGAGAATGTTTCGAACATCGTGCCACTTACGTTGAATCGAATCCTCTCTTTCAGAGCTAGGGGCTCTACGTCACTTTTCTCGTTAAACGAGAGGTTGCGAATATCGGCCCAAAAGTTTTCACTTGTTTGGGTGTCTCTTCTTCCCAGCTGATTTCTACTCATGGATCCAGAATCCACCTCGAATGTCCTTGAGAGCAACATGATGCAATACTGAAAAAAAACAAGATTCATAGATGACTTTTAATAGATTTTGATCTAAAGGCAAAGTGCAATCGGGTTAACATTTGATGAAACCGCCGCAGTTCCTAATTCTCGCTTTCTTTTGCTGAAATAGTGATGTAGTCAAGGATTTTGACCTTCTACTTTCCAGTAAACAAGTTAATGGAGTTATGTCTTTTAACTGCAAGAAGCTTTCTAAAACAGGCGACAATGCATTTTAAATATGCATTAAATCAGCAGACAGCTAACACCCATGATTTAGCGTCGAGAATTCCAAAAAAAATCCAACATTTTTTCTTTCGAAATGCTACGAAAGTTAATCTTTGGAGGGTAAAGAGAGACGCAAAGTTATGAAAACACCTGGAACTGACTCAAAGTTCTGTCGCCACTGTCAATAACAGTGCATCCCAAAGGGCAGGCATTGTTTCTTTTCATAAAAACATGCACCCACAAAAACCAGTAGAAATCCAGAGCTTTCAACGAGGCTGCTATTAGAAGTCAATTTGTAACCAAAATCAATGATATGAATAGCTTCATATGGAGGCCGAATCCGGGATGAGAAGATAATTTTTAAGGAGCTTTGAGTTGTTCTTTAAAAACCAGACCGACGCTCAAAGGTAGAAGCAAGTAATTGAAATCGAACTAAGTCAACTTGCGTTTTTGCATAGAAAAAGTTTGTTTTTCATAAATTAAATTGACCGGAAAAAATTGTTTTCAGAGTAAAAGCATCTCTAGACTGACTGAATGTACCCGAAAATGCATATACAATCTCAGACTGTAAATGATGTGCTTAGAATATCAAAAGTGACAAAAAGTGACAGTAAAATCGGAATACACACCACGGTCATGATATTGAAATATTAGTAACTAAAGCCAAAGTTAACTTTTTTAATCTAAGGTAGGGTGCTAGTCGAAAACCAAAGATTTTAGGAGAAATCTTATTTTTGTTTTGGGTTCGAAAGTTGATACAATTATTCACCTTCAAGAAAATGCAATTTCAATAAGTGCCAATTCTCCTTTTTGATGTAAATTTTCTAGTTTTACTACGAGCTACCCTAGGAGGTTTTAATGAAATCGCCAAACGATAGAGGGAAAGTAGGCTTTCTTCTCAGGCCGTCCGCCATGTTTCTTTTGCCGCAAGATAATGTGACTATATATCAAACGATAGCTCAAATTATAAATGTCATTTTCATATCATTTTATTTTGAATGTCTTTTGACCAGTAATATCCTACCTTTTGGGTTATTATTCAATTTATTACCTGTACTTAAAGTAGCTTTGTAGCCTATTATGCTATCTGAGTGATTTAAACTTTTGGAGAGATGACATACTAGTCTAATATTGATTATGTAATTTTGATTTTCAACATAATTCATAGTTACACATAAACAGTGGCGTAGCGAGGGGGAGGCAAGAGGGTGCTGACGTCCCTCCATTGCCAAAGATCTCTTTGAAAAGGGGCGTTTTCTGGCATTCAAAATGGTAAGGACTCCCAGTTACCCCTGGCTCAACTCGCCTTTGCCCCTAATCTTACCACCCTGGCTAGACTACTGCACATAAATGATAAATGTTAATAAAAATTATGGGACGTTATTTACATTTCTGTGTCTACACAGAGGACTGTTTGATAGACAATACTTATCAATTCTATTATACTCTGATCATAGCCATAAACCCACTGCAATCAGCAGAAATGTATAATCAACAGCAATTTAAGCTTACTTTTTTAGAAGCAAATTAAATATCAGAGACAGCATTATAGTGATAAAAATCATTGTGAGTCTGGGGGCAGCAATGTTATTAGTTATTATTCTGTCTTGAAAATTTATTCAATATTGTAATGCTATTGTATTGCCCTTGAAGCAAACGAGCAATGAATGCTTTACCTGTTTTAATTGAAAGTGTTCGATAGTAATTTTTGATTGACTGTCTCTAGCATTACAAATTCCATGAATATTTAAAGAATCTTGTTGGTTCAGCACTACTGTACTTCTAAAACGCTACATGTCTATTGTTCTATCTTATAATTTGCTTTTGTTGTTGCTTCTATTGTTCTACAGCTCCAGTCCCTCTCCAAAATACCGAAGACTTAGTCCAGCGCGGCAGACTTGAGAACGGTTGCACAACAGAGAATGGCTATTACGCATTCGGCCAAGTTTAAAAGGAATAAAACTACGACATGGATGGTTTTGTATTAAATTCAATATTCAGTGATTGTTAATTCCTAATCAGGGGTTGACCTGGGCCACACATGGCTTCAATGGTTGGCCATGAACAAGACTAATCTAGGCACTTCTATAAATGTGTTATAAAAGAGTCACTTTACAAAAAACGAGAAAGAAATTAAAACTAGCTGTCTTCGAGCGAACTACAAAACTGCAATTAGAAAATGATATTTATTAGGATTCTAATTTCTAAGAAAGCTTTTGCAGTTACTAAGAATTCTATCTACTTTCTTATTAAAGAGGAATTTCCAGGGTGAAATTTCGGGGTCTAGAACTTTTTCGATAAATTTTTGCACTGGAGGGTGCCGGTCAGTTTGATTACGATTCTCGTTCTTGCAACAATGTCCCTGTTACAAAGAATGCTCTTTAGGCAGTTGCTTTTCCAAAAATTTCATCAAAAATTTCATCAAAAAAACCAAAAAGGCGTTTTCCACGTTTTCCAAGAGTCTTAAAAGCGTGACCGAGAAAATTGTTTGTCTACCCCAGTTTTTGTGGCTGGCGACGCCTCTGATAGAAAATACTACAATAATTTACTACTCTCCTCTCTACAAACGTATCTAAGAATAACAAAAGACATCCAGTATTCTTTTCCCCTTTTGTTGACATTTTTATGTCTTAGCTTGCTTTCCGCTTATTTGGACAGTAGACGTTATTATATTACAATAAGTTGTGCTCATGACTGTAAAATGATGTATAGCAAATCGTTCATACGTATTTTAGCATTTAGCAGATGCACCGAAGCAATAAGAATATGACTTGCGTATTAAGAGGCGCAATGGAAGATGCACTGGTATGGGCATTGTCAAGATGATATCAGGATACCATCTGCTTGGCTCAAGAGGCACTTAAGTTTGCTTGTAGCTCGCTTAGGTAATTCAAGATTTGTATAGGATAGGCAGTGTTTGTATAAGGTCGCGCTGGCTCTTGCGGTACGCTTTAGACATGGAGTGGTTGAATATAGCTGCGCTGCGCCTCGTCAATTATTTAGGTTCTCGGAGAATCGAGGATGGTGTTAGAAGTAAAGTCACGTTAAGCTTGGAAAAAACTGCATTTATTATAAAGGAAAGATGACGATTAGCCGCTGGCAAAAACGTTGTACTTCCTTATAATTTCTTTTATGAGCAGAACCCGAACATCCATTTTACAGCACCACTGTTAACAACCTGAAACCAAATCACAGCAACAATGTTTTCGTTCGACTCTTGCCGAGCTACCCCCTACCAGAAGCAAGACATTTATGGGGGGGGGGGAGAAATGTACATCGCACTCTTAAGGGTACAGCCCTAGCTACACCCCTACTTCTACGGTATGATGAATTTCTGATTGTCTTGTTACGGAGCATGTACTGTAATTCTTACTTGCATGTTGCCCCAGCACCAAGGCAAGCCCAAATTACACACTCGTCACGAGCTGTGCTGAGGGAGGGGTCTAGAGTGGCCATGTCAGCTACTTTTCCCACTAAGACATTCTTTTAAAAATTAATAAATAAAATTTTATCTGTATAAAGTCCTTGCCCCCTTTACGAAGCTAAAGGTATGATTTCTACCCAACACTCTCTGAGGACTGTCTATTTCTGAAAATTCAAAACTACCATCTTAAGCTGTGTGAAAGTGCGAGATAAGACCTTTCACGAACTTATCTTTTTTAAATGTACAATCATGCTCTGATGTGAATGCTGTATTTCTAGGTACGTCTTATCATGGTGAAGAGGAGACAATCCAGCGCGGTGTAAACTGGGTACATGTCTTCTGCTGAGAGCTGCAAACACTTTCGCTAATAACAATACTAATGAGCTAAGATAAAAACGGGTACCCGATGACCAGCAATAGGAAATTGCTAAGCAGCAATCAACATGCGAGCGATAACTAGAGTGGAGAACGAACAATTTGCAGTAAACATCCTCAGCTGGTGAAGAGCAGTTCTTTGAAGCAGGAAGCAGGATTCTCTGACACAAGAATCGAGATACCGGGGACCCTGCCCCCCCCAAAAAAAACTTAAGTTACATAAGTAAAATACTTTCATTTTGTGAAATATGTCTGTTGTTAGACTGATTTATCAGGGCTGCCCTCCCCCCCCCCAGACAAAAAGTTGATTTTCTTTCTCTTCTTTGACACATTGCTGGTGCTAATAATCCACCACTAGACGAAATGTCTACTGTTAATCGCATACTCTAATTACAGGGGTTGGAAGAGCAAGCGCAGAATGTTGGCGCGTTGCTTGATAAATACACTTTTAGTTCAAACATGTTCTCAAAGCTTGTTGGTTTAAAAAGTTTGATATAACCGGCCACAACAAAGAAAAATTAAAACTATTTGCGACAATTAAAATCTACATAACTGAAAATGCTGTTGACAAGATCAGGTTTGCCGGGCTACTCATGGTAATAATTGAAATGAGATTCCTCTTTGTGGTTCATTCTAAAAAAGATTTATATAGCGCTACAAGTTAAAAAACTTTGCACAACTGAACCTGAGCAAAATCTGTTATGTTCTGGCTCTGATGAAAGTCGAGAAATAAAGAAATCCTCGTTTTTGCTGGTTCAATGAGTAAAACCACCAAACTGTATGAAGATATTGCTACAAGTTGCATGCGTCATGTATATAAAAAAGATGCGTCAATTTAACACGTCGCACAGACGATTAACTTTTCGCATAGTTATAAGGAATTTCTAAAAAATCGATTCATACCTTCGGCAGTCACTTTGCGATAAAAACTTCCAGCTTCTATTTAAACATGATTGCAAATACTTGCCAATACGGGCCGAGCTGTAGGAGTAGCTATGGTGTTTAGCGGGTGCCGTCTTTCACCTTAGAACAATCGGTACTTCAATTCGTATGAAGCAATAATTCGCTACAAGTAGGGAGTCGCCACTTGCTTGTACAATAGTGATTCAAGGAATATGAATGAGGATTTACAGGTTGTTTGGAGCAGTCAAGTAGTCAGCTTTGCAGATGATTCGTCAACAAATAGGAACAGAAAGGCGACAGCATGGGTACAGAATACGAGTTACAGGAGAATGGGATTGAAGAACATATTCAACAGCACATCACAAGACATCAAAAGGACTTTACAGTTATGAATAATAGAATATTGTATAGAATAAATGCATTCATAAAATATATTCGTGGCCAAAATATAATCTTAACGTCTCGAAGGGTTAGCTTATATTACAGTGATTGGGCTGACTCTAAAGTTTAAGAATTAAAAACAAGAATATAAAGCTTTACCTTATTGCTATTGCAGCGGAGTAGCTATTTAGAGTACAAGTTGCACTACGAGCTTCTGCTTGCTTGTAAGCAAATCCTTTGGATTTCTGGTCCACGACACAGAATAGAAAACACAGAATAGAATAAAAAAATGTCCTATTCTGTGTTCACAATGCAGTGTGCTTTGGCAATCTGTAAAGTGCACCAGATTAAATCAGGTCATGATCAGGTGCTGGTTATCCAGCGGTCTCCCAAAAATCTAAGAAATCACGATTGTTCACTGATTATCATCAAACTGCTTCAAAGCTAAGAATTTTACATTAGTGATTGCTTATAGTTTGAAATTTGATGTCTGCAGAAGCTCGCTAAGAAACTTAGCTACTTCGTATTGCGCAAAACAGGAGGTGAGTACAAGCAATGAGCAATTGTTGCAAAAAACAGCAGTGCATTGATAAGATGCTTTTTTACTTTTCACTATCACTGTTCAGCTTATGTGAAGTGCCCGCAGGTAGAAAATGGAGAATGGCAGGGCAAGCAATATAAAAACTGCCAAAATCCAAGTTGATGAGCCTGCTATGTAAAACAAGTAAAGCAAGTAAAGCAAGTAAAGCAAGCAAAGCAAGTAAAACAAGTATAGTAAGTAAAGCAAGTATAGCAAGTAAAACAAGTATAGCAAGTAAAGCAAGTATAGCAAGTAAAACAAGTATAGCAAGCAAAGCAAGTAAAACAAGTATAGTAAGTAAAGCAAGTATAGCAAGTAAAACAAGTATAGTAAGTAAAGCAAGTATAGCAAGTATAGCAAGTAAAACAAGTATAGTAAGTATAGCAAGTAAAGCAAGTAAAGCAAGTATAGTAAGTAAAGCAAGTATAGCAAGTAAAACAAGTATAGCAAGCAAAGCAAGTAAAACAAGTAAAGCAAGCAAAGCAAGTAAAACAAGTATAGTAAGTAAAGCAAGTAAAACAAGTATAGTAAGTAAAGCAAGTATAGCAAGTAAAACAAGTATAGCAAGTAAAACAAGTAAAGCAAGTATAGCAAGCAAAGCAAGTAAAACAAGTATAGTAAGTAAAGCAAGTATAGCAAGTAAAGCAAGTATAGCAAGTAAAACAAGTATAGCAAGTAAAACAAGTAAAGCAAGTATAGCAAGCAAAGCAAGTAAAACAAGTATAGCAAGCAAAGCAAGTAAAACAAGTATAGCAAGCAAAGCAAGTAAAACAAGTATAGTAAGTAAAGCAAGTATAGCAAGTAAAACAAGTATAGCAAGTAAAACAAGTATAGTAAGTAAAGCAAGTATAGCAAGTAAAGCAAGTAAAGCAAGTAAAGCAAGTATAGCAAGTAAAACAAGTATAGCAAGTAAAACAAGTAAAGCAAGTATAGCAAGTAAAACAAGTATAGTAAGTAAAGCAAGTATAGCAAGTAAAACAAGTATAGTAAGTAAAGCAAGTATAGCAAGTAAAGCAAGTATAGTAAGTAAAGCAAGTATAGCAAGTAAAACAAGTATAGTAAGTAAAGCAAGTATAGCAAGTAAAACAAGTATAGCAAGTATAGCAAGTAAAACAAGTATAGTAAGTAAAGCAAGTATAGCAAGTAAAACAAGTATAGCAAGTAAAACAAGTATAGCAAGCAAAGCAAGTAAAACAAATATAGTAAGTAAAGCAAGTATAGCAAGTAAAACAAGTATAGTAAGTAAAGCAAGTATAGCAAGTAAAGCAAGTAAAGCAAGTATAGCAAGTAAAGCAAGTATAGCAAATTAAACAAGTATAGCAAGTAAAACAAGTATAGCAAGTAAAACAAGTATGGCAAGCAAAGCAAGTAAAACAAGTATAGTAAGTAAAGCAAGTATAGTAAGTAAAGCAAGTATAGCAAGTAAAGCAAGTAAAACAAGTAAAGCAAGTATAGCAAGCAAAACAGGTACAGCAAGTAAAACAGGTACAGCAAGTAAAACAGGTATAGCAAGTAAAACAGGTATAGCAAGTAAAACAGGTATAGCAAGTAAAGCAAATAAAACAAGTGAAACAAATAAAACAAGTAAAACAAATAAAACAAGTATAGCAAGCAAAACAAGTAAAGCAAGTAAAACAGGTATAGCAAGTATAGTAAGCATAGCAAGTAAAGCAAGCAAAACAAGTAAAGCAAGTAAAACAAATAAAACAAGTAAAACAAATAAAACAGGTATAGCAAGCAAAACAAGTAAAACAGGTATAGCAAGCAAAACAAGTAAAGCAAGCAAAACAAGTAAAGCAAGTAAAACAGGTATAGCAAGTAAAACAAGTATAGCAAGTAAAACAAATAAAGTAAGTAATGCAATCGTGCGTGTAATAAACCGTCACTTAACACATGTAAATGGGTTTTAGCAATACCATACTTTACGTTGATGCTCTATGCATTTGAAATCATTGACAAAACACAAATCCGTTGACATCTTAGTCCTTAACAAATACTGAAAGAAAAGTTTTACCCAAGTTGTAAAAGAACGAAAATTCACCTCCACTTGTTGCTCATGTCACCTCCCCTGAATCTATCACTGACATCACTGTTAAACAGTAAATCCCCGACAAAAAACCTAATTCAGTCTGACTCTTCTAAAAGGCCAATAAAAGAGCTGCAGAGTTAAGGTTCTTACATCAGGTCCCTGCCAGATGGATAGTGCAACTGGGGCAAGTGCAATAAATAGTTCAGGGGATAATGCATTGTAAAATCATATGACTGTCAGGCTTGAAAAGGTCCTCGAACTTAAGGTATGCGATGAAAGAAACACAGCCTGTGGGTTCTCAGATTCTGAAGTTGTTTGTGGGGATGTGCTATAACGCATATTGAAACAACATAGTTCTTAACCAATAAACAGGTTTTCCAGCTCATAATATCGAAATAAAATCAAAGAACGGCAGAAGCTGATCGCACTTACATTGTAAATATGGGCAAGACACTTATTGGTGTAGCCACTTTTGAAATAAACATGACGTCATAACACTAGTCGTTTAGACGTAGAGCAACCTTACTTTAATTTTCATTTCATTATGTATAATCTTTGTGTTTGTGGTTGTTTCATATTTGAAAAAGGAACAAGATAGAATGTTTTGACCAAAACGACTGTCACGTTATTTGTAAAACAAGGTAGTAGACAAATTTTCTAAATATAATTCGAGAGCCTTTGACCCTTATAAAATTACTTTCAAAGATTTTGATTTTGATAAATGTCTGGAATTTCTTTACCATGGGACTGCTTTCATTCAATAGAAAAACGCCCTTTCATTTTTTTATCATTAATGACGGAGTCCAAAATCAAATCCATATTCAAGGATAGTTAAATAAGTTACAGTCTAATTTACAGATCAAGTTGGTGAGCTATTTGACTGCCTGGGTATTCGAAAACACAAGTCGTAAAAATTGTATATATAGTACCTTTTGTATCATTCATGCCTATATATGAAACAATTAGAGAATTCAAGATAAACTGAGAATAACTCCATTTTCTCTGTTTCAAATGTTTGGAAAATTTACAAAGTTGATCTTTAATGAGATTTATTCTTAAAAAGTGAATAAATCCATTAAAATATCGATGGTGAACTTTCGAAAGCGAATAAGAGGAAGAAGCAACTTCAATGTGGTCCACAGTCGTCGTCTGATAATGAACAATGCTCGGCTAGCATCACTTCATTGATAATATGCCTGCGTCCATTAACTTCTTGATCTTCATGGCAATCTCTGGGTTACGCAAATGCCTGCAAAATAATTTGAACATACGTCAGGAAAGACGCACAGCTTTTGCAAAGGAGAGGTTTAGGAAACAAGTGTAGACAAGAGGAGTGATAATTATCTAATAATAAAGATACCGTATGAATCAACATTGCGAACACAATATGATTCAATAGCCTTTGGTCATAAAGAGGAAACAATCAAAATTAAACAACAAATCTGCGAAGAAAGGATCAGTAAGCTAGTCTTGCTGATTGGATATCTATACAGCCTGGTACTTTTAGCCTCGCTGTTGCTTAAATAGTTAAAATAGAGCAAGAGCTGCAAAACTGATGTATAACTAAATAGTAGTTTAACAGGTCGGATTTGGCTTGTTCCTGATTTAGTTGTAAGTTGGAAAATATAACTTAACAAGGCTTTACCCATTTGCCTATTCGGTGGCAGAGTTTAACAGCACTGGCTTTACTAAATTCTCCTTCGATTAACAAAAGACAGCTTCGTGAGCAAATGAGAAACTTACTCTGTGGCAGCCCTTGGATCTTCCTGCATTTGTTCTAAAATCATTCGCATTGCTGGGTCCATCATGATACTCTATCAAAGTAAAGAGCTGAATCAGATGCTAGAAACAACGATGTGATAGACTGAGTTATTTGAGGGTACCCAATGTGTTTTTCGGGGAAGCGGGAATCGTCATTTTTGGAAGCCAGAATCGTCATTTTTGGAGGCTGGTATCGATAACACCAGGGATCGGAAACTGATGGTCAGGAATCAGGAATCAGGCTAAAATCGTTAGGGGGGAGTCGGGCATCAGGGGACCCATTGGACACCCTTTTATTCCTCTACATGATTACAAGGAAGTTTTTTAATCGAAAGCATTTGAGCTAATTTGAGTTTTGTTCACATGCTGTTGACAAGAATATTCTGTTCTTGCAAAAACATATAATAGCATCTATTTGATTTATACAATTTCCATCACATCATTTGAGCCCTATATCTCATTACTCAAGCGAAGGAGTTAACAGATTAATTGTAACATTCTACAAGCACTCGATTTTAACTGGTTGCTTGTTGAAGGGGAAACCGTTATCAACGGACACCTACACAAAATGTATTGTTCCAAAATTCTTTCCCTGTAGTCAAGGCCATGTACAAGCACCTTTAGCCAATGAACACTTCCTTACAACGGACACCTCTTCAAAATAGACAACCTGATCTGACATTCGACATCCTTATGGAGGTTTCATTGTAATACATCAACTTCAAAAGGTCATACACAGAATCTATAGTGGCCAAGTATGAGTGAATAAGCAAATAACGAATACAAACCTGGACTTCAGGATCTTGCATGGCTTCTCTTTTTCTTTGCTCTGGGTCAGCACTATACCTAGCGTACATAGATTTATTCAAGCCTTCCTTCGCTTCCTGCATAAAGGAAGAATAAGGCATTACAAGCATGGATAGTTTGAAAGTAGGAATAGTAACAATGGCAAAGAATACCGGGCATTTTTAGATTTGAATACCTATAGTCATACACAAATCCATAAGAGTTTCTCACAGAATTTCCAAGGGGCACGAACATTAGTAAAACTTTTTTAACAAGACGCTACTTTATATTATGCGTAGTTAAATCGAGGGAGTGTGTGGTAGAGAGATGAAAAGCATGCTTTGCTTGTGTATGCAGGTCTTGCAATAGTTTAAAATGACTGTAGCTTGGTTTTAAAACTGGCCAGTTCTTCTTGGGAAAATCTCTTCTATTCCCTGTTCGAGCTTGTAAAGAATTTCGCCGCAAACGGTCTGGCAATTTTTCATTCATCAAAAATACCTTTGTTACAAGATTTGAAGGCACAGACTTGCCATGAAATCTTCTACGTGGTTTCTACTTGCTATGAAACCCTCTTTTTAACTCTATTGCTACCTAAAAACAATACCGGATGAAAAAACGACTCACTTGACAGTTGGGATCCAGTTCAAGGGCCTTTTTATAAGCATCTTGCGCTTTTCTGTTCTCTTTTACTGCCAAAAGTGCTCCTGCTTTTCGTAAATGTCCTTTCACTGAAACAAAATTCGTTTGGCGCTCAAGCAATGATGGAAAATGATGGTATTTCTTTTCAAAGAAAGTTTGGATGATGTTCATTGTAGTTTAGGCCGCATTTTTCAGGCGTAAATTTTTTCTTATTTGATGTATATATCTCTACACAATGTCCTGTGAGTTAAGGTATTTGTATGCTAACAAAAGATTATATAATCCTTTAACGGACTGAGCATCCGCATATTTCAATCGATTAGTGAGCTTAGGCCTTGAATTTCTCTTTCCAGAAACAGTGCAACCTTGCTGGTGCTTGCAAAAATAAGGATTGAAAAAACCTTTTTTTGCCGGCTTTTAACCGACCAATGAAACACCTCGTTATAAAAATGAACGATCATAAGGTCGGTAATGAACCACAAAAAAGCGGAACAGGTGCTCATAATACCAAAACACTTTTTGTGCTCATTCTTTTCATTTCCCTGGCTGTCTTTTGTCAAAAGACCAACCAATAAATAAATCTGATAATCAAAAGATAATGAATAAAAAGCTTAAAACTTAATTAGCTAAAAACTTACCAAAGTCGGGGTTTATCTTTAAGCAGTCATCACAATCCTAAAATCAGATGGAAGGAAATCAAGGAAAGGAAGCTGACGTTTAGTCGAGATGGGCAAAATGGGACAGCGATTGATCTTAAATTTGGGATTGCATTCTGCAATTGACTGAGAGGCAAAGTAGGCAACCATACATGATAATTGTTCAACGAACAAACTCCAGTATCACGGAAAAGAATTAAACATTTCATATTGGTCCATTCAGATCTTTTCGCTAAGTAAGGTTACCATTACTTTGCAGGAATCATCTTTGTTTATCCCTAAGAATTTAGAGAAAGATTACTACGTGATACTTTGAAAATTACCTTGATTGCTAGTCGGAATTCTGCAAGTTTCGTGTAGCAAGCTGCCCTGTTACTGTAAACTCTTGCATCGTCAGGGTTTCGTCTCAGTGCTTCAGTGTAATGCTTTATTGCCTCTGGATATTTCCCTGCGGAATTCAGTTGGCACACATTAATGAAAACTGCTTTGCTTTGCAAAGCCCAGTAAGAATGAAAACAAAAATGTTACGGTATAGACTTTACATATGCAAAAGTATAATTGCGAGATTTGCATGCGTTGTCCCTTTTGACCGAAAAGCAGACACAGACTTAAAATGTGAACTTTAGACCAAGGTTTCGAAAACAATAATACAATTCTAAAAATCAACGTTACGAGAAAATTCTTAAATTTTGTCAAATTTTCATTTTATATACCTCTAAATCTAATTCATGATTCTTCTAAAATGACTTCATATACTGCAATTCTGGATATTCCTTCAAGTTTCATAAAATTCCAAAACCCTTTAAGAAATCTCTTCTGATTAATTCAGTAAATAGGGGCTATATAAAAAACGCACCTTGGGAGAAAAGCTCGTTGCCCTTTACTCTTTCTTCCTCAGCCTTATCTTTGTCAATATATTCAAGTCTTTCTTTGTCTTTCATCAATTTTTTGAGCTAAAAACGAATTGCACTTTTCGTAAGTTGCGATCAAAATGACTCTTGCAGAATTTTTGAGATCTGCCAGGAAGGCTATTCTTTAAATTTCTATTGAGGGTTGGTTAGCGAACACAAAATTAAACCTTAGCACTTGGAAACAATTAAAAGACTCTGCCACAGTTTGAAGCTTTTAGACTCACACCCAGATAATGTGCTACACACTGTAAAGAGGCTCCTCTATTCAAGACAATAAAACTCCTACATGAGTGATCTCATTAGTGCTAGCAAAACCATTAAAAAATTGCATTGTTGTGTCGCATATAATTATCAACGATGTCATTTTACGAAAGAATGATAACAACAATAATAACACAAAACGTTTTGTTAATGAATAACCTATCAGAACGACATACTGTTATCAATAGGATATTAGTTAAAACAAATAAAAGAATGGTAAAAGAAACAAAAATTAATCACTAAAAAAAGAAAGAATCACTAAAAGAGAATGGGATTACCAAAAAGTGGTTCGAATTGTTTTTGTGGGTGTTACAGAACAAACTCTACTGATTTTATCTCTGTAATTCTGACCTCACAGGGTACATTCTAGATAAAACTGTAATTTGAAAGCTAGAAATTGGCAAAAAGTTTATGATCAAAATAAAACGTTTCCCTTTAGGGCCATAAAAGTTGGCGAACGCGAAACGACTAAGTATTAAATGCCAAACCTCATCTGCTCGCTTGATGACGTCAGGTGACCGGAACTCAGCCAAGGATAAGTCATAGTACCGCATTGCTTTATCGAAGACTTCCATCTTTGCATATGCATTGCCTATTCTCGACAAAGCCCTGGTGAAAACAAATGAGGAGTACAATTTTAAAAAACGAGCTCTTTGGTAATAAATGATGAATCATTTATTATATTCTTCTAGTGGTACGATCTTATAGTTTAATCTCATAGTACTTTAAAATAAATAATAAAATGATAACTAACTTAGCGATTGCTTTATATTCAGCTTTGTTCTTTCTCCCAACCTCAACAGCTTCTTCGCATTGCTTGATGCAATCTTCATACTTCTTTTGTTCAAAATAAACGGCTAGAACAGAAAACAAACAGTAAACTACAAAGCCTCGCGTTTCCCTTTAAAATATAAAACACTGCAGATCATTACATTAAACATATAATTTTCTACCAAGCCATCATATTTTTGCGACTATATTACTATTAGCAATAAAAAATAGTTTGCTGCTAAATTCCTGGTACCATAAAAATGGGAAGCAAGATACCCATTTCTTATTACAACTCAATATTATCGCTGTTCTGCAAAAACGTAATAGAAACACAAAAGACGGACAGCAGTGAAAACGCGTTACCTGCTCTGTTAGTGTAATAGGCAATGTTTTCTGGATCTAGTTCGATAGCTTTCCCGTAATGCTTTAGAGCAGTGTCAAAATCCTTCTTTTTATAAGCAGCATTGCCACTTTCCTTTTCATTTTCAGCCTGAAAACAGAACATCGTTGAACAGCCAAAATTACAAAATAAGTGACAGAAAAAAGCAAACAAGAATTTTAATTGAAAATAAGTAGCCTTAAGTTCGTAGCCGCTATTACTAACGGTGGCGTTCTCTGACCTTCTAGTCTGGGGAAGGGGTGGGCTGTATTGTCACAAAAATGGGGTAGAGGGTAAACATAAGTAACATCTACCGACAAAGACATAGATATGTTCTTATTTTACCTATGATAAAGCGGATTTACCGACCAGCCAACAACTTTTCCAACTAACTGAGGATTTCACTGACTAACTCGATGGGTCTCATACTCCAAAACCCCCTGATTATGTCATACACCTTCATAATTACAAAAGAAAAGTGTTCTCCGGAGCAATAAAAATGTAAGAAGGAAATTCTCTAGATTTTAAGAGGTAATTACACGAGTGTTATTTACAATGGTTGCAAACACATCCACTTCATTATCTACCTGATGAATCTTTTGCCTTAAACGATTATTACTGAAAAGTGACATAGGTTTAAATGAAAGATAGATTACCGATTAGCAAAATACATTTAGACGGATAGCTGGTTTTACTACGTCTCCTAAAAAGGGCGAATGCCTAGGTCAGATATGAATGAAATTTCACCTCTTTCTGGCTTTCAGTTCTAGTATCAACTTCAGTTGCCTCTTCTGTTTTCGTTTTGCTTTCTGCTTTCTCTTCCTTTGGTTTTGGGTTTGGTAAATCGTCTTGGCTTTGAGATGCACCTTGCCCACCTTGATAGAAAAAGCAAAGCTTTACTATCAACTACACTGACTTGTCATATGATAAATAGCTTACAAATATCTTTAAAATATCTGTGAAGGGACGATGACATTCCATATTTATGTACAACAGATGCCGAGGTTACATTATAGGGTTTTACAAAAACTCATTCGAATTTATTACGAACATGACTCTTATGAAAAAAAAACAACACAATTTGAATAACATTAAAAGTAAGACAGTGTTATGAAACAATTCCTTTTTAAAACCAGGAAATTCAAATGAATCTTAAGAGACAGAAACAATGAGCCAACGAGGCAGACATAGTTTAATCTGAAGCAGCTACTAAAAAATTGCGAGTTCTTAAAATCAATAAAGACGAGGGCCCTTCTCCACAATGGAGAACGTTATTCGATTTACGTGAAGCGACTTGAAAGTGTGACAGCTTTGTGATAAAAAGAAACTAATATTTCAACTGTCAGTTGAACTGAAAAATATAAATATACACTTCCTACCAGCAGTCTGAATATTGATACCAAGAATAACACCAAGAGCTTGCATGACACGAGGGTCGTTGATATACCTTAACGAGAAAGAAAAACCCAATACCAGTCAATAAGCATAAACACAGATACAGGTTCTTTTAAAAGGTCACACGAGAATATCTCTGACGAACATCCTTGGTGCAAAATGCTACTGGAAAATGTGAACTTTCTCTAAAAAAGTATGACAGCAAAAACTTAAAAACTCTCTAAAAAAGTATGACAGCAAATAACTGCAAAACTTCTTCTACAATGAACTCTTACTTACTGCCACTTATTTGAAGTTTCACGCTTATGAAGGAAATGTTTTGTTCTCATTGATTTCCATCTGAAATCCTTGTAAATGATCATCACTTATTTGAATAGCAACTGAAATAGCTTTTTACTTATTTGAAAGAATTACACAAGCTATTCAAAACAGAGGGATCCAATCAATGGTGGTGGCACAGCAATTTAAAATTGTATGGGTTTTATCATTTATCAGCAGACAACAGACATTTTAACCATTTTCTGTTGTTTTTTAAACTCAGTTTGCAAGATAATCGGATACACTCTCCATCTTTATATCTTCTTGGCTTTCTGTGGTGGTTATTTCACAGGTCTTCAGCTTCTATTTTCTGCTGATGCACCCTTGGTAATCTGACCAAAACTTTACTTTTCTTGTTAAGAACAAAAACATTATAGATGTCCTCAATGTTCTCCGACTCCATGCAATTTTTCAAGTCTAATTTAGCCTTTGGTTCACAAATCTTCCAATAGGCAAAAAGCCCCATATAAAATTGAAATACTGTCTCCATACTTCTTCATGAATTCTTGAATCTAATCTTTTAGGCAATATTTATACCTTATATTTAATCTTTCTACAGAACTTCCACTGCTCCAAATTACAATTTCTAAGCATGTTTTCCTTCCAGATCATTATTTTAATTAAACCTCGAGTAAGAGGGAGTCAATTGTATATTGGATTATGGAAATGTAAGAAGATTGGGTCATTACTTGAAATTGCAAAGAACAAAAATCAATCTTAATGAAATCTTGAAGGAAATTTTGCTTTGGTGATTTATTTGATATCAATACTAGACAATATACCTGAAGATAGTTTAACAGAATAAACACAAACATGCAGATAAAATGTATTGTACTCACATTCCCAGCATATCAGGGTTGCTCTTGATATTATTTAGTATCTCAAGAAATTCAGGATCTTTCATAAATTCCTTTGTTGAGGGATCAGCTAGAAGCTTTGCTTGCACATCTGCACTATCAAATGGGCTGGCTAAAATCGTAAATTTGCATACATGAATACACAAGAATACTTTAAAGCCCGTGTTTATCAATGTGATTATCAGCAACTACGAAACTGAGCTGATTACTATTGTGAGTTCTTTAAAATTTAAAAGTCAGTGAAATAGCATCATTTTTATAGATTTCCTATGTGCACACAGAAAGCAAAAAATTTGCATACTGATGAGGTGAAAGTACTATGAGTGAATTTATAGAGAAAACTTAAAGGCTAACATAAGATAAATTTGACTTGCAACGAAATTCAAGAAAATATTAATAAAGTATTTGTAGTGTCTGAAAATTCAACTCTCTTGGTTGTAATACACATGGGTCTAAAGATTGTGTTACAATATGTATAATTAATGATGAAAATAACACCCAGAGCATTTGCTAGAACATTTGGTCTGACCAGTTTTATACTATTGCTTAGACAGTTTGATAATTTAGGATTATATGATCATCCTAACTAGTACATGCTGCTAATATGTGTCTTTCTAGAAGGATTACTACCTCGCTTTTGTCTATTGGAAGATGATGTGGTGATACGACTTTTGACATCCTCCAAGCCACTTTTGAGTTGCTCGTTGTCTGCATCATACTTCAAACCATCCTCGTAGGCTTGCTTGGCCTCAGCATATCTACCCAAATAAGTGAGAGCAGCTCCAAGCCTTGAGTATCCCTGAATTCAAATTATTAGTTATTCAAATAATAAGCCATCAAATTTTGTGCAAATTCAAAGAAATTTAACAATGTATTTGCCTCATGAAAGTGATTTCAATTTACAATCTTATCTTAATAGCTTGAACCCCCCGATAACTCAAACTTAATTAATTCAAATTTTGAATTATTGGCACTTGATTAGCACCCTCAGCTGTTTATTTATAAAAGCACCTGTTAACTTCAACCCCTTATAACTATGCTCTGATATGCTCTGGGAAAGAGAAATTCTACTATTTGAATTTCATAAATAATGCTTTCTTTCACATAAAGTTTTGTTGATAACACAAAACATAATGTGTAGTTTGTAGGTAACCAAGGCAGATGGTTAACATGCGAACTGACATTGAGGCGAGCGTGGAGGCGCATTACTCAATGTACCTAACTAAGCACAATAATAGCAATAATTACCAAAGAATATAATCCTAAAATGTTACACTCAAGATTGATTTTTTTGGCAGTTAACATTTGCAGTGAAATTAACTGTAGAATGACTTCAAAGAAATTGAAATTTGGCTTTTGAAAATTGTGCACTTTTCATTTTTTGCAATATCTAAAAATTTTCTAATATCATTTTTGACATAGTATACTAATCAATAATATCTTCTGGTTTGCAAAGAACATCTAAATCTTTATCTTGCTTTTGGATATATACATGTATCCTTTGGTATGGGCCTCAACAGTGACAGTAGTTGTCAAAATCATATATGTAATTGATCTTGTTGAACAATCAATGATAATGAAGAACTTGCTATAACTTGACATTATAAACTTCCAATAACTTGAAGTTATATTCACTTTTCCCTAAAAGCTTTATCATGTGTCTGCTGACACAAAAATTTATCAAATTTTTTCAGTAAGTTCACTTTGATGCTGAAATTATCAGTTTGATATTGAGTTTTTCAAAGCTTTTGACAGGAAGCCTCTCATCTCTTTCATACTTAGCAATCAAATACAAACTCCCTTCTAATCATAAATCCACACCAAGACCCAAGATAAGTGAGATTGTGTGCATTACCAGATTATTAAGCAAATGCAATGGAAGGACAATCAGCATGCCTCCTCTGCTTTATAGCATTGCCACAGAAGCCTTGAATATATCATTAAAAGACTACACAGAACCTACCTTCCCCCACTGAGGGTTTAGTTCAACTGTCCTCTTAGCATCTACCAATGCTTCTGAGTATTTCTCTTGCTTTGCAAATGCTGCAGATCTGTTGCTAAACAAAACATGGTTTTTGGGGCACAGCTCTATGGCTTCTGAGTAGCATTCAATTGCTTTGCCAAAATCTCCTTCTTGAAGAAATTTATTTCCTTTAGATTTCAATTGGTTAGCCTGAAAGACAAGTAACAATGACCAAATAGTACAAAAACTTTCCTAATAACTGTAAGATTTTAATGCACATATTGGAACAAATAAAGATATGAATTACGTAAAAATTCGCGAATTCATTCCAATTTGATATTTCACAAACAAAGGGGCTCCAGCAATAAGTAAAATGCAAGACGGACTAAAGGTTTTAAAAAGATTATACAAACTGGAAATACTTTTTTCCAGATTTTAGTAGATGCAATTGGCACAAAAAACTAATAATGACAACTGTTACTCAAAGATTTTCTATCAATTTGTACAATACATTTCAGCCATGGAACAGTACATCTGCGACACAGATGAGCATGCTGTCTGAGAAGTTTACATCTCCATGACGGTGAAAGAATAAAACTTCAGACTGCTTAGCATGAAAGATAATAAATTTGCTTCGATTTTGCAATGTATCCTGTTAAGTTAAGCAGTGTAATCAAAAGCGATCAACATACCTCTTCCTCTGCCATCTCGACAACCACTTTCTCCCTGGAAATTTAAAAGAAAGTTCTAGTAATCATGCTTTCCCTTAGCCTCGATTTCAAAGATCTTGTTGTTGTTGTTGCTGTTTATCTCCTGTCTTCTGGTTGCTGCTTTGTCTTTCTGGAAACCTGGAAACAGTGTACCTTTCTCTATTTTTGTGTTTTGTCTTCTCAAATTGTTAGCAGCTAAAAAGTGTGGGATTGGAGTTTGCAGAAGGGTGCACATCCTAAATAATTTTCGGATATGTTTTATAAAATTGTGGACATTTGCGTGAATGTGATTTTTAGACCTTAAAATTATTTGGTAGAGCTCGATGGTCAATCCATGAACTTCTTCTGGAACCTTCAGAGTCCAAAAAAATTATCAACCTTCCTCCGGCCAAAAAATCTTACTATTAAACATTCCTTATGGGTTTGAAATGGGCGTGTTTAGAAAACGGGGTATACAACTAGTCTTGATCTCTCTCCTTGCAGTTGCAACTCTGTTCTTTCAAAACTTTACTAAAATTTTTGATCTTGTTTTCAATCATAGATATTTTTAGAAACTGTTGTAATGTAATATGCTCATATCGATTAATAAAAAATCGTATAATTCAAAGAAATTAATTATAAAAAGTTAATGCCTAAAATTCGCAGTGCAAAGTAGCTTTCTAAACATAATCTTAAAAACAGGAGGTTTTTGAATTTTATTTTGATCTTTGTCATTTTTTCATGGCGGTATTTTGAAAATCAAGAGACTTTCAAATTTCTCAACCTTTTAAATTTTTGGCCACATTCCTTAGTTTCTCTTTGTTTTTATAACCTTCCTCCGGCAAGTGGCCACGGTGATCCTTTCCTGACTCGGGGAACTTACATAAAAATGAAAAATCCCTGCCCTACGCGCTTCTTTATAAGAACACTTGGCCTGTTGTTTCTTTTTTCGCATAATCTCAGTCTCACCCTTTTTTTATTTTCTTTTTAATTCTTTATTGGAAATTCCTGTACGTAGGTACCGGACATAGCACGTGCTGGACAAAGTAATTAAGATACTTTGATTAAAGCTTTATGATGTTCTGTTGCTATTCTTTCATTTTTCACTGTTCGCTGGTATTTATATCTTGAGCTTTGTTGAATTTCAGCCTGTCTTGATTTTGATGTTTTTCTAATTTTTGGGCAAATTTCAGCCTGATGTTTCTTCTGAGGGTTGCTTTATAAAAAAGGCGTGTAATTGGAAATATCTTCTCAAGGCATTTAAAACTGTTTGGGTTACCTTAACCATAATGTTACTGCGTTTTTGATTTACCTATTTCGATCCACAACTTAACATTTTCTAGCTTCACACTTATGATTCATAATGTCATTTTATATTGTACGGCACGCAAGGTAGTATATTTAAGATAGTCAAGCTTTGACAAAGATCTAACACTTATCGAAAGCTTTGATCAGGTCAGACATGCATAAGGGTCTTATACAGACTCCCGTCACGAAAGTATCCGAACAGTTTCGAATTTAGTTGCGAATCTGTTGTTAGAAAAAAGAGTTTACAAATTTAAAAGGCAGTTTTCATGCAAACTTCTTTATTAAATTTTCCAATTTTTTTCTTGAAACTTCTTTGGCCGTTGCACTATTTTTTCGTCAAAACATCTATGGTATTGATAGGTACGCAAGCTTTGTGATGGATATTTGTCAATGGGGTAGCGACCAGAACAAAATTATTGACTGATGAACAGTGTTTAGGAAAAATGTTTTATCACAATGATGAGAAATGTTATCATTGAATTGCTTTACCATGGAATGCACAAAGACTGCTGCTTTCAACATAATACTGCAGGGGCGGATCCAGAGGGGTGCGAAGGGGGCTCGAGCACCCCTCAGATTTGAGGAAAAACTTTTTGGGGATTAAAGCTTATTCTATCGCAATTTTGTTTATAATTATTTAAACCATTTATTATCTCTTTTACCGAGAAGTATGCACATCTCCTGAAATTGTTATATCCACTTCAATGCCCCGTCTCACAACTGTTCAACATTGTTATTTCAGTCCATGCATTGAAGTGTTATCAAACTCCCCCTGGTTGTACTGTATAGCATTCTACAGACTCGGAAAGCATTGTCTCCTCTTATAACCAGCCACTTGAGGAACCCGTGGCCTGTAAATTATACGATTTTCTGCACCCGTGGAAGTGAATCTGGCCAATCACGGTGCCAGGTCGAGGGGTTCTAAACTTTGGCGCGAGAACCCATGGATTTCAAAATCCAAAACATCAAAGAATACCGACCAAACCAGGGGGAGTTTCTTCGCTTCAATCTACAGTCAAATGTATAGTGGTTTTATGACCAGGGGGAGTTGAGCTTGAACAGGGGGAGTTGAGGTTGACCAGGGGGAGTTGAATTATGATACAGCACGCGACGAATGCTTAGGTGAAGTGCAAATTTGCAATTTTCGTAGGTCTTTTGACGATCTTTACCTGGTGCTCGATGCTGCAACGGCAGAACTTGTAAACGCTTTGGTTTATATAGCAGAACGGTTTCAAGTTTCAACTCCGTGTTTCACGTCTTATTCATAGACCATGAGGTATGATTTACATTCAGAGGATAAAGCTTGCCCGAGCCCTTGTTATTCTTTTGTTAATCATTCAAGAACTACATACAAAACATTTCAAAAACTTGCCCATACTATTCTTGACCAAAAGGGGTTTTCTTCTTGTTCCTACTTATATTCCTACGAATACTTTTTTCTCTAAAGATTTCAAATTCATAAAAATACTCAAAACGGCAGGCCCAGGCGAAACGTTCAGGGCCTCATTTGTTTGGTTTGGTATCATATGTCGATGCATGCCATGCATGCTGTGTTCGAATCCCTGTGTTCAACTTTTGTCCGACTTTTTTCTATTGTTCTATTGTCTCTAATCACGTGCACTGCACTTCAAGTTCAAGGGCTTCATTCCACCAGCCATGATCAAGTTCTAATAAATGGCTGCAAAGAGTCAAAAATTAAACTTTGCTTTGGAAATTTGTGGGCTCGGGCCTTTTGCCACTGCGGGCAATGATATCATATTTGGCTACAGTTTCTATACTTTTGTACCCTAAGTGAATATGAGGGGGAGAGCTGCAAATTGCGTTTGGCATAAAAGCTGAAGCCAAAGTTCCAAGTTCTGATCAAAGTGTAGCAAAAAATTACTACATCAATCAAGGCATCCATATCCAGGCTTTTTAGTTTATGGAAGACTTTCATTTCATTATGGCTTATCAGCAGGGGGTGTACGGAGTTTGTGCATAGCAACACCCTTGGTTACCAAGCCTTACGTTTTAGCACCCCTCAGAATAATTTCTAGATCCGCCCCTGTACTGGATGACAAGAAAGAGATAAAACAACTTGTCTTCACTTCTTGCAGGTTGTGACATTCAAAGAGGGGAGGAATTTGGGTATAACCAGGTACCGCTTTTTGCTTGAACCGTCGATAAATGTGAAACAATTTTCGTCCTCTCACTCCAGAAAATGCTAGTTGTGATTCAGGGGCGGATCCAGAGCAAACTTGAAGGAGGGGCAGTTAATAATGGGGACGCTGGAAATGTTTCAATAATTGGTCACGAGAGTACGCTGTATACAATAATTTCAGATCCATTTTCGGAATAAACAACATAACTTTGAGGTAATTCTTGAAGAAAATTAACCTATTGGTCTCAGAAACTTTTTCACCTGATTCTTATTCTTCAAAAGGGGCGCACAGTTTCCGAAAAAGAGACGCCAGATTTGCTTCAACTCGTCGAGGGAGGGGCAACTGAGCCTAGTTGCCCTCTCTTAAATCCGCCACTGTTGTGATTCAATTTAACTAGTGGTTATATAAAAAGAGTATATGACATCTCTTTTTATAAGGTATGCAACTGCCAAATTTGTATAAAATAAAAACATTCTTTTCCATGTATAATATTCTTTTTCTTCCTTTTTGTTATTTCCATAGTATTTTATTTGTATTTAAATTTTTTTGCCAATAGTTTTTCTGAATTAGTTTTATTTTTCAAAACTATTTAAAAAGTAACACTAAAGAGTTTCACAAAATTGATAATAACACTTGTAGTGATTCAATTAAGGCCATTTTACATAATCCATTATTGCTTTTTCTACATACCTACGCAATTCTACATTCCTCTTTCTTCATGCTAATTACATTTCATTCAGTGGTGGCGCTAGGTTTCCTCCGACAAAGGGGCTAGCACTTCCGACGGAGGGGCTAATTTTTTTAGAGAACGATAGGGCTAGGGGGCGACAAGGAATTGTAAGGGTACTGGAGACCGAAGGCGAGCGTTGCGAGCCGAAAATTCGGGGGGTCCGGGGGTACTCCCCCGGGAAAATTTTGGTGGCTACACCCATTAGATTGGCTAAAAATGCTATCAAAATGGTGTAATCGTGTTTTTTACTACGTTTTTTGACATATTACTAAGGGCACGTTTGCCCCCTCCCTTGCCCCTCCTAGCAAAGGGCAGGAGGGGCGCTTGCCCCCCCCGCGCCCCCCTTCTCCGGCGTCCCTGGAAATTTTTTTTGAAAGCTGCCTCTAGATAAGCTTAAAACTACTCTAAATCTTTACAACTCATCAAACGTTGCCAATTCAAGTAGGGCCTATCTTTGGAAAGTATGAATTTAAATAAAAAGCAACCAACTGAACTTAAGGAAAACTGGAACACAACGTAACTTTATAGGAACAGACCTAAGCGGTGGAATACGCACTTCTACATATCGAAAATTCAAGTCCAAGAATCAAAATTGTTTCACAGAGCAATTCTACTCTTCGGGAACTTAGCCTTAAATCTGTCTTTTTTCTAATTTCCGCCAAAACTTAAAAAATTCGCTCCGACAAAAAAAATTCAAGCATAATTTATCTTCCGACGGAGGGGCTAGCCTCCTCCGACGGGGGGGCTGTAGCCCCCCCTGCCCCCCCTCTGGCGCCACCACTGATTTCATTTCATCCTAATCAATCACACCATTGTTACCCATCAAGCACATCATCTCCTTTGTGTAACGCTTAATCAAATTTGCTAGTTTTTTATATCAATACGCACTTTTGTAATTTATAATCAGTCAGTAGAAATCACGTTACACACACAGTTTGCATCTCTCTGGCTCCGTGTCCTCTGCACGTTAAATAAGATCGCACTTGTTGAAAACAGTACGGTTTGTCATTTAATAGAAAATTTAGACAATCATCGATCGATGTTCCGATGAACACTAAACACTCGAAAAGGTGTATAAAAAGATTACTGTATGTAACCAGTAACCAAAGAAGCCCTGGCTCTCTGGCTCCGTCAGTACGAATCTCGTTTCAATTCTGGTCTCGATCCTGTCCATTTTAGGAAATAAAAGTATTGCAAGATCATGGTCAACTGCTTATGGAACATTTATTATTCGATTTGATCATATTCTATAGAAGATTCAGTTATAATGTAAGAAAGGGTAACAGTTCACTCTATCGAAGAAGCTGGTTTGCGCTTTAAAATGTCACCAGCACCATCAGATATCCCTGTGCGAAAAGATGATGGTGAAGAAGAAACTCAAATCAACAACATAGGCAGTAGTACCATCACAAACATCGAAGAAACTCAGTCTGAAGAAAGTAGTGACGATGAAAGTGACCAGGATGATCCATACAATGGCTATGTGGCTCTAGAACAGCAACTCACTGAAGAGGAACAGCAAACCACTTTTGGCGAAAATGATGAGAATGCTAATGACCATGAGGCCCAAAGGAGAAATGCAGCCAACGACACACCACCAGTGGGTTTCAGGTTCTTTTTTATATCGGCATGCTAAGTTATAAAACATAATAAAGCCAATATGTTCATATTCCCCAAGTACGTTAACAATGGCTTTTAATTTTCTTGAGATTAAGCTTGGACTAAAACTGACCAAGCTAGCTTACATGATGTTATCGCAGCTACCAAGGATTTCTTGCGCTTGCACTTCACTGTAAGCGTTGACGATAAAAGTTTCCAGCAAACAAAATATTTTAGGCCGCACCTATTTTACTGTCAGAAAAGGTCAGTTTACAAACAAGGAACGCCAATTTTGCCAGTAAGGAAAGCTTGTGAACAGCTTCCTTTACCTCTAAAGGCAGTTTCAAAGTCATAGGATTACACCACAAACAATACATTGCCAAAATATTATCCCTCCCCTAATATTATCTCATTGAATTTAGACAAAATACAAAATTGATCCTGCTGAGACGCATCCTTCCCGTGGTGCCACTACTGATCCCCCCTAAAAGTGCATGAATAAATAAACTGCAGAAACACCTTATATTATACTATAGTTGTGTATATATGAGGGTTACCTTCCTTATGTAGAAGCAGCACCCAAGACCAGACCCATAGTCACACCCTACATTCTTGCATTTATTGTAAAGATTCTCTGTTGTGTTTATGAGATCATTCAAACAATTAAATGACTTTAAAAAGCTAAAAAAATTGCTATTTTATTGAAAATCAACAGCATAATACTGTAATTGGGGGTTAATTCACATTTTCAAAAAGAAAATGGGCCAACAAACATACACTGGCTTGTTAAGTGGGGGGCTGATATCCAAAATCTCTCTTAATCTTAACAAGGGTGCAGAGTCCCCCAAGCTCCCCTCCATAGCAATACTGATCTTGGTTTTTCTGATGTATTTTTCCCAATCTCTAGATTATGCATTGAGGGATCACATCCCCCAGAACAAAGGACTATTGATAGTCTAGAAATTAGCTACATTTTTCAAAATCTGCTTTCATTTTAATTTAAATGTGCTTTATATTTTAATAACCCACCCTTATTGAGCTTCTAGTTGGCAGGTTTTAGGAAAATAGTTTTGTTGTCCTTACTTGATTTTCATGGTTGTTTCAACAACATTCCAAAAAGATTTGATTCAATGCAAATAGTTATCTTGATTCTTGTTTTTTATGAATTTTCAGAGTGGTATTCCATCTGGTACATCAGTAGATTCATCAGTGCCACAGGCAACCATGTCATTCGCAGTTCAAAATTTTCAGATGACAGATTGTGAGTGTATTTTCTTATTTCTTGTAAACATTCCTTCATCCTTTTTTCCATTTTTAACTACTCACTGATTAAACTTTTGTGCAGGACATAAGATGCTCCATATTAGATATTAGTCAGCACTTAACTTTCATATCATTATAGATTGAAAGTGTATAATTTGTTTGTTCGAATGTACTTATTTGGATTCTTTCCCAAATGAACTGTAGGTACACCATTAGATTAGCACTGTATTGCCAAAAATGTTACAGTGTTGAGATGATGAACTTTGGAATTAATTTCTATTTAATTCAAAATGAAAACCAGTTATTGTGGATTTATTACAAGCAGAAAAATGAAAAAAATGTACAAGAAATTATTTTCACACTAAGACCAACATCTTAATAACTATTCTTTGTGAAATTTACTATCGAGTTCTAGAACTTTGATGCATCATTCTGAATTCTAGCCCAAGCAGAAGCTATCAAAGAGGCTATGGCTGGTTTCAACCTACCAGTTAACAATATTCCTGACTGGGCCAATGTTGTTTCTGAGGATAACTGGAAGACAAAATTAATGGAAAGAATAGCAAAAACCAGAAATGATCCTTGAAGACTTGTTATGTTTTCAGATCTTGATTTTTCATTTTGTACATATAATACCTGATTGTTATTATATATAATATTTGTTGTATGGTGTTGGTTTTGAATCTCAAATGTGATGCTTACCTAAGGGTGTATTGAGAGAAAATACAAATGTGAATGCAAAAAAATAATACCCAACTTTCCAAAGTAAGTTTCTTTGGCCAGAACTTTTAATAGTTGAAACCACTTGATGATGTTTTGGACAACGATAATGAATTTATTGGAAACCAACTCTTTATAGAAACCAACTTTTTGATATATTTCAGAATATTTAGAATTATTATTAGGATGATTACTTATGAGATGCAAAACGTCTTATATTGTTTTTTTATTATTTTATCACATGGCTGGGATGTTGTCTTCTAGAAGGTGCTATTTATTAATCACTCACTCAAACACACTGCATGGTTAGGTGAATTTTTTTCTTTTGTTCCATAGGTCAGATTTTCGAATTTGGTTATTGATTCACCTGTATAATTGATATCCATCTTATACAATCTTGATTATTAATCTACTCAACTTGAGCCCTGCAACATTACAGTAAAGCAGTATGGAACAACAAATACAAACCTCTCATTTAACAACATAAAGCCTTACTAGTTTCTCCTTTGTGCATCTGTGTGCTTCCTTTTCTGCATAGTTGTTAAAAACAACATGTAGGTTGCAATAAAAAATATACCACTTCAGTTCGGACCTCATAAACCTTCAATCATTCAGCTCCTACCAACATTGAGCTTTTACTTGTAACTTGATAGATTATGTTAAAACTTTTGTATATTGGTAAACTTGAGAAATTGTTCAAAGGAAACTGAATTTTCATGACAAGAAATAATATTGGTGAAACCCTTGATGGGGAGAATAACTATGCTTACATGCACAGAGTTTTCTACAACCTGGCAAATAAATGTTTTTGATAAATTATAGAAGAACATGTTAAACAATCCTCATAATCAAGGAAAAATGAAGTAACATACAGCACTCCAAGCAAACAAAAGTGGGTGACTAAAGGTGAATTGAACCTTTAAAAATCACTAAACAAGAACATTGTTTATAAAAAAATACAAAAACAGATTAGAATACTAATGTAGACAAGACAAATCTCATTAATATCTAACAAAGTTAATGCATCGAACAAACTATAAATCTGAATTGTATGCAAATCAATTGGTTAAAAACATCACATGGAATTTCACAATTCCAATTATTTACAGCAGAAAAGTATTATTCAACATATTATCTAAAATTGATAAACTTTCGATACCATGAATTCATTTTGCATCTTTAAAATGCAACACTGTTTCAATGATGTTAAACAACTAGGAGAAGAAAGTATGAAATAATATTTAAAAAGTTCGGTATCATTAGTTTATAAAGAAGATTTGTTCAAAAGAACAAAGGGGATTTAATTTTTTGGTGCAGTAGTCATTCAAGTAACCTGTTAAGTAAGTTGTTTCCAAGCAATCATATGAAAATGGCTGAAAATTTCCAATGGTATGTCTTTCAGACAACACCGCAATAAGACAAGACTCTCAAGCAAACTATTTTTCTGAAATTTGTGCCCTGACAACAATTATTTAAAGAGGTGTCACTAACAAACAAAGAGAAAAGGTAAAACTTCTAAGAAAGGGACAATGAGGAGAAGGCAAAGATTCACAATCAAATCTTGTAAAACTCCAACAGAATGACAGTTGGTCTTTGTCTGTAAGTTTATATACATATTTTCTATTGTAAATATTTTTGGCAACACAATATTATTTCATTCAATATAAATTTGCATTATGTAATAAAAAACCGAAGTGGTTTCAAGAACTTTGTAAGCATATAAAACATCCTGAACTGACTTTTTGGTTTGGCCAGCATGCACTATGTAAAAATAAAACATTGCAGGAATGAACAAACTCTAAAAGCATGTTCTTGTAACAAGCATAATTGTGTCTAAGCGTAAAATTATGATCTTTAAACCACTTGCAAATGACAGGAAACTTCTAATCATGAACAAGTGGAGTCTGCCATTTCCTTCCAAAATTCTGCTAGATCTTCAAGACACTTGGATGCAAGTTCTTGTTCCTTGTCTATTGCCTCTTGCAACTCATTATCCAGAACTGTTTCAATACATCCATGCTCAGCAGTTGCAGGGAATTTTAATCTTGCTAGTCTTGTTTTCACATATTTGTTATGACGTACATCTAAAGGCATTGTTGGACTTGTTTTATTTGACGATGGAACACGACCTCTCTTTTTCGGGCTAGGCCTTTCAAAGGATAGTTTCTCATTGTTTCTCATTTCTTTTAGTGTTGATGCAATATCATCTGAAAACTTGCAAGATCTAAAAATATTGTTTACTTGCTTTAGCTGTTCCTCTAAACTTGTATCAGGTAGTTCTCCCATCAACAGTGCTTCATTTTTGTGGTGAAGACCCATCAGCTTTGGTGCCAGAACAGGCAAATGGGGTTTGGTGATACAAAGTCCATTCTTCTTTGTGAGTTCTTGGGACTAAAAATGAGAAACAGCAGAGGGATAATAACAAACTGAAAAGTCCAGTTACCCATTACGAAAATGTATCTAGGAGGAGTTTTTTTAATAAACAATTTATTTCAACATCTTATCATATTGTCTTTGTTGTGATTTCCTTCCTGTAGAGCAGAGAAATAAATTAGGTTTTGAGGAAGGGAGACACTATACTAGGCTTTTCTTTATTACAAGGGTGATTAGCTGCACATTCATAGAATCTGACATAGGAGCTAATATCTACTCCACGTTTTGTGTGTCTCATCAGCTAGCGACATTACCATAATTTGTTCTTGAAGCCCTTCAAGGCTTTCTCTAACTGCTCTTATAGTTTGTAGAGCAACCACCTTTTCAATTCTAAGAGCACAGATCATCTGTCACTCTTGCAGAATTAATTTATAGACTCAGCTTTGAATAGAAGCAACATGTCAACTTTGGCCTCAAATTTGTATCCAATGCAAAAAATTTCAAAAAGTCTTTTTGGAATGTCAACACAAATCTATAAATATTTTTTCCATAATTCAGTAAGAAGAAACCACAAATCTGCAAACTGTAATGCAAAGTTTACCCCCATAACATGATAGCTTCAGATCTTTGTGGTTTTGGAAATTTAGATTCAATCAGTCGTTTTGAAGAATATTCAAAATATGAAGGACTAAAGAAAACTAAAGAAAATACCTGGTCATAAACAATGTCAACAAGGGAAAGGAGTGCAGCAGCAAGTCCTGTTGCAGCTGAATTGATGTTGGCTATGATTGGCTTTGGATAGTGCTTAAGAGTTTGAAAAAGATACCTAGAGAAAAATAAGTTGCTTGCATAAATAAGACATATATAGCAAAAAGGTTAGCATAGACAAAAATTTAAAAACAAATTCAAAGTTAGTCTTGAGCATTGGAAATTAATGCCTACAAGTTTAGAGTTTTGAAGGAAAAGTCATCAAGTGTGATAATAAATAAAAACAGCCAAATATATTCTCAAAAATATTGAAGACTTCAATCCATTACATACGGCCACTCTAAGATCTTTTAACATGATTTCCAACAAACATGGTTTGCATCAAGCTTGGCCAGAAGACTTTTACAAGGGTAGCAGTAAACAGCTCTCCTAGTAATTTTCAGGTGAGCTATTTGTAGATAAATATGAAAAAGAGTATAAGAAAAATTGATTTCAAGGCGAGCTATTAGCTTTTTAGAGTAATTAGCTATTTAGCCTTGCTTGCAGTAGGCTTTAATTAGCTTTATGAAAACATGATCTTAAAAAGGCAAATAATACAATCAAAGCACATTCCAAGCCTGGAAGTACCTTCAAACCAGCATAGAAACAATAAGCAATCAATACCTTAAATTAGCCATCTTCTCATCATATCTTGTCTTTTCAGATTCTGCAGGGAACTTTATCAGTTTTTCCATGTCCATTGTTGATGAAAAATAATCTTCTAAGCCAGAGATAACAACCAATTTACATTTTTCATCTCCAATTCTCTCCTCTAATTGTTGAATCAAATTATCACAAGTTTCTGACCTTATCCTTTTTGACCTTTTATCTTTGTGCTTCAAAATTATTTCAACATGATCAGATTCTAATACTTCCAGCTCTCCGTTTCGGGAAACAAAAACAGTTGCGGCATCAGGAACATACTCTTTCAAAGTCTTTATGTCTATTGGGTTTGCCTTCTCATCTGGTCTAAATTGAAGCTCATCACTGCTATCACAAGAAAAATGTTCATCACCATAATCATGAACATGATCATAATCAGAGTCTACATGTCTCAATAAACAATTCTTTGATACATCATGGTTCAAGTTTTCTTCATCACATACAATAGATAATTTATACTTCATTTTTTCTTTTAATTCCTCATCAAGCAAACTCTCATCAATAACAGGGGATTCATCAAGTTGCTCATCCAAGTTTACCTTGTCTGCTGAGGAATGATGAGGACTCATGTGTTGAAACAAACTTATATTCTTCATATCAACCTCTTCAAATAAAGTTGCTCCATCACTTATAAAATTTCCTTTATTGTTATCACAAATTCTATTGTCTACAAAGTCTGAGGGTTGAGGCTTCCTTGGTTTCCATGAACTGGTAAATGTTCCAAACCAAGAAGATGGTAGTCTGTGTAATATTGACAAGTCTTGATTCGGACATGAAAAGTATTCTGAGACACTAGACAAAGGGGCATCCATTTCTGATAACCCAATCCAATTACTAGTTTCATCCATAAACTGCACAAGAACCTGTGGGCTGCTTGAATCACTATGCCGAACACCTAACACATATTCAACATTTACATACTTATTTTCATTTGAATTCTCATCTTCTTTTTCACAACTAACAAAGTCATCTGATTTTGAAAGAGCTCCTGATTTTTTATTAGAGACATTGCATCTCCGTTTTCCTCTTGCAGAGCTTGATTTGGATACCTTTCTATTGTCCCCTTGCACCAAATCATTCTTTTCCATCTTTTTTCTTTTCACTGGTTTCATTTCTGTTACATAATCATAATCATTATTCCGTTTTAAACTCCTGTTAGTTCTTTTGGGCCTTTTTTCTAAAAGGTTTTCTTGAACACCATTTTTTTTGTCTTTTACTAATTCATCACAATGACAACTTCTTTCTAACTGTTCTTCCGATAGCATTGTGCTGCAATTGCAAGTTTCTGCCCCTATGCTCTTTTGTAACACCCCTGCCTCCGTATTATTAACAGTGGAAACTTGGCTTGAATAAATAAACTTCTTCTCAAAATTTTCCACTAAGGCATCTATGTGTACTAACTGACTTGCTGCAAAACTTAGAGAGTGATTATCCATGTGTAAAGTATGTAGCTTTTCAAAACTACATTGTCCATTTTTTGGTAAATTACTAAAGCTAGCATTTTTCGTTTTCAGTTCTTCTATTTTCTCACAATCAATGTCAGATTTAGAGTGAATGGTATCAGGGGTTAAATTTAAAACGCTAGGCCTACTTTCAAAAGTTCTTTCGTCCTGGCGGGAGATGCTCTTTTCATAACCACAATGGCTTGCTGCAGAGGGCTTGGTCCGCTTTTTGTTATTCAATAAATGTCCATTCCAATCACCGTTTTTCTTGACACGCACAGGCGAAATTTCTTTATAATTTTTGCTTGAAACCTTTTCTGAATCTACGTTAAGTTCTTCAATTAAATTATCGATGTCTTTGTGCTCAAGTGTTTCCTTTACGGATAACGCATTCAAGTTCGTTCGATTGTCCGTTTTAACGCCATCTTCGATTTTACCCTCGCCATTTAACTGTTCTACACATTCTTTTGGCTTCTTGCGAGAACGATGCTGCTCTTGGTGTTTTTCATTGGTACCATTTCGGCAAAAATCGCTAGAGACTTTATGTAAAATACTGTCGTCTTCACAAGGTTTGCATTCATCTACTTTCGCCGCATTCAGCTTTCCTAGCTTGTCTTTCCACGGCAACAACTTAACCTGCAAGCCTTCCTCCATGTTGCTTTGTCTCGCCACATCCATACCACGAACTTTAATTTCGCTGGTCGACTTAGTCCGAGTCGAGCGCTCATGCAATCTTGTTCCAAACAGTCGACCAGTCCTGATCAAAGTCTTGTCAAAATACAAAATAACTTGACTCTGCTTCGAAACACTACGAGAACTTTTTCTGAGGCAATAGGCCTGTTCAGCTTGCTTCTCCTCTTTTATTGTTCTATTATAGACTTTACAACCAGAGCGAAAGGTGCTGTTCAATCGAGTCATTCCAAATTTCCAAAGACAGCGGACAATTCAAAGCCTGCAAGTTTCATCGATGCAGAAAGCGTCTTTACACCTCAAGGGAATAAAATTGAGTCCTTAAACATCAAATCCCTCTGTCTCTCCTAACTATTTACGTCCCCTGATTAGTGCTGTGAAGCTGCCTTCAAACTCCGTCCTACAGTTTCGCGGCCATTTTGAAAATGCTACGCTGAAGGCGGTTAGATATTGTTGTTGTCTTCTATACGCGTGAAGCGTGTGCACGAGACTCAAACAAAAGACAGCGATTAGGAACAAAAAGAACACGCGGAACAAAAACAAAGCAACGAGTCAACACCAGCAGCGTGCGCCTTCTGTTCATTCAAATAAAATTCATGTAACTGCGTGGCAGTAGCAAAGGATTGGAGCCAAATCGAAGTTTTTAACTTTACACCTTCTTAGGTTTAAAATGAAAAAAGGAAATCTTGTGCATAAAAATACATTAAACCGAATAAACTGGAAAATCAAATTAAGCAGCATATTACGTTAATCACGGATAAAAATTTTCTGACGCTCTTGGCTTCTTTGTTCCGAAGAACAAGTTTGATTAAAAACCTCCTTCACAGCAACTGTGGCATTCATGAAGACTGATCTATGAAAAGATATTAATATTGAAAAAAGTTGTTGATACACGTTTCGTTAAGAAGAAGAGACTGCTAATTTTTGCTGTAAACCGGGGACTCTAAACTCGTTGAGCTCAAATCTCAAGGCCAATGTTTTGTTGGTAGACAAGGAAACAGAAGTTTTTCATTTGCATTTCATTCCCTTTTGCATTCAAAACAAGCTTTCTTGGAAATTTCACGAGAGAGAGGCTACTGATAGACATCTAGAACATGAATCCGTTCGACAATGATTGAAATTACTGACTCCTAATACACATCAGCGAACATGGGAGGAATTCTGCTGAAATGGACCTATATTATCTGTTGAAACGACAAATCAATAATACGCTGTTTGCTAACGAAATGAACTAAACCTGCCGAAGATCAGTGCTGGTACAATACGTTTATAAAACAGCACGTTTCGTGCCTCCAAAAGTACCTGTGTTGTTAATCAATACACGCTTAGTTTTTCTAAACGAATCTACTGTCATTTCAAGACCTGTTTCAATCGCACTGACCTGCTGATACTTTTGAATTCGGCTAGCTGTTTCAAAAGAACTTAGGCCAAACGTTAGTTGGAAAATTCAGATTCATTACTGTATTGGTAGGACAGCAGTGACAAGAACCTGGAATGTTTTTCAGCAAAGACTCCCATGAATACAATTCATATCCGCACCAATTTAAATTTAACTTCATATTTGGTCATTATCAAGCGTTTTTTGCTACGAGGTTCTCAGGCAAACGACAAGTTTCACTACACACATCAAAGAAAATACTAGGCACAGATATTCTCTGTGTGATTGGAAAACCTCCCCATTATACACAGCCTTTGGATTTGAATAAAGGAACGAAATAGTGACATAATCTGTACAAGAAATGTCAAGGTTCCTTGTTGCATCGTTGCTTATTCTCTCAATGCAGTAGCTGATCCGTTTCCGACTTACTTTCACATCAATTTAAGCAAATTGATGAGATAAAATGAATATTTTCATTTTGTTCGTTATGTGAGTACTATTCTGAAATAAAATGAAGGCACCTTAACTCCACTGCAGGAAAGTGAGTCTAGAAAGTTTTTCATGTCTTGCTGCGAATAAGCTAGAACTTTGAAAACCTTCCTGAGAGAAACAAAAAAAAAACAAAATTGGCGCGATAGCTGAAACTTCTCTCCATTCTCCTTAACCACCCCCCCCCCTCAAATTCCACAGACTCTGGTACCCAGAGTAGGTTAATGTTCGATTCATAAAGGATACGTCTTCGCACCTAAATGGTAAAAGACCCTCCAAGGTTGGGTTCCAAAAACGACTAAACTTGGTTTTATTTGTTCATTAAAGCATCACTAAAGAAGGATTGAATTCTTCTGTAATTAAAACTGTAATTCCTTAGTGCCACAAGTCAGAATCTCGTTTGCAAGGTTTCGAAGCGGTGTGTATGGGATAGAACAATTTTCATTATACCACGCATGCCTAAGTGATCTTCTCATACCAGACTGGGTACAGTTGTGTAATGTCAACAGTACCCCTATCCTATAGGAAAATGGCAGTGCCACGATAGCGTGGTGGTAACAAGATATCACGTAGTACCAAGTAACTGACTGGGTGACAGGGTGTCTATAAAGATGCAGTGGGTAAAACTGCAAAGATATTCGTATAGAAACAATATCAAGATACGGCGAGTTTCCTATTTTTTACTCATCTTGACCAATACACATTTCAAATTTAGCATATCAGACCTCTCTCTAAAGGGGAACAGAACGGGATGAAGCTGAAATATCTACTGGTCTAGAAAGAAATGAAATTTTTAGAGGCATTCACAATATAAATTTGCGAGAAGCTACCCTAAGCATCAGACTGTCGGAAAAATTCTGAGCTGTCTTTCCATCACACGAGCACACTCAATTTCTATCATATAAACAAGCAATGGTTTGCCGTACTTGGATAAGAATCACCCTTTCAATAATAGGTCACGCCCAAACTGAAAATGCTCTATTTATCAATTTAAAGGTTTTTTTAATATTTTCAAATATGCGTAAAGGCAAGCTAAGAAAATTTCTCCATAATCGAAATAACTCCTATCAAAAAAGGTTTGTGCCACTGGTTAAATATCGATCAAAAGGCAAAAAGTGACTGGAAAATTCAAAATGTCGGGACGCTTATGTTGGAATAGTAACAAATCAAACTTGGATACTACGCAGAAAATGATTTATGTTTCAAGTATTGAAGATAACAGTTAAAATTTGTCAAGTTATTATTCTACCGAATCAGTTGAAAAAGAGATTTATCTAACGTGTACCATTTTATAAATGTTGTCAGTCCTCGTGGAAACTAGGGTGAGGTAATTTTTAGCTGACACAGAAAGTTTCTGGAAATTGTGTAATTTTACTTCCTGTACAAAGATCAGTTAATCATATTTCTCTTTTAATATAAAATAGGCTGGATACAATAACCGGACCAGCAACAATAAGGGATCGAATCCCTTTTTGCTGCAGATGTCGCCCAACTATTCTGCATGCTTTTCGCGTATATTGAGAAATTTTGCCGGGCAGATTCTAAAAAAATAGGCCTGCATCGAACATCTCTTTGCCCCCCCCCCTGTAGAAATGAACCGCTGTGATGCCCCTGAATGATCTTGATAGAAACCACAAATTCAACTTTAAGATTCAATTTTAAAATACACTAGATACTTCATACAAACTATTTCTATCACATACTTAAATACAGTGAAATTAGCAATGTGTAATGAGATAATCAAAACGTTGCTATCTACCCTGCGTTATTCTCTTCAACGAAGCACGTAAAGCGGTCAGAAGCATGCCAAAATTTCTTTTATACCACTGCCTAGGGAAAAAGTTGAAAATTATGAAGATTTTAAACTTAAAGTTTACAGTGCTTATGAAAAATTTAGTAGGTGAGGGAATTGTTGGAAAAATCTCTACAGATTGCTTTATAAAAACGCTGCTTTCTGAGGTTTATCTTCGCAAATGTTTATTTGAAATTGGCTACCGTTTTGTGGATCTGCGACGTGTGAAACATTATGACTTAACGGTGTTAAAGCGCAAGCAGCAGATATGTTTTTAAGATTATGTGTCTTTATTTGGAAGGAAACCAAGGTATACGAAAGATCGGTTTATTGTAATTTCTGAAGGTAGTTTACAAATAAATGTTGATATACCTATTATAATCCATGTGCATTTTGTAATGCCTGTCAAGGAAATCCTTGTAAAACTTTGACATCTCGTCTGACATATCTTTTTCTACAATAAAGACATTAACATTGACACATAAATTGAAACACACCAATGCTGTACTCTAAATATGCTAAAGATATCCAATCTAACAAATTTTTCATAAATCAAAATATGAAATTAGTCGATTTTTGAACCAAATAAATCATTCAAGAGTCACGTAATGAAAAGATAGACCTACAACCGTAAAATGAAGCGCAAAAGAAACGGGAAGTTAAATTAGAGAGTGAATCTCTAATTGCTTATTAGAATAGGTTTGAACCTGGGTTTCCATCATCAATTCTGCATCGATATAATTTGTTTTAGTTTTATTCATTTGCTTCATTGTATGAAACTCTCATTCGAAACTGTTATAAAATCTATCATGAGAGCAAGGTTTTTAGGGTAAATATGATTATTTGATTCTTTCGAAAACTTTCAGGCGATTTCATGAAGAAATTTGAGAGAGGGCCAGAGATTGAATAGCAATAAGAAACTTCAACAGTTGGGAAAAATTTAAACTGCAACTTCTTTCCATTCCAAATCTCCCGAGAAAATAAATGAGCAACTCCTACTGTTAAACGTCCACCGTGAATAAGTGACCAGGGAAAAAGTCGAAATATTGAATCCTTGCCGTATACGCTTTTTTTAATCCTTACAGTCCCTCGCTCTACGTCTGACAGAATTTCCATCTTGCATGAAAAATGAAATAAATCTGATAGTGTAAACAGGGCCTAAATTTATGATTTGTAGACGACATATTTGAGCTGAAAAATCATGGCGACCAATTAGGACACTACTTTACTGCCTCTTTCATTGCAATGATTGGCATGCACAAAGGAGCTTGTGATGGCATAGTGAGGTAATCCCAACGTAAAAGAATAACTTGAAATTAACTTACCTGATAAACTGCCTGAATCTGCCATCCTTCTTGTGAAATCTTTCTTTTCCTAATATCAAAATGTAAACAAATTTCTTTCTTTTTATTGCATGAAAAATATATTGGCATAAATGCAAGAAAAATTATATATATCCCCACCCCAACATATCCCCAATTTTTGTGAAAACAAGGTCCATGCGACTTTTATAAAAATTGATGAAAATGTATTTGGTAGGGGTAGACCTGGTATAAGGCATTGAAATGCAGTAAAAAAGGCGCTACACAAACCACGCCCAACACCATCCAACGCTACTTCAGTGGCACTAACACTGACTATGTTCTGTTTTAATTTTACATATTTTCAGCTTCACGTGTATTTAGGGCTCTTTGCAGCCTCAGATAAATTGTTTTTGAGCCTTGATAAATATGAATTAAGGCTGATTTTGTAATCAATCAATTTTTCTGGAGATTTCTGGCTTTATTTGTTGTTTAATTGTAGCTTTATCAATTAAAACAAAGCAGTGAGAATTGGGCCTAAGAGGTTAGGTCTGACCACAATCTATTCATCACCAAGTTTCCTAAATTGGTGATTATTCTCAGCTTGTAAGTATTTGTGATTAAGATGCATTTTGTCACTAAAATGAATGTTGGTGCTGAAGAAATTATGCTGGAAAAAGTGGAAGGTCAAACCAATATTGTTTTATTTGCAACTTGATTCGTCAGCTGAGGGTACCAGCCTTCAACCAAAAGTACTTTTACTGCTTCTACAAATTGTATTTCTTGCAAGCAAAACACCTTATTGCAAGAGGAGTCATTACCAAGCATAACAATCTTGGGGTATGGTAGGGTGATAGCCTGCATAAACTTAAAAGGTTCAGTAATGATGCCTCTCACCTGGAAGAATTTCTTGTTGTGGCTTTTCCAGAACTCATCATTCCATTCAAAAGTGTCATCTCTTTCTTGAATAAGCTTCTTGTCATGTGAATGTAGCTTTCTAGGCACAGCAAATGTGATTCTTCTCAAATTTGAATCAGAATTGGGGGGCTCAACAAGGTGATGTGTGTAGATTCTCTCATCAATTTCCTGCAACATAGATAATAGAATATAAAAAAATTACAAAGCAAAACCTAATGTTTATATCAATGACCAATACATTTGTTTATATTGGCTTGAGCATACTTTACCTTGGACCAAGAAATTATGCAAACACCACCCCAGAACACATCCACATTCTTACAGTGATGCTATTCAAAGGCATCAATATATCCCTCAGTCAAGATTTCTTTACAGTCAGATCTTTAATATTGACATTAATAACTGCAGCTATATATATACTAAGCTTTTTTTCTTATTCTTTTTTTCTAGCAGATGTTGGCCTAGATATGGTCATTATAGTCATTTAGACTTTACCATCAATAATTTTTAAGGATAGGCTCTTGCCTACTTAAGCTTACCAGCAGGATTTCAGACTATTTTCAAGAAAGATCAGACAAAAACATAAACATTCCTAATTTCTTTCAAAGCATATTACACTATGACAAGATTACTAAAGACTATAATTCACTTGATTTAGCATACAAATTCAAGTGTTTGAAGGGGTTCTCATTAGGAAATTCCATTCTCTTAATGAAGACTACGCCTGCCATCAAAAGCTTTCACTATCATCCCATGATTACTACAAATTAAAGGTATCTTACCCACCTTACAACACCATTTCAAATAAATGGAAAATTGGATAAAGTAGAGCTGGATGAACAAACAAACAAAGGTGTTGACATTGACTGTAATGAAAGTATGACAGAGGACAATGTGATAATTGTTGAGAATGATGTTAACTGAACTTCGTGATTGTTAACTGAACTTTGTTCACAAGATGTGATATTTTTTCACTTAGTAGGCATCCCTTACAACATGTTCCCTATATATGCTAATTGTGCAAGAAATTCAGACAATGAAAATTTCTGACCACAAAAGTTTAGGAAAGGTAAACATTTCAGATGCTCTTGCTGTCTGCAAAATATTAACATCCAAAATTTTTGGAGTTTAATATATTCAGTCAGTTGCAGGGGTGGCTGGCACACATATAGAGCTGCTATTAGCTTTATACAAATACCACTTTGACAACCCCCTTACATGTTGCAATACCACCCACAACTTTTTTGATGTGTAGTTGAAATATCTATTGAATGTTTTAAAGCAACACTTACTGCGACATTAATTTTCATTATTAAGCTAAGAAATCAGAAGAAATCTTCTACTGAAATGAAATTTAGCATCAAATTTTGGTTGATTATATACTAAAGCTGCTCTTAATAAGAATATCAAGGCTGCAATGAAACAAAGTACTCCCACCCAATGCCAACACCCAAGACCGAGCAGGAAGGAATGGGGGTGAATGACTCTATCTTGGGTGTTGGCTTGAAAGCACGACCTGATAGCTTAGCAGTAGAGCACTTGATGTACAAAGTCAGGGGTCGTGAGTTCGAACCTCGCTTGGGTCGGTTATTTTCCCACACTCTCTACTAATTATCCTTCAAAATTCTTAGTCTTGGCAGAGGAAAGTCAGCAAGCAAAAGGAAAAGGAGTTTTTATCATACATGTGAATAGCATGACCTAGACCTATGTTGTTGAATTTCTTAAAACGATTTTCAAACGCAAGCAAAAACATGTGAAATTTCCCAACACACACGCAAAACAATCACACTTCACGCTCACACTGAAAACAATAACACTCATAAACACCAACGCACAATAATACCTTTAGAGGCGCACCCAAACTCTCATCGAAAAATGCAGTTAACTGGTTTGTTGGATTGCAAACAAAAATAGAAAGCTTGATTTGAAAAAAGTGTAAATTTGGGCCATCAGGTGTGCAAGAGTGAACTTATATTTTTAGAAAAAATTCTTGGGAGTGCAGCTGCCAATATAGAATCCATATTGATACAGAATACAGGCTTTACGTCATCAACTGACGTCAGTATGTCATGACATGTTATGACATTAGTATGTCATGAGACATGTTATGACATACTAATAAAGATTTAGTAAAAATTACGGTCTTACTGTATCTTCTTTCAGTGGTTCGCCGTTTGCTTCATTACTTCTTGAACCTTTGAATCTCCTCTGCACTGAAATTGCTCCAGCTCCACAAAAACAAAACCGTACCCTGTCCTGCACGTCATCACTTATGAATTTACTTCCAAAACCACCTTTATAACGTGCACGGATGGTACTTTGTGATCGATATAAACTTGACTGTGATACAGAAGATAATCCTTTTTTTAGAAAATATAACAAAGGTGTTGCATATCGCCGGGCGTTACGAGCTATTGACTTTGAATTTGGCGAGTGCATCTTTCTTCTGGAATGTAATGGCGGCCGCCAGAGAAGCCTCATTTTGATGGATCTCTTTGAGGCTCGTTGCGAGGCAACAGTCACTAATAATTATTCGAGAAATATGGCGGAAGCAGCCTTAGAAAGAACATCAGTGACAGCTCAAGAAAACCGATCCGGTAGAACTACAGAAGAGGGAATTGGAAAAGAAAGTCACGGCGTTGATACAAAAATCAATGATCCATATATCGAGTCAATTGATTATTTGGAAAAGAATAACATACTATATTTATTTCAGGTAACTCTACTTTTCGCATAGAAATTTGTAATTAGGAAACCAAGAATGCAACACGTACAATAATTGCAAAAAAGTACTTGGAAAACCCAGAAAATTTTCGTGTTTACTTATATTTTTCAAAATTCTTTTCCCGAATACCCCTATTTCCGCACCCCCAAACAATTTTGATAATTCAGATAAATTCATAGAAATCGCAGAAACAACGTACTTGCTACCGAACCAACATTGTTTAAAGGGGGGGGGGGGGAATAGCTGAATTTGCCTTTTAAAACTGATGTTAGTCTAGAGTGGCGGAAATTGCGGGGGTGTTTGGGGGTGGTCAAGCCTCCTCAGGTTTTGCTAAATTGTCGGTTTTGTCGCTAAATTATTTCATTTCTCGGCAAATTTGCTCGGTTTTGTGGGCCCGGGCATTGTACCAATACTAAAGCGCATTTTTATAAATGTACCGTTTTTATTAAATTGGGCCCTAAAATGATCCACATAAACCAATGTAAAAAAGCTGCTTGAAACTGATTATTTTTAAGATGAGAAAAAAATGATTTTTTGACAATAAGGTAGCTTTTACGTGTTCAACTGACATAGATAAATGTAAAGACAAGCTCCTTTTGACTGAAAATTAATAAGATTGAATAACAACTTTGTACATTTTAAGGAAATTCTTCTTATTATTTGATGTACAAAATGCTGAATTACATTGATTATCCTTTTGACTGACTAGGTGTAGTATTTCTTGTTATCTAATGTTACTTTTGTTGTAGTGTCACTTCCGTTGAAAACCTTCAAAGCAGTTTAGTTTTCAAATCAGTGAAAAAATATAGAAAAGTTAGTAAGTACAGATCCTGAGCTTAGTATCTTTAAAAACATTAAGTGTTTTTAGTAAAAGAAAATGAATTTATTTTTCATTCAGAAACTGACTGCAAAAATCATTTACAACAAGCCAGATAAGCCATTAGAGTTCATTTTAAAGGACCTAGAAAGCAAGAAACAGTAAAACTTGGATTGAAGATGAAAAATATATTTAAAGAAGAAACATGTCACAATTGGAGGGAAAGGTTTAGCAAGGAAGAAACTCAAACCAAACAAAGCACTGAAAAGTGAATAACATGTTTAATATTTATATTAACTGTATTCAACTGGAGGAGCAAAACCTAATCAGGGGGTGCAGGGGTCATAGAGGAGGGTAGCATGAGCATGTGTCCACCCAGTTTTCATAAATGTAAAAACTTCACAATTTAAACCTAACTTATGCTATTTTACATAAATGTATTTGCAGACTTTTGTGAGTAAATTCAAACTTTTTGCCTACTCTGAAATCTTGGCCCTTCTGTATACCTGCCTCAAACTCTCGCAAATAAAATGTATTCCTGACTTTAACTGTGTATATGATACCTTTACCTTTAATTAAACCAACCAGCTGGAATTTGGTGGAATTCATGCATTATGAAATTTTTTATTTTATTTCTTACCATTTACATTTATCCTGCATCAAACCGAATACTGGTTGTGAATCTGTCAATTTCTCTGTTTTCTATTTTTATCAGATTAAAGGTATAAACCTACAATTTTAGTAAGTAAAACATTTGAATTAAGACTTGACTTTAATTTAAGTATGGACTTTAATCCTTGCAAGAGCCGTTTTGTAGTCAGAAGAGTTAAGTAAAGGGTTGTAACTTATTTTCCTTGTAATACCTGGCTATTCTTTGACTTATTCCAGGGGTATATGGGTAGAAGAAGCAAAGGCTGATTCTACAGGGATTTAAAATAATTTGAACTGTTCTTATAGAATGCATTTTTGTCATAAATTCAATGTATAATTCGCCAAAACAATTGGTTTTATCTGTGCCTCTAACATTTACTCACAACTTTGAGCATATTCCTAGCAAATATTTCTGGCGCGAATATCATGTTCCAGCCTAGAACTGTCTGTATGATGTCGTAATTGCTCCTCTGTTTAAATATGCTCGTATTTGGTAGCTTTATTGACCTTTGAGAGAATAGTTACAAATTTGATTCTCAACAAAAAGTTATATCCTAGAAATAGCAAAAAAATGATTGCGTCTACTTTTAACTATTGAAATCAATATTATATTGGAAGAAGTCTAGCGGGCGCCAATTTTTTTTAGCGCTCGCAGCTTCTAGAATTCATATGTCTGACTATTTAAAAAATATTCGATAAGAAATCAACGTAATTTTCTGTTCTCATGTTCAAATATCTATCAATCATTCATGGTAGGTCGATGGATCCACCAATTTTAAGTGCTACATTTTCGCGACAAGGGAAACAATGAATTTTATGGTTCACGTTAAAAATATTGTTTTTTCTCGTCTTACTGTGAAAAATTTGTTATAGTTGCAAGCTTTTCAAGAGGTAAAATGTACTTTTCAATCATGGGTCATGGTATGAGAACAAGTCAATCCAGAGCCATAAAAAACCCTTTACCTCCCTACATTTAGAGCAAGCGCTACTTTCGGCGTTAGAAGCAGCGTTTAAAGTTCTGTTTGCGATAAATTTAGTGCTTGATCCTTGATTACATTCACTGAAGTATTATTCTATAGGTTCGATGCTGAGTTTCTGTTTATGTCGCTCACTTTTATCCCCACAAACAACTGATTCGAGCCTTTTCGGACAAGTAGACTGCTGTTTACGCAACCGCTTGATTTGTCGGTTTTATTTAAAAAACGCCTCGAAAATATGAAAATATTGTTTAGAGGCAGTGATTCCTTGGTTGAGCGAATGTGCATGTCACAACCTGCTGAAAGGCGCAATGAGCAAATGATTAATGGCAGAGTGACATCGCACTCGCACCACCCGCAAACATCGACCACGAAACACGAGAAAAAATGGCGGCGAAAATTTATATCTCGATCTTTTTTACTTTTCTCGGCCTAACCATGGCTTTCGATTTAATGGATGATGTTAATCTGGAAGGTCAGAAGGAAGATGAGATTTCTAGCAGCCATCGGACTGACAGTTTAAGCATGCTTATTCTAATATCATTATTAATAGCGACTGTATTGATGATCTGGTTGTTTAAGATTCGGCGATTTAGCTGTTTCCACGAAACCGGAGTTGCGATGATTTTTGGGATTATAGTCGGTGCTATTATTCGATACTCTGAAGATAAAGATAGCGTCGAAAAGGCCGTCTCTATACATAACTGTGACAACCTGACTTCGGCGCCGCGTAATGTTTGGATGAAAGTCAACGGGACCCAATACTCTTATATACTTTCGGGTATCGTTCAACATGCGAGAAAAGGAGCTGAGGGAAACGAGCTTGAAGATAAATCTTCCTTCAATCCTGAGATATTCTTCTACGTTCTTCTTCCGCCAATTATATTCTTCGAAGGTTATCTACTGCAGCGCCGTTACTTTTTCAGAAATCTCGGAGCCATATGCACGTACGCTTTTTTTGGCACGACCATCTCCTGCCTTGTCGTTGGAGGGATGATTTTCGGATTCAACAAGCTGACAGGAGTTGTCGAAACATTTGATTTTCCCGAATGTCTGCTTTTCGGTGCAATGATTTCAGCAACAGACCCGGTAACAGTGTTAGCTATCTTTCATGATTTGCATGTGGACGTGGATTTGTATGCTTTAGTTTTTGGCGAAAGCGTACTGAATGATGCCGTGGCTATCGTTCTTTATCGTGCAATTGAGACGTATCTCGCCTACAACCCGTCAGAAGTTCGTAAATTTGATGTGTTTTCGTTCTTCACGGCTTTAGGCGAATTCGTTGCTATCTTCGCCGGATCCTTGCTCATAGGCTGTGCATTTGCCTGCATCACCGCCCTTCTGACAAAGCTCACAAAGATTGGCATGTTCCCTATTTTGGAAACAGCCCTCTTTTTTCTGATGTCATATACAACGTTTCTGGCAGCTGAAGTGGCAAGCTGGTCAGGTATCGTTGCGGTGCTGTTCTGCGGAATAACACAGCGACACTATACCCATAAAAATCTTTCCCCAGAGTCATCAATAAGAACGCTACAAACATTTGAACTTTTAAACTTCCTAGCAGAAAATTTCATATTTTCTTACATAGGGCTATCCGTTTTCCTTTTCAACTACCATCAGTGGAACTTTGGTTTTATTGGTACTGCCTTTATAGCAATTCATATTGGCCGTTTTCTGAACATTTACCCGTTATCTTTGCTGCTGAATTGTGGCAGGACGCGCAAAATCGCCTGCAGTCATCAACATACAATGATGTTTGCTGGTCTTCGTGGTGCCATCGCATTTTCGCTTGCCATTCGTAACACCGTATCGATGCCACGGCAAATGATGCTCACAGCCACATTGTCTATTGTCGTAATATCGGTGATTTTCTTCGGTGGGCTGACCCTGCCAATGACGAAATGTCTTGGAATAGAGACTGGAATTGATGAAACCGAGGAAGAGTTCAAGGCAAAAAGACTTAGTTTGATTGACATCAATGACCCAAGTAACACAGATGAAGACAGGGCGGAGAAGAAGAAGTTCGAAAAGTCTTGGCTAGTGAGGACATTTTCTGCCTTTGATACCAAATACCTGAAACCAATTTTCACTGATATACACAATGAGTAGACAATTTGTCTTCCGCTAGCAAAGCCACGTAACAGAAGCATATTTTGAACTTGGCATCTTTTTCAAAAAAGCTTCGGTTAACTGAAGTGAATGAGATGAAATATGACAGTGACAACGGTCAACCTGACGCCGAAGCCTTGAGTTTTCTTATTGGATCGGTTGGGAAAACCAAACACCTTATGGAGTCGGTTGTACCAGACTAAAAATAAATTGATGAGCGGAAAAAACATCGAAGACTAGATGCATGACACAACGCAAAATGCAAGGAACTCAGTCAATCTTGGTAAAACATGTCACCTGAACGGAGAACCACTCGCCCTTTTAATGACCAAGATTTATCTTAAAAACCAATTCCTAGACGTCGTTCTTTAAAAAATGTCCGCTTTCAATTCTAATAAAGCACATATGGCTCCCAGAGCGGTAATACAAATTGTATAAAATTCTTAATCTGTACTTGTATTGACTCTGAAAAGTTGTGTTTTTGCAACGACGATTCATGTGCACACAGTCATTGTTTGTAGTTTGTCTGCAGAAAAGGTAGAATAGGCAAAAGACGCATTCTTGTCTGCAATGTCTGCCTTGCGTACGGAACGAAAAATGCGTCTCCTTTGCGTCTTCGACAGAATGCTTAAAACAAAGAATACAAACAGAGACAAGTATATTGATGGAGATAATGAAATTTATTCAACACAAGCCATTTCTTTTCAACTCAAGTTTTGGCTTGGCTCATGACATTAGTTCTATATTAGCAAGGCGTTCTATAAATGAAGGAGTCGCCTCTGTGATGTCATAAGTGACAATTGAAATGGGGTTACGTCACACAGGAATAGCGGGACAACCAAAAAAGATAAAAGTCATTTTTAGGTGACTAATCTATATTGCTCTTAAAATACAAATTAATAATCTAGGTAAAAATTCGTATATTTCCTTATATTACATAGAGAATTTCTTTGAAATAAAAGTATCCCGAAATTCTCATTTCGTTGATAATGAAATTATAAAAATATGTTTACATGCATTAATATTTACATTTGAAATATAAAGAACCAGTTTAGCAAGTTTCAATTGTAAACTGGCTTTCAAAAAAATATTTCTGTAATTTGAAAATTTCTTATGGAATATTCCCAGATATATTAAACTGCCAGTGTCCATATATTAAAGGCCATTTCATAACTATATGCTTTTGCGATGTGCTGTTCCTGAAATTGTCTTCTTTTATTATGATCAAAATACTTGGTTGTGAGATGAATCTCTGATATATGTACTAGCCTCAAAATAACTAAAACTACCTCGCACAGAGGACACTCTCAGCTTTTATTAGACCGGTCTAAATCCCTCTCTAATTAACTAAAGCAGTTCCAAATGAACCAGACTATTCTGTTATCAGTTAGGATTTCTGATATTGAAAACCTGTTGATCTACCTAAATGCAAGCCCTTAAATCTAGTTGGCCCATTCAACAAGATACCGAATATCTATCCTATCTTACCCAAAGATCCACAAACAACTGCTTACTCGTACAAAGTTCTGTGAAAACACCCCTTTAACAAACCTTTAAGCGTTTCCCGAATGGCATTTCTATCAATACCAAAAGGTGACAATATACGACCCAATGCAATAAAAACATTTTCCCCATTAGCTCTAGTGCAAACAACGTGAAGTCATTGATTTATTTAAATTTATTTTAAATCTAAATGTCCCTGCTGATTTTCAGCGTAGGATTTCTTCCAAGTTTGAAAAATTCAGTTACGTCACAAAAGAGACTGGAAACAAGCAAGCCATACGTTCATGGCATGACTGTTAGGCGCCTCAACTGGATATCGTCTTTCTGTAGTGTCTATATAGAACAAGTTTTGATGTTTTTCTTGATTGGTGTTGGGATAAACTTGAGTAATAAGCATACACTTGAAAACTCCCTTTGGCTGATCAGACTAAAATACCAGAAGATTATCGATTAAGATTCAAAACATGAAGATCGTCAGAGACAAAGAAGATTTCCATAAAATAGAAAAGGGAACAAATAACTTGTTATTCACAAGTCGTTTTATTAAGAAGTAACTTCGCAAATAGGCAGAAGTGGTCTTTTGCTTGCTATCCACAAAAAATAAATAGGATTTAAACTGTATACTCACTACATGATCTTCAAAATAAGCTACACAGCCTTTTCTTACATCCAAAACAAACCATCTCTGGTGCCACGATTTTCTAATCACTGTAAAATAGACATTACACAAATAAAAGATAAGGAACTTTGCAATCTTTTCATTTTGACCATATCAAGTCAACTTAATACCAAGAGGATCAAGCTTGGAAACACATGTACCCAATGCTTTATGCATCATACTTGAAAGCGATATAAGCAACATAGCAATATATTTTCAACATCATCAAGAGTTTTTGTTATATAATCCTATTTTAACCAGGCCAATATTATTTTGAACGCCCAGAGAGCCAATTTCACAATACTTCTACGAAAGAAGGCGTGGCTAACAACAACAATATGAACAAAAAGGCCAAAAAAGAAAATTGATAAGGTAAATGAAATAAAAGAGTTCATCTCATAGGTGAAAGAAAGACGAAGAAGGGTAAAGAACTAGAAGGCGCAGAAGATAAGTTTTTTACTCGACCGTTTAACACAACAGATGCGAGGATTGCTCCATGGTTAGGGTCGCAGACTACAGATTCAAAGGTACGCGGTTCGAGACTCTGACATGACCAAACTTTTACATAGAGTGAGAAGAGTCGTCAAATTTCTGTAATTCTAGGCGTGGGAATTACGAGGTTTGGTCACATCAAGAGGAAGGACTGGGACTGATAAGCATAAGCTTCTCAGTGTCCGAAAACTACATTCTGCTGTAAAGTTGAAACAAATATAGAAATACAACAACTGACTTTTTACCAAACGATAATTCAGATTTCTTAAAATGAAAGAAGGAAAAAATTCTTTGCCAAACAGACTTACATCCTTGCTTACGAAGGTATCCACTACAAGTGTGTTCTGTGACTTTGACTTCTATAACTTTGACGTAATCAATGCCTTTAAGGTAATAAAAAATATCTCAAAGCGTCTTCTATAAAAAATTGGCTGTTTTTGTAAACAAACATTCTGATATGATTTTTAAACAAAATTCGATATACCAATAATTTCAGCAAACAAAAATATCATTTCCGCTTGCAATTGGCAATTTCAGGAAAAGGGTTACAAATAAAAATATTTCATAAAAACCTCTGAATGGAGTTCAAGTAAAATAAACCAAGGTATTACCATGCACTTTCAATGGGATACGTGAAGAAAAATACAAATTACTACGAATGAGGAGTCTTTGTAAAAAGGATACGATCCCAATAGATCAGACAAAATACAAGAAGCCCTGATGTAATCTTCGTTTTTCGAGGTCGATTTTTTTCTGTTTTTGATATCTACTTGGTACTGTTGCACCTCTCAGAATACGTCCCTTTTTGCATCAGACAATTTTCAGTCAATTGTCACAACTACCATGATTAAAGTGACCTACCTTTGTTTTCTAAAGCTGTCCTGAAATTCGTTGGATTCCTCCCAATCAACCCTTGTCTAGGAAACGTTCGCACTTTCATTTTGTCTTCTTCTAAAATTAAAATACAGGTTTAGGCTGCCACAGAGCTGCTAAGAAAATGATAATAAATGTAAAATGATTCATCAAGACACTCAAGATCTGGAAAGCATGACAATACTTAATAAAATCACTGACTATGAAAAAATAAGTCCGTGCGATTAACTAAAGCTGTTTGCATTAAGTAGCATCTGTTTCCAAGTGTTCTATAGCTTGCACATTTCTAATATCAAAAAATCAGTTTAATGAAAGTTGATGCTTTAAATTCTAAAGATGACAGACAAAAAGCCTTTTCTTTGAGTGATTAAGTTTCAATACATTTGCTCAGCACTTTTCAGAACAAAACATTGCACCTTCTTAGTGCAGTGTAAGAAAGACAATTGACCAAATAAGCCCAATAAATCGCTGATTGAAAGAACCAATCAAACATGTTTTTCTTTCTTTCACTTTACTTTCGATCCAGATCTGGATATAAATGTTCTGCTTATTTGGACACTACCCAACTTTTATACTCTGAGGTGTGTCGGAAGAAAAGTATTTTAGTATGATATGTTTTCGCTTTTCCATGCTATTTCCAAAGACAGTTGAATCTCACATCGTAGAGACAAATATAATTTTAACAAGGATCGATAGCAACATACAAACCTTGGAAATCATTTCCATCGTAAAAAGTACTTTTCCCAATCTTATCTTTGCTTCCCAATGAATTGAGGTTCTCATACGATTTTGCTTTCTTTGCGAAAAAAGAGGATAAAATGTTTCTCGGTTTTGTTTCTTCAGTATTCTCCAGATGATACGAATAATTAGTTGCACATGATTCAGTTCTTTTATGTCTGGGAAGGAAATAAAATGACACTTTAAATATGCGTTATGGAAAAGATTGATATAGGATATGAATATAAACCTTGTATTATATAAGTGTACACCATTAAAATCATCTTTGTTGAAGGGCAACCCTCTTAAGATCAAAAAGTGGAAGGTGACTCTATATGAATTCTTTCACGAAACACACTATAGCATATAGATTAATTGGTGTACCATAACTAGAATAATACATACTAAAATGATGGATGCGCTTCAAAGGAATCATCTTTCTAATATCAGCTCATCAACCGTGATCTGCAATAACCTCCTGTCCCTTCTTGAACAGCTTTAACTAGCCTTATTTACTTTTAAAGCGTCAATCACTGCCAACGAAGCTAAATGAAAACATTGGGGCAAGCCCATGTTTGCACTTGCTGCATTTGTGACCCGAAAGTTTATCAGGATCACAACAGGTCTCTTTTCCCCGAAAAATCTTCTGCGATCCTTTGCATATTTTTTGCCATGGTAAAACTTGAAATAATATAAGATAGTAAAATTGACGTGAAGTGTCCCTGCCTTAAAAACAAACTCCGGCAAAATCTAACTTCTCCTTAATAAATTGATAAAGTGAAGAGATGTTACTAAGAAAACTAAAAATGCAATGGTACTCACAATATGCTTCCAATGGACCGTGTGTGAAATGCATACTGATCCGCAGTTGCTTCATCAAGCTTTGAATATTCCGACAACAGTAAGTGGTGCTCTGCGAGCCGCTCCTAAAGCAAATATGGAAAAAATTACCTTGAACACCTAATGGACACCAACGGACGGCTAACGGACATCAACGGACGTCTAATAGATACTTGAAGGACGCCAATTCTATTTATCTTCTGTTATCAAACCAACCGATTGCTGAAAAATCAGCCTAAGGGAAACACTTCTTAAACATACAAAATCACAAGAAATCCCATTCAAATTATTTTCTTGAAAAACACTTCAGTTATAATAAAGAAAGTAACAAATACCAAAGAAAATACATAAAATGGCCTAATGGGATCGTTTCTGTGAATTGGAAGGTCTAAGGAGCTCCATAACATTCCCAGGGATTCCATTCTAAGCTTTAAGAGCATTGTTGGAAAATCCTTTTTAGCAATTGAGATGGTACAGCCTAAGATTTGTGTTCCAAGATGTCTCAAAAGAGATCTGGACACAGCCTCCGTATGACTTTGTCCACCGTAACGGACCGGTCAAATGACTGTTAGGCACTGGTATTGGTATTATTACTTGGCTATTTTAATGGCTGTTTTATGCAGACAGCAGAAACTTTCTTAAATTAACGGAAACAGTAAGAGGAACTTTGTCAAATTAACGGAAACAGCAGATGACCAGCGTTTTGAAAGTCAGATCATTGAAGTCCACAGTTTAAGAATAAATAAGAAATTTGACTACCTCTGTCATTAAATTTTGAAATTACCAAAAACACGAACTACAAAAAGACGAAAGACAAACTGTTCAGCGCAATTCTCATAAAACGTAAATATTTAAACAATTTCCCAGCGAGGCTTACCTTAAATTCTTTTTGTCGCTTTTCCATTTGCATATAAGCAACATTTTCAGCAAGAGCAAGGCTTTCCTGCAAAGAAAGGTCATAAGAAATAAACACTGCTTAAACGTTTTTAATACCGCCCGGTGATACTAATAGTTCACATATATGAAAGCATAAGACCTTTCCAACTGTCACCATTAGGAAACTTACGAGGGGTCTTAATTGTAGGCTGGACAGAACAAAACGCACGCTTCAAGCTAGAAAATATCCACAGAATCTTAAATGGTAATCAGCCGCTTAGATTAATATTGACTTAAAGGGCCTCTCCAGCCAAAATTTGCAATTGCATTTTATTGGCTAATCTAAAGGAGTTTAACCTGCTGATCACGAATTCGTTATTCGTTTTTCGATATTTTTTACAGTTTGTGAGATATAAGCTCTTGCATTTCGATAATTGAATTGAATTAACCGACAAAAATTTTTCGGTTTGGTGACACTGTGACGCAATTTTGACGTCACAGTGTATTTCGTTAGTCTCGCCTCAAACCGAATCGAATGTCGGCGATTCGCAAATTGAACACTGCAAGTGATAGTACTCTCAGTTCTGTTCCACCGGCTTTTAGTTTGAGCATTTCAGATATCAATTCTGAAGCCTTTAGTTGTTCATTTTTTTTGGAGAACAACTGAAGTGTCAATTTCGATTAATAATACGCGAGGAACGAGCTGGAACAGGAAGCCGTAGCTTTGTGGGCCTACACAGGTGATCAAAACAAGGTCGTGACACAGCATGGACACATTCCGACCCGCAAACTTAGAATGATTGTAAACATTTAATAATTTTCGATCCTAAAAAGCTCCTGCTCTAGATTTAGATGCAGTTATCAACGCGTGACCATGACTCCTTCGCGATTCGGTGGAAGATATACGAAATTCATGACGAACGAGAGCCGCACACTGTGACGTCAGAATGTCACAAAACTGATTCGGCTTTTGTCGTTTTCTTCTCGGAAAGGTGCAACTTTAAAGCCTTATAACTTCTAAACTAATCGAAACTTTGCAAAAACAACAACTTTGCCATAATACACGCACCAGATACTAACTTTTTAGTCAATAAAAAAAAAATTTTTTTTGGCTGGAGAGGCCCTTTAAGGGAAAATGCTGTAGAGCAAAACAAGTAGGCGGAAGCAATACCTCAGTTCTGTAGCGAGTATACCAACTCCAAAGTTCTAACCATGGAGCTGCAGCAACCGGATAAATGGGCCTAAAAACAAAAAATGGCTTTCAATATCCCAAGAAGGGACCTCAATCAAGCACAAAGTAAACAATAAAGCTAGATACTACGCTATGTTACCAAAGCACTTACCCAGAATTTTCTTCTTCTTCGTAGATAGGGTTAACGAAGTCATCCCTTGCCATGATGACAACATTCAGCCATGTCCAAAATGATATCGGCTCGATCTGCGATAACTTACTTTTCTGAAAAATAATCAGATAACAATATACTGGTCTGAAAACATCAATGTAAGACAGGGAGCTGAAAGGCCCTGTTCCTTGAACTAGCGAGATGATTCGAACTCCACGTGCCGTGTAGTTCTGCGTGCTTCACAGAACTATCGGCACGTGGATATCGGAATTATTAGTATTAGGATTATCTGATAATGTGAATACAAAGATAATTTCGCGTAACTCACTTCTTTCTGGCTCAAAAGTCACTTCTTTCGAATGAATGTTTGAGAATATAATCATTACTATACAAGAATAAAAGCGGCAAAGGAAAGCATTTCTTATAAAAAAGTACTTATCTAAAAATTGTTAACACTATTTCGCATAAAATGCCTGTAATACCTGATTAAGATGAATATTGAACAACTTCAAAGGGAAAAAAGGAAATGAAAATTTAGCTTGCCTCGAAGTCGAGAAAAGTACCAAATCGTCCAGAGTAAGAGTGTGTTGCCAGTGTCTGAAGCAAAAAGTAATTTTTTCTTCATCAGAAACTTTTATCTTATTTCGACACTATAACTTTAAGAAAATGATTATATAATATAAATAGTTATAAGGCACTAAGGAGCCAATAACAATCAAATTAATCCAAGAGTTCTTTTGAGTAGAATCTCAATGAAGCTTCTGACAAGAATAAATAGAAAAAGGAAGGCAATACTGACCTCAAAATATGTACAGAAGGAAAGGAGCGAAAATGATCTTAGAAAACGGAATATATAATTAATGTTGTGGCTTAACCCGTCCTGGCGAAAACTATTTTCAAAGAAGAAAAAGGGGCAAGTCTAGCCGGAAATAAATGTACTGATTATTATCATGACTGAAATTAGATGAGACTTTACATAGATAAAAAAGATAATAAGCCCCTGTACTCGGATAGGCCTCTGTACTCGACGGAGTCCCCCTTCTCGAATGCGGACCCACTCAAACAAGCAATTTCAAACATTTTAATAACCCCCCCCCCCCCAAATGCAGCTTTATAGAAACGAGACACAGTATAGAAAAAAACGTATGACCTAAGCCCGTGACAAATCACATATTTAACGAGAAATAACTAACACAAACTTTATACTGGTTTTAAACAGGGTTATAAGTAAACTGGCAAATGGAGTGAAGTTGAAAAAATGTAAAAGCCTCGAAAAAGTGCTATTGGTATACTATCTTATGTGCTGTGCAATGTAAGAGAATATAACTGGACTATGCTCGAAACGTCGTTAACAAACTCGCAACTTTTTTAGTACAGTTTTACTATAACCCCTAGTGCTATTGGTATGGTTTCGTTCAGATAAAATTAGCAACACCCTCGCTTTCTATGGCTCTTTTCATATTGGCTCGTTGAAGCCTCCCCGCAGGACAAATTTAAAGATTTAGGGTATTCTAAAGGAAGAGGTCTGTTAACGTTTTCTCTAAGATTAGCACACAAAGCTAGATATCCGTACTTGAAAATGAAAACATAAAGGGCTTATACCTGGAGAAGGTTCTCATTAAACTGGAAAACTACTGGAAACTGATGGCAAAGCTGAAACAAAAATGGCAAAGTCTTGCACTTAAAAAAACTCTAAACAGGCAACATTAACAGGCAGTAAAAAACGTATCTCAGTATATCAGAGCATTCGTACATTCGACTTTTTGAATAACTTGCACTTTAGGGTAAGCTTTGATTCCTTGCTCAAATTTGTCTTTTACTCGGATGATGCAAGACGCCAGTTGTCTGTTATTCAAAGGCAACGAGGTTTGCCTTTTTCAGAGGAAATTTCAAAACATTTTTTGAAAGGTACAGTTTCTGTCAAGTCCTATTTTCCTCCAAACAATTTCCTCAAGATTTGGAAACTTTCCTCAAAAAACAAAGAAAATAAGGCGGCGTTTGACCTATGATCTCCGGGCACAGCAGGAATCTTAGGAGTTAGGACCAACCCAGCACGGATAATAAAAAGTTCGAATAATTAAAACTCGAATCAGAGGGATTTGTTATGAGATTCTCAAGAGACCTGAAAACTTTGTCCAAACCAGTAAAAGTTCGAATCACAAGAGTTCGAATTCGACAAAGGTGAATGAAGTTCCATTTGTGACGTTACGTGACGACTGTCACCAGGTCGAATGGCGGAGAGAAACGTAACACATTATGATTTCTTACGTACTTGCCAGACACAGTCAAGGAATTGTAAAAATATTGGGCTGAGGTTGTCATCAACAAATCCCGTTGACAGGTTTCTTGCCATGAAAGGATGCTTCACTGATAACCATTCTTTCTGAATTAATACCTGAATGATAAAATAAAATAGTTTTTGCTTACCATCCGGCCAACAGTACTCAATCTCTTTATTAAAACAATAATTAGTTTTTCAAAATATATCACACGGTATGGTACGTGGTAGCATTTTAGCTGGTTGTATTTTCAAATGAAAATGATTCCGATTAACTTGAGCCAGCAAGCGCTGTTCGATGTGAGCCTAAAGTTGACAAAAACACACGAGACACAACATACCTGAAAACCATCTAGTGTGCGATAAAAAGGATCGAGCAGTAATTGGACGAGGCTGACAATCTGTAATGGTAAAAGGGAATCTAACTGCATTTAAAAGCAAGATGTTACAAACTTAGGCAGAGTTCCGTTGCTAATGTACTAACGAAAACTAACAGTACCAAACATGGCAGTTGGAATTCAAAATTGATTAACTACTTATATAAAGACAAAACGCCGAAAACATTCAAGTGTAGAGAAGTTGCCATTGATTAACAAAGCCACTCTTTTGAAAATGCGACATGCCTACCAAAATAAAACCTTAACGACGATAATAACATTACAACGAGGAACATAACAAATAAGATGACGTGAAAAAAGAGATAAGAAAGAGGAAGACCACAAAGAAGATAGAGATAACAAAAGCAAAATAGAGATAACAAAGGAGGTGGCGAATATGATGACGAGGAGGCAGCATCGCTGCAAAAACGATGACGGTGAAGAAGATGACAGAGAAGCTGACTACAAAGACGATGATAAATTACATGGAAACCATGGAAAACAACGAAGATCTCAATAAAGAAAAAAAGCCGCATTAGATAACAGGACAAGAAAGAACAAAACGAAGAATATGCAAAACATAGTAGAAAACAAGTAAAACAGTACAGAAAAATGAGATTGGAGAAGATAAAAGAGAAAAAGACATCCATCACCATAAATAACATAACAAAGGCAAAGAGGAAAAACACTACGAAGAATAACACGACAACAGCAAAAATGACAACTAGAAAGCGATTAGACATAATGTCTTGCCCTTTATAAAAATATTTACATGACATACTCTAAAGCTTGGTTTCCACTATGAGTTAACGTGAGTTAATTTGAGATAATTTTGTGATCTGACATGGTTTAAAAATGATCTCATAGTGGAAACGGTCATTAAAAATTATCTCATGAAAATTAACTCGTGTTAACTCACGTTATCTCATGAGCTTGGAAACAAAATTTTTTGATTTCAAGCTCATGAGTTAACTTGAGATAACATCTTATCAAAAGAAGCCGATGCGTGGGAGGGGAATGTGCTATAATTTGCACTGAGGTTCTTACGCAACGCACTTGCACTGAGTATTACTTTAGATGTTGAAAACAGTTTTCTTTACTAAAAAAAATTAATTGTGAAATAAGAGAAACATTTTCTCATTTCTAAGATCCTGTTGCAAGTGGTCGTATTCACCAAACGCGTATCTTTTTTTGGTAGACTCTCCGTACCGAAAACCTTGGCGCAGATCGCGAACGGTACTTCTAGCAAAAAATATTTTCCTTCTAAGTATTCTCAAAAGCAGAAGTAAAATAAGTTGTTCTTGTAAGACGCCCGCCATAGCTGCAAGACTCAAATAAAAGGTGATTTCTGAAATTTCCATACTTAATTCTATCTCAAGTGGAAACCGAATCGGTGCATGGGTTAATTTTGAGATAGCTCGCGTTATCTCACGCTATTTCACACTATCTCAAGTTAACTTGAATTTAGACCATGAGTTAATTTTCAATTTAGCTCAGAATTATCTCACGTTAACCCATAGGGGAAACCAAGCTTAAGAAACATCACAAATCACGATTAGTACCTGAGATGTCCTGTCGACTCCATCGTCATAGGCAACGACAACAGCAGAGCCTTCATTTTCAATCTCAGAAGCGATTGCGGTAGAAATCTCGAGTAACCTTCGGATATTCTCCAACCAACCAGACTCTTCTAACTGAGACAGATATTTGCTTTCATCCCTAAAAAAGATATAATTTATAGAGAGCACTAAAACAAGAGGATACAATTCCTGATTGAGCTAAAAGAGAGAAAAATTGATTTTCCAAGCAACACAAATGTATGTCTTTCTAGTCACACATAATTGAAGCCTATGCAAAAAAAATCATAGAGAAATGTCCGAAAACTTTGGTATAAATGTATCTTCTTCTAAACGATGAAAATACATACGTTTTGTTGGAAAGGGCGTGCATCAAACGAATACCGTTTTGTTGGACGGTTTGTACATCTGGCAAGTTATCATCGAAAACGAATGAACAATGTGGATAGTAATAAGCTAGGAAAAAAATAACGCAAGGATTATTTCTTTTGGCCATAGATAGTATGATCAATTTGGATGAGCTTCCGAAAACGAAAAAAATTCTAAAAAATAAAATTGGTAGGACGAGCGTTCGAATGTGATTTGCGAACGTTGGGATGAAAGCTGTGAACATAAGTTCGCTCCCAAAATCCAAACGAATAGGAAATGCGCTCAAATGAATCTTGAAAATTCACAAAAAAGATAACGGTGCAAAGACTTACACATATTTTATATAGATATTTTGTGAGGTGTAAATACAAGATACACAAATATATTCCTTTATCATTAAAATTACTTGAAAACCGACATACTTCACCTATCAAACACAGATTTTGATAGAAGTTATGACTTCACTTTGTTTGCTATGAATACTTAAGTGACAAATTTTCACAGCTTTGCTTTCAATAACTTTTTCGGTTATAAAGTGGAATCGTGATATAACAAACTCTGAAGGGAACCAGAAAATAGTTCGTTATATCCGGGATTCGTTATATCGGGATTCGACTGTAGTTTTTTTTCCATGTCATGTTTTATTGCTTAAACATGATTATGATAATTTATACAGCTTTCCAAGAGCTATATGAATACTTATAGACAGACCTGTATAGGAATAGAAAAAATCACTAAGAAATCTACTGTTGAAAGCTCATACAAAGAAAAGAAATGCTTCGAGTGCAATTAAATTTACCTTCCCCTTCAGCCATTGATAAACTACTTTGGTTGTTATTTGCCGATGGTCCAATAACTCTGCCCCTGCATAAAGAGGAAGGGTTGAGGCACCACAGGCATAATTGGAAGAACATAATGAAATAATGAACAAAACTATTTGGCAAATAATGGGAAATGATTGAAAAATGGCATGGATCGGAGAGATAGAATTCAGTTGTCGTAAGAGTAGTTTTTGCCATAAGGTTGTTTTGTCCTTGAATGATACCAAACATCCTTTAATCGTTTACTCTACTTTGCCACAGTGCAAAAATACTTTTAACAATTAGGCTTAGCATGTTTAATGGGAGAAAACATTTGCAAGGCCTGAGACCAGGTAACATCGGCTTTCCGATTCGACAGTCAACTGGATCGATATGCCATTCTTTGATGTTCACCCCAGAGAGAAAACCAAGACAACTCACCGTTCAGTGAACACCCAGACATTTGTATCTCGATTTTTAGCAAAATGTGCCAATGCACCAATATACTTTTCATCTGCTTGGCAACGTTGATCTGACAGACCCCTGTAAGTAAACAATTCAAATCTCTTCATCTGGACTCAAATCCTATGCAAGGAATCAGTGCGTGCAAAGAAACACAATATAAGATTGGATGAATGATTTTGTGTAGTACCATGTGCAAATAATCAATCTTTTGCGTTTCGGTTACACAGCAAATTAGATATTACAACTGGGATCAAAGATGTCTCTCCGTTTCTTCCCTCAAAATAATGAAACAAAAATTCGTTGAGATAACACGTTTCGGGTTCATGCCACTTTGGATTATCAGCAGCTGTTGACCGAATACCGTAAGTCCCCGGGACTTAATTCGCAAAAAGTATTTTGGAATGGGGACCAGCAGCCAAAAATATTACCAGGGTAAATTGTCTTTTTATGTTGAGGCTGGTCAATGTGCTTAAAAATACAGATACACCCATTGTTGTTGAGGCAATACCTCAGCCCGTGGAGCCTTTTTCGAGGGTGGGGGTGCAATTTGGAAGAAGGGGGCTTATTCGAAGGAGGGGGCTTATTCGAGGACATACGGTATGTTTTTGACTATAGAACATGTAAGTGATATAATGTTTTTTTCAGGGGCCTAGGGATATTGCATTGTCTGAATTGCATGGTGGGATATGATATAAGGGCATATTTAGTAGGGTCCTTGCAGTATTATTATTGGGCAGGGAAACAATACTCTAATACTTACGTTGATGAGGATGCTAATAGAGTGCCTAGAGTTGCTGATGAGAAAAAATGAAGGCTGGTACTTTGTAGAATCGTAACCGGCAACTAACCTCGCTGTTCTAGGGATAGCACTTCGAAGCAAAAAACCACTAGACCTGGGACAGCGCCATGTTACAATCGGAAAACAGTTGTTGCTGTTCAAAAGAATGAATACGCAGATGAGTGTCACTTCTTATTTCCAAGGGTAAATTAAGTTTGCGAATCACAACAGCATGGAGACTGGTACCCAAAATCTTTATGCGTTTAAGTAAAGAGTCTTTGTTGGAGAATAATCTAGGCAATGATGATTTTATATGAGTTTCTTGATAATTGCTGTTAACTGAGAAAGCCGGGATGAATAGAAAAAAGGAAATGTTAAAATGTGAAAATAAAGCTAATAAAATTCCATTTCAATTGTCTAAATAAAAGGATCTATATAGAATCACTGACTGTGCAGAAACAAATTTTATCACACAGATTCTACTTCTGTACGTTTTCATATGCTGATTTGAAAAAATATATATAAGTAATAAAACTTTACGCAGGCCAATTTACATGATGACAAAAAGATAATTACCAATGGTAATCAGCTATTTCTCTCAATGCATCTCTTTCTCTGACACATAAAGGAACAACCACTCTTCTGGGATATCGAGGGCAAAAACTTTGGTCTTGAAAGAAAATGCTATGGAATTTACGTTACATCAATAATATATTATATTTTAACTTTTGTTAATTAAAATTATATGTTGTTAATCTATGCATCTAAAAAACAATACTTTTATTGCATAAAGTTCGTGCGGTAGTTTCTAGCTATAGGTGTTGCTATTGTTGAAAAGATTTTGCTACTTCTGAGAAATCGAACCAGTTATTGTGAGACATAATCAATAATAGTGAAGGTTAAAGTGCAATGTTAAGAACAGTTTCGTGAAGAGACGCAGGGAAACTACGGTCCGTCGACATAAGCACCACATAACGTGAGATTTTTACGTTTATTTCTCACGATAGCTTCAGTTTGGATATGAGGAAAACGCACAAATGGTTTTTGGATTGTCGTTTAAAGAGACTGATTCGTAGCAAAAATAAACAATGCGAATAGCTCTAAATTTAGCCTTAAAGCAGGAAGTCAATATTTTCCTTCAAACATTGTTGGACCGATGATTGTGTTGACAAGAGGCAACTGATCTGTCAAGTGCCCTCACTGCTCATAATTAAAATATAAGTGTTGCCTTATTCAAAACAACTTTTGCAAACCATGCTACACTCTTGCTGCCATGTACGTATCGCTTTCAAAATTTGAATACATTGGTGGGTTAAGCGGCCAAGAGGAACAGAGCCTCTCAAAAGCAATGAGAAGTAAACTACATCGCAGACTTGATTGGATAGAAGCCGCTTTTAATTAAGCCTCTTTTTAATTATGTCTGTGTTATATGGTAATGAAAAACAAGACTTATGATCTTACCAACTGTTACTACATTGTTCCCAGTGTCTAACTTGAGTCTCTTTACTTCATCTACGAGATATATGGAACATCTCACTACTATCAACAACCTTTTGCAAAATAGACTTGCAGGGAAGTTTTGTCCTAGATAATACTATCCCATTGTAATATGTGACAGCAACTTTTAGACAAACTATGGCAGTTTTAACAATATTTTGCTCCCTGTGATATCGTTTTAGAAGTATGGTACAGCTATTTTTGAAAGGAGTGTAATTAATAGCATGGCATTCTTTTCTTATAGGACAGTATATCAAAATTTATATTGGCAAGAACAGGAATTGATAGGAAAAATTGTGAAAAAGAAAGCAATGGAATAACAATGACGAAAGCATTCAATTCGAAGAAAGAGGAAACGATGAAAATGTCTTTAATCGTAGTTCCAAATCAAATTTACATCACATGAGAAAAGCAATAATTGAGCACCAAAACGCAAGAGAGTTTTAAACGTTTAACAAAAACCAAAGTAGCCAACAACGGAAATGCGATAATTACCCTCAAATTAAAACTCACCGTCAAATTTGTAAAAATTTTGAGGAGACTTGTTAGTCAAAATCGAGCGGCAAGATGATGGCAGTTTAAGATTTGCCGAATACGAATATGCGAATGCTGCAGCTCTGCCCTGAAATGAGATCATTCAAAATGACGATAATCACTTATTGAGTACAAAGGACAAAGAGTGGGAGACTTTAAAGTATGAGGATGGTGACATGCAAAAGCACGTTATCGTACGTGAGTTAGTTAAAAGTCACAGTTAAAAATCACAAAATGTTAACAGAGTAAATCAAATGGGTGAATGTAACAGAAATCACCTGTGGACAGCAATGCTTCTCTAAAACTTGTAACAATTCTTCAGCGTCATAATTATCAGATCCACCGATGCAAAGCTACGATAAGGCAAAAGCTCTCAAAAAATACATAGACAGTGGCAAAAGCTTTTCAAAAAACATGAAAAAATTCGAAAATGCATCGCATATACGACTCAGTATAAATTATGAATGAAAAGTGATTGTATCTTTAGGATTCATCACATATCACATTCATCTTAAAGAAGATCAAATTCTATCTGAGAAGATAGCAAAAGCAGAACTACAAACAATAAAACTTTCAAACCGATATTATTAAGAAGTACGTCTGTTGATTCTTGCGTGGTAAAGTGCTCAATACGTTTGCACGTAGAGCATGATATGTTTTGAGAGTTGGAAAAAATCAAACTACAGGTTTGTTCTTCAGCAGAACATCTTCTAAAAGGCGATCTTATCACGAAACAGGCTTTCAGAGATGAAAACTGTAGTTTGATTTTCTTCAACTCTCAAAATAATTATATAATTAAATACATACATTCATCAACATGCTGTCGTGCTTAAGAATTTGTTCCTATTTTCTAGTTTTGGTCTAAGGTAGCCTCTGAACAGGCTCACCTTGACGGATGTTAAGTTGTTGCACGTGACTTCTATGCCATCTCGCAGCATCCTCAGCTTCTCCTTTTCCAGGTATTGTTTGGGGAACTTCTTGACGTCATGGATACTAACAATGGGTAACGATATCAAAACATTTTCAAGGCTGTCTGAAAGGAAAAAATTCAAAGGTAATTAAGACAATGTTTATACTAGATTGTCAAGAATACTGGCACGAAGTCTGGTAACACAAAGTGCTGAGATAAGGAAAAAACACTGCATTACCAATAGTTATAAGATTCAAACTATCAACTGGGCTGAACCATATCAAAATACGGTATCTGTCAAAGGTAGCCTTCTAATTCAGTGAAGGTGCTTTGATGAAGGTTCAAGGTTATGGCACTCCCTCTCAAGATGGCATAAAAGATTTTAATGTATCTATTTGAAAGCAATTGGTTTGCTGGCTACATTATTGCCTCGTCAACAACAAAAATATTTTTAAATGCTAAGATAGAAAATCGCTTTATTGTTAGTAATGACAATACAAGAATGACACGCTTGTTTTAAATGATAGCTTTAAGTCATAAAGACTTCCAAACCTGCTACAGCACCACCATTTGTGTCTGAGTCATTTATACCGAATTCCTGAATGGCCAAATGGGTGCCAATCCTCATTCCAAGAAGATTGACGGCTGCCTGGGACTCGATGTCATCGCCAATGTCATCATTCTCCAAAGCATATTGATTGAACAGGAAATTCCCCCTTTTTTTCTTTATGGAGGCTTGAATTAATCTAAAGAAAAAGAGCACCAGAATCATACATATGAAAACTGGTGCTTGAACCTGAATGCTGAATTAGAAAAGGTTGTTAAAAATTGTCTTCCCTATCAGCATGGCAAAAGGCAGCTCGCATATTCCTGTGCAAAGTATAAACAGTGAGGCACAAAAAATATTGATAATAACAAATTATGGTTAATTTTGTTGTCTATAGAAGTTTTGAGGTTTTCAAAGGAAACAAAACATGAATGAATGTGAAAGGATAATGGCCAATTACTAACTTTCCCCCTTTTCTGACAGATTGTCCAATCTTTGAATGAATTTTCTTGATATGCTGATTCACTTTAGGTAATTCATAGCGTTTCTTCTGATATTTATATCCTCGCCTTGCAATCTCCTCTTGGTCAACCTTACTTCCAGAGACTTCAATACTAGAATCCTTAAAAGTGATGCAATTAATTTTAATTAAAGCAACTAGATATAAAAAATAGATTAAAGAAAAGAACAAATTTTATTTTATTACATGAAAATATATTAAATTATTACACAGTTATAAAGCCAAGGGGTTTTGAATACAACAGCCTCCCTACTTCTGTCAAAACATGGTCCACCTAACTTTTCTGAAAATTGGTAAATGGTATTTTTTTATCTGTTTATGAAAAATAGTGGAAGGGTGCAACGCCAAAATTTTGCAAAGGCAGGAATTTGGGTCAAAAGGTTGTGGTTTAATCAAATGTCCAGAAGAGTAACAGTAAGAAGAGTAACAGTAAGAAGAGTCCAGAAGAGTCATCACTATTGATATATTTCTACATTAGGCCATACTTTTGTTTATAATGCATTTTTTGTTTGAGCATCATGCTTAAACTATTTGGTGTACTTATTTATTTTTGGACTATATCATTCTAACAAAGTCTGAAAGCTTAACAAAGAAAACATATCTATATTTTGAAGACAACAGCTAATAAAATACTACTCAATCTTATCACCAAACTATCTCAGATGACTGAAATATGCATAGTGGGCAATTCAGTCCTAAAAAATGCAAGAGAATTGATATAGCTGGCAACTGTAACAAATGCTCAAAAAAATTATCATCAAAACAAAGAGGAAATTTTCCAAAGAAGAATGCTTATAAAATCAAATTATAAATACCTGGAAAAATGTTCCTTTGAATACAAGACGGTAACAGCTGAGATACAAAACTCCAGTTGCAAGATTAGTCAGAGTGCCAACACAAGTTACATTCTCCTGTTGCAGAATTAATGTCTCACCTGGCAGCAAAACTAGGGGTGCAAACTGTCTTCTTGGGTGTTTTAGGCCTCTAGCCTGTAAATAGCAAAAATCAACAAGTGCTTTATATAACACCATAAAAATCAAAACATTGATATTAATGTCTCAAAGACTAATGATATAAAATAACACTTTCAAATTGATGTTTGTGTTCCTTGGACTGGTCAGCATATGAATTCCATATTTTTTACCAGTTTCTCCTGTTCGTTTTCAGAACTTGAATTGATTTGAACTAAAACTAATTTTTGAGGATTTTTTACCATTTTAGTTTAAAAGAATTCAGCAATTTCAAAGATTGACACTAGGCAAGTGGAAGATTGTCTAAATATTTTAGTAGAGATGTCTGGATTGAAGGGGTTGCAGAATTTTCAAATATATAAAAAGGCAGAACCACAGTTTCTAAAAGTAAATAAGAGAATTTAGAAAATAAGAGAACTTTTGAAAAGAGGAAGACTTCCATTGTTATGAAATGAGACATGATTTAATTTTGCAAGATAGTGACAGTAAGCAGGAACAGATACTGGTTGGCCTTAGTGCTTGAGTACCAGCAGTGAAACAAATATAAGATCTAAAAAATCCCTTTAGGAAAGCATCATCTAATACATATCTGAACAATTTTCTGGCTGTAAAGAAATTCAAAATGACTTTGAAAAAAAGCAAACATTTCACAACATACATAAAGCTTTTTCATCTGACACTCCCCACCCAGTTGCGGATCAAAATGTGCTGTGCTTTTCTGATTGGCCTATTTCCATCCACAACTGGTTACATATTTTCCATTGCGTTCCTTTGGACCCTTATTCTGACCTTTTATACTCTGAGGAGTGTTAGACAAGAAAGCTTTAAGTATGTTGTGAAATGCTTGCTTTTCTCAAAGACATACTCATACATATATTGAACCTTTGGAATTATATAATATCATTACACCATTCCGGACTTCAGATCTAAACAGCTTTTTGGTACACATCTGACAAGAAACAGCTGCAATCCTTGTCATTTTATTGGACTGTTTCAGAATCAGTAATTATTGAATATGGAAATAGTGGAAATAGACATAAGAAGAAGAACAAAGAAAACTTTTGCTAGCATTGTTCTTTGAAGGGAGGTTGTTTGGATACCTAGGCATTTAGCTCTTAAATGCTGGATCTATCAATACATTGGCAGATGGTTTAGCAATGCCACATTGGGACACATCCCCCAAGAATTTAAGAGAACTAACTGTTGAGAAAATGCTAGGGTAGGGGTAATATTTTGGCAAAGTATGCTTTGTGCTGTCATTATAAAATGTAGATAATTAAAAAATTAGTCTTTAGCATTGCCTTTTGTAAAAATGGGTGTTCCCTGTTTATATGGTGTGCTTTCTGACAGTAAAGAGGGCATGACCAAACATTGTGATATCCCTCCCCCCCCCCTCCCTCGGCACCTTAGAGGCAGGTGTTGTCACTGGCTCTAGCAATGTATGTGAACATTAGTGTTATCAGTTATTTTTGTCATTTGTTTATTACCTCATATGATCAGTCTTGAAGTACCTCGTAGTCATTCAAAAGAATGCACCAATTCCTTATTCGCTTTTGGTGACTTCCTATATATCATAATACATGTTGATTATTGCAGGCTTTTTTGTTTGATAGAAGCGATTACTCGCTATCCTGTTAGCACTCGCACAAATTGTGAGGAATAAATGTCTCAAAAATTAACATGTTTCTAGTCATCTTTTGCAACCTAAGCATGTATAACATAGACGATACAAAAAAGAATATAAGTGAGCCAGGCTTTCATGGGAAAAATATAGCAGGCGTGCTAACCACTGCATGCCTGAAAACATGCAGGCGTGTGAAATTTTTTCATAAAAATTTATGGTTATCATAATAGATCTACGCAGAAATTGCCAAACATGAAAATGATGACACCAATATTTTTGATGAAATATACTTCACTGAATTCTTAGCATCACTACTTACGTTTTAGGGACAGATTTTGAAAAAATTTAACCTATAAACCAAGAGTATAGATGGCATTTACATGATTCTATCATATCTAAACAATATAAAAAAAGTTAAACCCAAAAATTATCTCAACTATGTTTAGGAATACAGGGCATTGAAGTTTAGGAATAATTCATGTTTGAAGTGTGATGTATTTTTTTGATTATATCCAACTTTAAATTTTGAGGTGAATTTGAGCTAGAATTTCTTCAAAGCACATATTTTAAAATATTTTAGAGTAGTTGTTATGGTGGCTTGGTGTTATTTCCTATAATATACTCTATTTAGGAATGAACACATTTTATGCCTTGGAGCAACAAAATTCCTTCTTTTACTTTATCAACAGTTCTGGCTGTAAATATCTTTTTCTCTCTTATGGATATATGTAAAATAAAATTGCGAGTAAAAGTATCTGCACTACATCTGTCCCTGCCAAGGTGTAGTGCAGCCAGTAGCAGCAACCTCTTTTTACTGTATGGAAACACCCAATTACCAAGATGATCTTCAACTTGTCCTATGGAGTACTGAGGTGATGACATCACAAAAATATATTTTTACAATTTTTCAACTTTGAAAATATAACCCAAAAGAGCATTGCAATACCTCTAAATGTGTAAATCAGTTGAATGTGTTGAGATATAGCCACATAAGCACAGGCCCAGTCCCCATAGAGCCTCCATAATTTTGTCTTGGTTCATAACTTTATGGATCAGGCAAGAATAATTGTAATCCATTACCAAACTTTAAATCTTTCATTGACCATATCGCGCCAAATTTTAAACATATCAGGCCTTGCCCGGAAAGGCGCTCGATCGAGCACGCGCGCCTAGAGCGCACCCAAAAGCAGCCTTGGAGAGCGATTCATAGAGCCCCTCAAAACGTAAAAACAATATCACCACGGAGCAAAATAATTTCTTGGCCTTTGTCTAATAAACTCGATCAAGCATAAACAATCTTCCTAATAGACCGCAATATTATGATTTGCGTAAGATTACCCCTTGAAAAAAAAATTCAGCAAATTCAACGTTGGGTTTTCGATACCATTTTTAATCTAATAACCCTCCAATAACCACCAAGGACACAGGCCATCAAGCGTATTTTCCCGCAGATTTATTTGATTTTTGAGCAAGCGTTAATCTTCTGTTGAAGTATTATTTTCTGTTTTTCTTAATAATTTAAAATCACCTTTGCAAATCAGAGATCACATTTCCTTCCAAATTACCGCATTGCTTTTCAGTTTTCATTTGCTTTCGTGAGTAGTAGATGTTCTAGTGTGTCTTATAGAATGGATAGCATAA